>JAPDPK010000148.1:1200000-1801411 GCA_031772115.1 Heritiera littoralis
TATTCGGCAACGTCCACTAATAAGTAAGCAGCCAAGCCTACCTTCTACCTTTCGGAGCGTGCATATATTCAAAAGACTTCATGACCGCCATCATCCAATTTTCTGCGGCCAACAGATCTCTTTCCCCCTTAAACTTAGGCAGATCCAACTTCTTGAATTCTTTGATCAAGGTCACACTACAATATGCCTTGGGATCCCGCCTTTCAATAGCTGGAATTGGTGGGGGTAACTCTATAGGAGGAACAACAGGCGTAGCTGCTGGGTTACTTGTGGCCACATTCGGAAAGTTCGACATGAACTGCGTGAACATAGTGGCCATATTCTCCATATGCTTCTCCATTTTCGCTAGCCTAGTATTCGGGCTATGCGGTGGAGATAGAGGAGGAGACTGTACTGGGGGCTATTCTTCACAACCTCGTACTCTTCCTCTACTAGTACCTTTTCTACGTGAGCTCATTCTGTCAATATAGTCACAATTTGAGCTCTTTAGTATAACTATAAACAGTTATACTATGCATATGTATTCAGACAAGTACAATATATTGGGGATATACTCTATCTTTAGCTTATTGACATTGACGAACATCAATCGAATCAGCTCTAATACCAATCTGTGACGTCCCCGTCACTACATTTAACTTATCAAATTTTTCCTTATTATCTTACACGACTTCATTCGATTTCGTTCATCAATATCATTCATTCGTCTTCTTAAGCTTAATATCTAATAGCTCAATATAAATAATTTACTTTCGATAAATAGAATAATGATATGTATATATCATTCCATACCACAGGATCTTACATATCATTCTTAACTTAAATCCCCGACATCTTTTATACACAATTGTTAACTTGTACTGTACCATAGCTGAATTACAATTTACTTTACATAAGTACATAAGTATACCTTCTATACTAATTGGGAAGCGTATCATGAAGGTACTCTTTGATATCTCGAAAGCAAGCTCCTCTATTCGGAGCGGGGTTCACTTCAGATAATCTGTAGGAAAAATATTCGTAAAAGGGTGAGTTTACGCTCAATAAGAAAAATATGTAAAAGAGCGTACTATGCCTCTATATGCAGTTTTCCTGCTTGGCTCTATAATGTCATGTAAATCATTATAAAGCATGCATCATATACTTCTTTCATATATCATTTGCAACCATGCATATTTCTTTCAAATGGTATAGGCAAACATACTTTATATGCTTCTTTAAAATAGCATACTTCATATACTTCTTCAAAACATGCATCATATTCTTACTTCAAAACATACATCATATTCTTACTTCAAAGCATAAAACATGCTTCATATAGCTTGTAAATAACAGAGAGACTATTCACATATTAACAGAATTATGCACTGAATCATGTGGCGTACTCCCGTAGGAGCCAGGAATCCTCCCCTAGCCAATATATATATAACAGAGACAATTTGGCCAAACGTCAGTGGCTACAGTGAACACTAGTCAGGTGACATCTGTAGCACTGAGGGCTGGACTAAAGCTCTTCAGCCATTAACATATACAGAAGTGCATAATCATTAAGTACATCGTAGTCTCAAAACATTTGTCATATAGCTATTCGCTATGACATTTATGCTTTCTTGAAATAAGCTTTGAAACATCTTTTCAGATAGGGCAGTCGACTGGCCTCATAGGGTAGTCAGCTGCAGCTTCATATTTTCATTTATCGAAATTATTTTCTTTTATAAATTTCGATATTTTTATTTTCTGAAAACACATAGTGCAGTCGACTGGTCCAACATAGCAGTCAATTGGTTTTGAAATAGAATTCTTTTCAAGAAATGGCAGTCAACTGGTCATATAGCAGTCAACTATTTTTGAAACAGAATGCTTCTGAAAATAGGCCAGTCAACTGGTCTTATAGGCAGTCGACTAGTTTTGAAACAGAATGCTTTTCTTTGTAAAAGCAGTCGACTGGTACATATGGCAATCGACTGGTTTGAAACAGAATGCATACTGGGAAAATAGCAGTCAACTGGCTTACATAGCAGTCGACTGGTTTGTCTCAGTTTTCGAAAAACTACGCTTTGGTTGTCTCTAGGCAGTCAGCTGCTACTTAAGGTAATCGGCTACTCCGAACCTAATTGGTACTAGGAGTAAGACCCAAAAATGACATTTCCTGCATAAAATCCAGCTTGTACTTCTCTCCAAAACACTTCAAAATACATCAAAAACATGTGGACATAGCCACCCTACGTCCGTTACATAATTCCTTACCTCGATTACTTCGAGAACACGAAATCACTTGGTTGCACCAACCCTAGCCTTTCACTTCTTCAAATCTGTAAACATCATCACAATTCAAACCCCTAACAAATTGCCATAAACATGTTATACCAACTCAATACAACTCCATACCATAAACATAATTGAAAGAATCATCTTCTTCTCTTACCTTTGCTAGTAACTAAAATTTCACACTTTGAGATCTTCTCTAATACTTGGATTCAATCTACCAAACTTCGGATATAGCTTAGTCTAGTGACAAGGATCGATTTTCATTCAACTAGCTAATTGAATCAATGGAAGAACAAGGTGGTTTGTTAAGGTGATGGGGAATGGAAACTTGGGAAAAATGGAGGAAACGTGAGGGAGAGCTAGAGCGTTGCTGCCGTAGGGGTGATGGGAGATGAAGATGACTCATGCACTTGCATTAAATGCCTCCCTATCTCTTTAATCATCTCAGCCATGCTTTGACCCTTTGACCATTTAATTATCCTTCTTCCATTCATATGCCGCATGTCTTTTATTACCAATCAAAAATCTGATTTTGATTCTTCCCTCATACTCCAAATATTTTCCTGATATCAACATAAATTCTTTGATTAATTGACTTTCAATTCCTTTATTTCTTCATATGATTCATACATCATTGATACGTCAAAACTTCATGTTTATTTAATCATTTCTGTTTGAAATACTTTACAAACATGGAAAATTACATGAAATTGGGGATTTCACATTACTATTATCTATCTCATTTAGCATTTTATGCTTCATTGATTATTATTGCTTTAAATTGATACCATGTATGCTTTATGTGCTTTATGAGTTGCTGTGTATGATACATGCTCTTTCTTATAATTATGCCACTAACCCTCCTTTGCTTAACACTCAGTGCACTTTTTAAGGGAAAGCTTCTTTCCTTTGTATTATTTCTTTTACAATGACAAGAAAGGGGAGGATATATGATTTGTAAATTGATTTTGAAAATCATGCATTAATCAAAGGGGAGCAATTTTAAAAATCAAAGCAAATTTACATTAAGTTTTATCATATTAAAAAGGGGGAGATTGTTTGCTTTAAATTGATTCATATTTTTTATATGACAAAAACTTAAACACATTTATATGAATAATTCATTTTGTAAATTTTTTCATATACCTAAATTTTTTACAAACCATTTCACAAAATCTTTAATCAATATAAGACCATGATTTAAATGATATATCTTAGTCGGTCTTAATTGATTTAGAAATGATTTTTGGAAAATCAAACTTAGTAATTTTCGTAAAGATTTATTGAAAATAATTTAAAAGTTGCTTGGTAATTTTTGGGCTTAATTTCATCCATCTAAAGTCATGCTATACTTTAAAGGAAATTAAAAATTATTTAAATATGATTTTCTACATTTAAAAGTGCCTAGGATAGCAAAATTAGACTAAGGGAACGATCCCTCTTGCTAGGCATCGATCCCTTTAAATTCAATAGCTCCTCCCTTGTTTCACAAAATCAAAGGATTGATCCCTTATAGATGGGTATCGATCTTCCCTTTGTTTCCAGGCTAAATTGTGTAGGTTTATAAGGCAGGCATCGATCCCCTTGCTTCAGGAGTTTTCCAACGACTAGTTTTATGAGAGTGGTGACGGGAACAAATGCATTTAATGCTTCACCAACCTTCTCCAACATGGATGGGCATATAAATAGTTGTATTAAAGATCAATAATGTCAAGAGAAATACTATGCTATCATCTTTAATCTTGAAAGAGCAACTTTGAGCATCAAATTCCTTCTCTCATATTGTTCATCTCTCTTATGCTTTTCAAATTTATAAACCCTTACCTTTGAGAGGTCAATCTTTGTTTACAAACACTTTCCAATTCACTATCTTGAAATTAAAAGAGAGTAACCATTGTGAGGATTCATTATGAGTGATTGGGTAGTCATTTGATAAGTGGTTTAGTGGTTTTGTCAGAGCTTCGCCCGTCTCACCAGGCCGTCGGCTAGCATCTCCTAGGCTCCCCGCGCCCCAGGTTTACCCTGACATGTCAAGGCCTCGCCCGTTTCACCAGGCCGTCGGCAAGCATCCCCTAGGTGCCCTCGCCCCAGGTTTGCCTTGACAGCATGAGATGGGTGGTCGCCCAACACATACTAATGTATTGTTTGCTTTGGGCGGTCGCCCACCCTCATGGCTTTATTCCCACACTAGGACACGTCCATGCATGTTCGAACCCAAGACCTCACAAGTACATGGGTTTTACATGCATCATACCATTTGGACAACTCGTTTTATTGTCAAAGCCTCGCTTGTCTCACCAGGCCATCGGCAAACGTCCCCTAGGCGCCTAGCGCCCCAGGTTTACCCTGACATGTTAAGGCCTCGGCCGTTTCACCTGGCTGTCGGCAAGCATCCCCTAGGGGCCCTTGTCCAAATCGTATGAGTGTTGTAGAACCCATGTACTTATGAGGTCTTGTGTTCGAACATGGAATGACGCGTCCCAGTGGGGAATAAAGCCATGAGGTGGGCGACCGCCGAAGCGGACAATACGTTGGTGAGGATGGGCGATCACCATCTCACGTTGTGAGGGGCGACCCTACTGTATGGAATAGATCGGGTCCTTACAGGTTTCTTTCTAAGCCTTTAAAAGGAACTGTAAACAGGTCTCACAAATCGACAAAGACGTGTGTAGAAGATTCACTTGGATTAGTGGAATCACCTACCTTGACAAGGAGCTCAAGGAGAGAGGACGTAAGCACAAGTTGTGGCTAAACCTCTATAAATCTTGTTTCCACTCCCTTTTCCCTTATTTCTTTACTTTAAGTAAGTTAATTTCCATATTATTTATGCTTATTTGATTGATTGGGTTGACAAATTGCATTAAAGTAGCAAATTATCATTAAAATAATTCACTGCTCTCTAGTTTTGACTCAAAACTTATGTTTGAAATTTAATTGTTGTTAAAGTAATGTTATTGTTCTTTTATCTACAAACTAATTAGGTTGATGTCTAAACTAAAGCTATGCTTTTTGGTTGTTTCTTGCTAATAATAAAGTTTAAGGGAAAATGTCTAGATTACTTTAGCATATTATATATCTGTGTTTAAAATAGTTACTATTATGAAAATGTGATATTTGATCAATTATTGTTATTATTATCAAATTCAAAGTTATTTAATGACATATAATTGATAAAATTTGATTTTTGTTGATTGTTTTAAATTTTTTGCTATTATTGATTGTTATAATTTGTGTGATGAAAGTAAACATGTAAATAATATATTAATATTTTTGTCTTAAATTATTTGTTAATTATTGATATATAACAATGAAAAAAACACGATTTCAAATACAAAAAAGGTAATCTATTTAATAGATGGATGGAATATGGTTTTTTCGTAACCATATCTAATATCATATATTATATCACGATTATAACCATAGTCTAATATCATGTATTAAACTACATATACGAAAAACTGCATTCTATGATACCTGAGAAAAGATTACGATTGAATATACAACGATTATATAAACGTAGTCTTTTGTAATAGACTACATTTTTTAAATATAGTTTTTAAGCTTTTATGTTATAGTGCCTTTTAATCTTTAACTCACAAATCCCAACCTTACATGCCCCAAATTAAATAAACAGTAAAAAAAACATAAGAACAAGAATAAATAAATTAACTAATTAATCGTGTAAAGAAATAAACATAAATAAACTAAATATAAATATATACGGAAAAGAAAAAAAGGACCATTACACTAACTAAGAAAAACAATTGTACCGAATCAAAATCTTTTTTTTTTCTGGTTTTCCTATATTGGTTATTTAACCTTTTTACATTTTTTAGTTTTTTCCAAGAAAAAGAACCAAAACAAGTATAATAATAATTATAACAGAGTGAATAGGACAATTATCCCATACATCGTTAATGGAATTTTTTTAGTCCATAAACGGGTTAAAATCATGACATATGTCTTATTTTATTTATTTTTATTTTCTTAATACTTTTAAAAGAAATATATCATGATCCTAATTTCGCTTATGGAGTCAAAAAATTTTGTTGATGATATAAAGAATAGATTTATATATGATGCACTGACAGTGTATAGTTTCTATACACTATCAATGTACCAGAGGTTGACACCTCATCAATAGGCCCTTATATGTAAATATAAATAAATTTATTTATATTTGCCCATAAGGGCCTATTGATGAGGTGTCAACATCTGATGTATTGACAGTGTATAGAAACTATACACTATCAGTACATCATATACAAACTCATAAAGAATATTAATCCATAAAAATAATTGGACTATTGGCCGGGTTACTATTGGGTTCAAAACCCAACTGTAAATCGAGGTCCAAAAAGCAAATCCTGAAGCCTAAAAACAAATCTAGAAACTTCAATTAAAAATTTTCAAGCTTCAATTAGCAATTCAAAAGCCAAATACGGTTTAATTTGGACTTGAATTAATTACAATCTCATATGAAATCCAATGAGGCAATTGATTTAATAATCAATTTCGGATTAATTAAAATTATCTAAAAAAATGACTTTTAATAGACTTTGAACAAATGGGATGTTTATAGTTAAATATTATGTTTATTTCTATGTTTATCTTTTATTAAAAAAATTCAATTGAGTTAGAATCTAATGTGTACATATTTAAAATAAAATATTGGTATATAAGTATGAATAATAAAATAGATATGTTCTTGGACCGGATTACCCGTCTAAACCTAAAAGCCCGTTTTGATTTTGGATGGATTTAGACAAAAATATTAAGCCTGTTAAATCGATTTGAGCTAACAAATGAGGTCCGATTAAAAAATAAGGCGAACATTGGTCTTGCACTTAAAAATCTAGGCTCGACCTCACTCGTTTTTTTTAGTAACATTAAAAAGAATTATACCTTGTTAATTAATAATTAAAATGATTCATTTCATATGTTACCAATAAATAATCTTATAATTGTAATTCTATAATATATGATACATTTACCTTAATCATGAAAAATAACATCATAAAAATTTTGAGTATCAGTTCAAGTAATATATTTAAACTTTTCTATGTAAAATTTCTAAGGAATAAAAATTTTATAACATAACCATTAAATTACAGAATTTTTTTATAAGAAAAAAATGGACAAGCTTGGTCAGAGTTGGGTTTTATTATTGTTTGTAAAAATGGGTTTAGACAAAATATCAGACCTGAATTTTGGACCCAATCAGTCTTGGGCTCACGTGAAATCCTAACATATACTGATTAGGCTCAGCCCAGAGTTGGCCTGACATGGAGCATAGGTCTATAATAAAATATGTGAAATTATTATCTATATATTTAATCAAATGTTATCATGTTTTTATTTTTTAATAAGAATGTGGACACTGGTTCCAAACTTGTAAGTTACTGTATATTTTGATCGAAGGTCTCACAGTTTTGTCTACAAAAAGTGCCTCACAAGTATGGTTTTAAGTCTCTTTAAATTTATTATAGCAAATCCTCACAATATTTCGATGTGGGAGTGAAGTGTTACAAACCCCTTGTTCTTTAAGCTTGTCGTCCTTAATCACCAAGGCTAACATAGAACAAAATCAAGATCACATCAAGCGATAGGATTTTAGAGGTGGCTATCTAAAGGTAGTCTCATCATGTAGTATTTAGCTCACGTAGTTCCCATATCATGACTGGTGACCACTTTAACCCACACTCAACTTGTGAGATGTTATCCGATTTGACCTGAACTTCTCATCATTTTGTCCCATAAAAAGCGTCTCACAAGTATGTTATAGAATATCCTATCAATATCTTGATTTGAGATTGGGGCATTATAAAAGACACATATTACAAATAAAAATTATAATTACAAAAAAAAGAACTTTCAATATTTATGGAATAGTACATTCATTGAAGAAATGGATATAAAAATTAGACTAAACTCATTTATAATAGGATTTAAACACATGATTCAAAAATTTTAAGATATTCTCTTTGTGATTGAGAGAAGATCTCATCCAGTACTATCTCTTTTTAATCATCTTATTATCCCAAATTAAATTAAGGATAATTATCTAATATATCGTTAGTGAAATTTTTTAACTTCACAAGTGGGGTTAGGATGATCACACATGTCCTGTTTTATTTATTTTTATTGGATTAATATCTCATACACAGTTAGTGGAGTTTTTTTACTCCACGAGTAGGGTTGGGATCTACTAACAGTGAATGGGATAATTATCATTTTTTATTTTCTTAATATTTTAAAAGATATGTTTAATGATTCTAACACCGCTTGTGGAGTCAAAAAACTCCACTAACGGTGCATTAGATATTAATCATTATATTAAATAGTTTGAGATAGAAAAATTTTAAAGTGAAATTTTACAGAAATGTAATTGACATTCACAAATGAGTACAACTGAACATCTTTAAATTAATCTTATTTAAAGTAATGATCTCTCTAAATTAGTAAAACAAATACTTATCTAGACTCAGGGCACTATAAAAAATTAGTAAATCCTTTTATTATAATAATTAATAATTTCGCTTTAGAACGTTTGTAGTATTTCAGTCTCAACTGTCACATAAATTAATAATTTGATAAAAATACAAAATATATTGTAGTATATTTAAGAATGAAAAAAAACACATCAAGATGCTAATTTGAATAAAGCCATCATATTTGAGTTATTTACTTTAAAAACTAGAAAATACAACATATATTACATAAGCTATATTTCCAATGAGATTTTTGAAGAACTTATCAACCGAAATCAGATTTTTAAGGAAATTAAATGTCATAGAGTTATTGAGAAAATTTTGTAAATGTGAGAATTAAACAGACATATTTTTAACACAAAATAATAATTTACAAAATAAGACTTTAAATTAATATCTCTTTAAATTAATGCTCAATGATAGATCCAAAATGTATTAATTTACGAGGTTTTACTGTATATGCATTCTCGTAATATGAGTGCTGTACCACTAATGGAATATGAAAAACTAGAATTAAGGAACAGTAGAATAACTGAAAGTGAGGCTTGTCATTGCATATTGTCCCATAAATCAAATAGTATCTGCTTTTCAGATATATTTTAGCAAGTTTGATCACCGCAAAAAACCAGTATATTCAGCAATAAGTTTCTTCTTTTATCAAACTTGATACCTTTACATATGGCTTTTGCAGTTTTTACACCTCAACTATGAGTTTTGCAGGCCTAACCAATTACTTTGCATTGGTGAGTGATCAGAGTTTGAAGGCCATCTTTGCCGAGAAACCTTTTTATTTTCTTTACCAGCCGTCCTGCGGACTGTTTAACAGTGCTGGAGATAGCTTCTAATTAACCTTATTTGAATTGTGAAGAAGGAGCTTTTGATTTTGAATAAAGAGATTCCGAGCCTAGCTTACTAGCTCTTCTTTTTCTCCAATCGGATCTAAAATGGCAGGCTCTCAAAAGAAAAGTAAACTTGATTCAAAGAGTTCTAACTGGTGTCTACGCACATCGATGATTCTCATTCAGTTTTTTTTTTTTTTCTCTCTATATTCCACATGGGTTCTGCTTATTTTGATATTAAACATATAGTTTCTAAAGCCATGCAACCTTTCATACACGATCTAAGAACTAATAAAGCAAAACCAAAGCAAAGCAAAGAGATAGAAGAGCAAAGAAAAAGCTAAGAGCGATTGGGAAGCCGATGGGAGATACTGTGGACTGGTAGTTGGCTTGGCAGCATTTGATTCCAAATTGTCGGCTGTGTCTACCATTTTAGTCTGTGCACACAAAAGACAAATGTTGAGAATCTTCTTTTGTATTTCCTGACGATATGTTGCTTTCTTGCTGGTTTTGGGAGCCCATTGGCCCCCATCCCCAGCTGCTGTTATCTGGAACTTAAAAGTTATTGTTCTCAATTACCACTTTGTCCCTGATTTGGAGGGTGTAGGTGCTATTTTTGCCTGTCCGGGACCAACCATTGTATTAGGACGGCAGTCCAAATGTAGCCGATAATAGTAAGAATCTCTCCCCTTTGCAATATAACTAGAACTCATCAACTCATGGATTGTAGTTCAGTTGAAAACGTAAGTTAAGTTTAGGAGAAGAACTTTTAGGTTCAATACCCATTAAACACATCTTTGGAAAAGATGAGGAGTTTTAATTATGATGAAACTCCGAACAGGATTAATTTCAAACTGTTAAAACAGATAAAAATACTAGTGATTTACGCAAAAAAAAAACCTAGAACTCACCGATTCCAACTATAATATCTTTTTTCCCTCGTAAGAAAGCTATAATATTGTTAGAAAATTAGATAAATAACAGGCAGAAACTCAGTTTCATTCATGCATCAACATAACGATTGAATACAACAAAATTTTAAAACTCTCATCAAGTGCAATTTTTTGAAAAAGTTGTATGTAAGAAACCAATTTAGTTGTAGACAATTAATTACAATTTAATCTATGACTTTTCAAAAAAAAATACTTATTTTATTTATTCTAATTCTGAAATTAGAAAAAAAAAATAAAAGTAAAAGATTAATTTTATTCACCTATCTCAATATTAATTTGTTCAGCTAATCAAGTGCATAATTTTTATTTTAAATACTCATTAGCCCACTAAAACAAAGCCCACTAAGCTCATACTTGGTCCACTGGCCTAATTCTATTAACTAAAGTGTGACGACCAAAAACAGTTTATGATCTTGCATGGGCTGAGGAATTTAGTTCTGAGTCCAAAGAAATTCAATCTAATGCAGTGGTTAATATGTAATTTGGTTAAGTTAATTAAATTAATTAATTAATAGACGGGAAAGCCCAATCTAAAAAATTTTTATAAGCCCGACTACATGGGCTAATGAATGATAAATAAAAGCCTGCTTGATAGTAAGGTCTGGCATGAGAGACCAATTCAGTGTCAATACATTGAAGGAGTTTCAATTTGAAAAACGTTTACAAATAGTTTCCAGCTTAAAGACAGCGGTAGAAAACTCTAGAACCTTAAACGAACCGAACACGAACGAACGAATGAACTGATGTTTGTATTCGTTCATTTGGTTTTTAGTACCATTCGTGTTTGTTCATTTATTTCGTAAGGATTGTTCGTTAATGTTCATGAACAATCCGCGAACATGTAAACGAATGTGTTTACGAACATATAAACAAACATATTCACGAACATATAAACGAACGTGTTCGCGAACATATAAACGAACGTGTTCGCGAACATGTAAACGAACACGTAAACAAACGCGTTAGCGAACATGTAAACGAATGCGTTGACGAACACATAAACGACTGCGTTCGCGAACACATGTTCATGAACAAGTATTCATAAGAACAAACTAAACATTAAATATTAAAAATCTTACATAAAGATTAAATTTCACATGCAAATTGAAATTATCTAATACAAAATCTTAAATACAACTTAAGTCAACAATGTTTTATTAAAATTGATAATTACTATTTTAAGTACAATTTATATTATACACATACATATATTAAAGTATCATATATGTGTGTGTATACACAAATATGTGTAACATATATATATATATATATATATATATATATATATGTAAATAGTCAATGGAGAAGATCATATGAATGAAATTTTAATTTGTTATGAGACTTTTATTAATTTTATTTCAATACATTATGTTTAAAATTTTAAAAAAAAATAATTATTTTAAGTATAATTAACTAATTTAATTTTATAACGATATTTTATTAATTTTTTAAACCAACAAAGTTATATTGTATAAATATATTTAAAAATTAGATACTAATTTTTTTGGTTAATGTCTTAAAAATAGGGTATGTATATTATATAACTTATATAATATAAGTAATTTTAGTATTTTAATAAATGACAAACGAATAATAAACGAACATAAACAAACGAACAACAAATGACACTTTAAACGAACGAACAATAAATGAATATAAACGAACGAACAACGAACGAACGACAAATGAACAATAAATGACACTTTAAACGAACAAACAATAAACGAACATAAATGAGCCTATTCGCAAACAAAAATGATTGAACCATATCTCTATTCATGTTCATTCGTTAAGCTTAATAAACAAACATAAACGAACAGAAACCGAACGAGTTCACGAACAGTTTGTCAAACGTTTTGTTCGTTTACACCCCTAAAAAACTCTCAACGTTGAAGAGCAGACATTTGATTTACCATGAACATCAGTAGCGGTTGCATTAAGGAGGCGTTCGGTTGGTGGAAAGTGGGTTTTTTTGCCGAAATATTACTTCTCGTAATCAGTTTACTTTGTTTAGATTTTACATATTTCTTTTCATTGAGAAATTGAATTTTTCAACAGTATCAAAATGGGTAAATAGGGGAAAACTTCTTTAGAAATTGACTAAAGGGTCAAAAAAGACATTTGAAAGAAAATAGTTTTTATAATTGAACCCTAATTTTTTTTCGCAATCAATTAAATTTTTATATTTCAATTTTTACTCAATTAAACCTTTTTCGTAGATGGAAACCGTTAAATCTATATGAGAACTATTAAATCCATACAGCACACATGACCCAAAAATAACAAATCTAACGGATTTCGTATAAATAAAGGTTCAATTGAGTGAAATTGAAAATATAAAGCTCAGTTGATTGCGTAAAAAAAATAAAGTCTCAATTGTGAAACCTTTTATTATTCAAGAGCTTTTTGAAATTCTAAACACAATAAAAAAACTCTCTTTACGACCAATTATTAAATACAGTCCAAGCAAAAATTAAAATTTCTCTTATAACCATTACAACTCAAATCAATTTCTTTAATCGTTCTGTAAACCTTTAAACTTTCGTACTCCTAAACCACGGCCAATCTAGAAACCAATAAACAACCACCACTTCTCGCCAAGGTCATTATAACCCAAATCAACTTCCCATTTAACCTTTCTTCAAACCTTTAAATTTTTATACCCCTAAACCACCACTATACCTAGAAACCAATGGCCGGCCACTCTGTCGACTGCCACTTCTTGCTGTCAATCACAAGTCACTGACAGTAGTTTGCTTTTAAAAAATCTCAAAGCGTTCATTTTTTATTCTCTCTTTTTTCTTATCTAATTAGTCTTTAAAAAAATACACAGAAAGTCCAAGATCTAATGTTTAACTCCATGACTTCAATCTTACATATAATGTGTGACGTCCATTTTACCTTAAATTTTGAGCTAACTTTTTCTCTTCGATCGTTATGGTTAGGCTGTTTGTTGAGTTATTACTTCGATCTTATTTCTTTCAACTCATTTCATTCTAATGATTCTCATTACAAAAATATGAAAACCTCAAAAGCTGATGTTTTATATATATATATATATATATATATATATATATTAAATGACACATTTTCATTTCAACCCACATGAACTTTAACTATCAACATTAAACACTATTTACATCCCTGGTACTAATACAAAAGTACTTTACTGTACTGTACAAATAGTCTGAACATGTAAGAAAATACAATATACCTTCAAGGTATAAATGGTTGCCTCGAAGGAATATTGTTCAAAAGATAGTGATCTCCCACAGACTACTGCAGATAATCTAGAAGGGGGAAAAGATGGGATGAGCTTTCGCCCAGTAAGAAACACATATAAAATAGCAGATACTATGCAACTAACATGCATGTATCTTAATAATGCTAAGACATTCTCATGAACATTCTTTAACAGTGACATAGTGTTATATAAGGAAAAAATTTCTATAATCGGTTAGGGATATTAGGTTGAGTATGGAAGGATGTTTTGAAGCACCTCATTTGTCCTGGTTCCTAAGTTCAATTATAGGGAAATTTTTATGAAATCTTCTCAGAGAAGGACTACATGAGTTAGAACCAAAGTTCCATTTCTTTTCTAACTTCCATAACAATACTATGTAATATAAAATATTTATTCATCAAGTTAATAAATGGTAGTAAGCAATAAAATTATGTCATTGAATATATGTCACGACCCGAAGACTAATGACGTCCACTTAATACTTACCTTATTGCTTTTAGAAAATTTTGAACTAAATTTTTCTTTTTCTATTTACGGTTTGTATTCAGTGTTAGTGTAGTAACTAAACTAACTCTTGCCTTAATAATATTATTTCTCTGGCTATATTATAAATCTCAAGGTGAATATAACTATTTTAGCCTCATATTCACTTATCCCAAAAGAAATGGGTCAAAAATCTCCCCCTTGTATTTTATCAATTTCCCTAGTAAAATCACTTGCATTAAAAATACATTTCTAACTTTCACAATACAACCAGCTTTAATTTCTACAATTCATACAAACATGCATCTCATGTTTCTCAAGATCCAACTCATTAATAATTTCACATTCTTTTGTTTACAGTTTATACGTAATTCAAAACATGATCTTATCCCGGATTGTACTCGATAACCACATAAACTTATATAATAATCTAGTGCGATCCAAAGTTACATCCCATTTACTTCCTAGTACTGTGAAAATAAAGTTTGCATAATTATCAAAATGATATACCATTGTATACCTCAAAAGCACAAAAGTAAGGCTCGGAGAATGTAGACGAGTACCACAGCTAGGTATAGTTCCCGAGAGAGCCTATATGAAGCCTGAGCTGGATATCAACCCATATAATCTGTAGATGTTAAATTTAAGGGAGTGAGCAAATCCACGGCTCAGTAAGTAGCTTAAATAAATACAGACTAGGCTCATGTCGTAAAATATGATCATACATGCATGTACCATAAAAATATCATGTATGCACTCTGCCATGATTAGCTACTCACATATAATTTACAACAGATTGTATGGGCTCATTCAACTTTTTTTCATACCTTTAACTCATACAAACTCATCTTTTTCATTACTTTCATCGATATGGTTAAGCATAATGTAACTAACCATTTCAAATAGCACATGATACTATAGCATAATATAAGTAAAGTTTGATAACTATTCCAATTCACTGTCGTATGTATAATATCCATCTTATCTAATGATAGTTACAACATCACAAGTCACAATCGTTTTATCCATTGTCTCATTGGCGTATGATCTCTCATGATTCATCAGTACACGTGCAGCACTTAGCTCTCAAAGGATTCCAGAGGTGGCTCCCACAGTTCCAAAGAATCTATGTAGCACATAGGTCCTTTGAGTTCTCTAGAGGTGGCTCACACGGTACAAAAGATTGAGTTTTACTCGAATTAGCCTCTATGACGCATGCTTTCTGATGGTTCATCGGAACTCGTGTAGCACTTAGCTCTCAAAAGACTCTAGAGGTGGCTCCCACAGTTCCGAAGAATCTGTGTAGCACGTAGTTCCTTTGAGTTCTCTAAAGGTGGCTCACACGGTACAAGGAATGAGTTTTACTTGAATTAGCCTCTATGGCGCATGCTTTCTAATGGTTCATCGAAAATCGTGTAACACTTAGCTCTCAAAGAACTCTAGAGGTGGCTCCCACAGTTCCAAAGAATCTATGTAGCACGTAATTCCTTTGAGTTCTCTAAACGTGGCTCACACGGTACAAAGGATTGAGTTTTACTCGGGTTTGCCATTTTGGCGTATGATTTCTAGTAGTAATGTTCTAAAAATCATTCAAGTCCTCGAGTCACATATATACATCAGTTGTCATACAATTCCATTATCCTAGTTTCAATGAATACAACTAGGTGCTATTCGAGGTCCATGAATTTAAACATTGTAAGCTGCATATATACTGTATACTACTTCACATATTCATTCCCAAAGTATCGCCATATATTAGCATGCTTACTTGGTGCAACTTAATAAATCACATGCATTTCTCATAATGCAGGCACCGACAATTTATACGATTCTATATGCTCAGTAAGCATAAACAAGTCATACACATGATGCACAAGTCACAAATAAGATTTTATTCAGGAAGAATACTACTCACGAACACATCAAGTCAACTTGTATCTTACCAAGACTTACCCTCGTAGTCTTTTCTATCGTATTTCACCAAACTTGATAAAATTAGATAATTATCGAATAAAGATTGCTTTCACCTCTTACGAGATGATACTAGTATGGTTTATTTAACCCACTTACCTCAATGCTTAGAAATCATCTTTCTCGGTCTTCCAAATTTAAGATTCGAGCTCCGACACCGCTCCAAGTCACTACAAATCAATTCATTTATTTAAATCATTATTTCCAAAAGGTATTTATTTTCCTTTCCAACACATTAAATCAGTCGGTTGATATCCATGTATATAGTGAGAAAATAAATAAATATTCATTTTGAATATTTAATATTTCATAAATCATAATTAATTTCTCACTAATCAAAATATTAAAACATTAATATTCAAATTAAATAATTTTCTCATAATTTCCACTTTATGGAAAAATTTGTGTAAATGGTCTTCAATTATGTTCTTAGACCTAATTTCAAGCATCTAAAATATTTATAATATTTTAGAATAGTTTTGATAAATTTTGGCAGCATAACAGTTGCAGATTTCTAACATCTTGCATCGAGATTACATATATAGAACTAGCTATTCAACCACAATTCATGCATGTTTCAAACCAAATCATGTTCTCAACATTTTCATAAAATTTATCTCAATAACATGCATTCCCTATATCTCTACAACTCACACACTTCCCCCTTACCTATACAGTGTTATTTCATTCAAACCGTACATTTTGTGGCCTTGAACCAATGATTATGTCCTTATTCGTCTCCTTTCCCATTTCTTTTATTTAGCTTCGGAGCTGCAAAAGATGAGTCATACAAGTTCAATTCCGAAACATACATATACACTAAGCATTCTTAGAAATCCTACTCATCAAGGTAGAATTATTCTTTATAAGAATTTCCAACCTATCAATGACTTTCTATTCATAACAGAAAATATTGAATTCTGATTAATGCACCGTCAGTTTTATATGTAATCTGACTTAATTCCCTATCCAGAAGTTTAAAGCCTATTTTCTAGTTCATTCCATATTGTTCCTCACAATTTTTCAAAGTTTAGCCCAATTCTGACGCATATGACAGGATGATTTTCTGACCTTTGTGCATTAAATTTTATATTACTAATTATAGGGATATCCAAAATTATGAATCCCAAAACCATATGAATCTTAGTCCAATTCCCTATTCAGAATAGCAAGTTTCACAATTTTATCATTTCGAAATTATTTTTAATAATTCCTCAAATTTGCCCTGTTTCCAGATACATTCTGGCAGATTATCTACTGACCTTTATGTACAAATTGAGCCATATCTCAAGATAGGGTCGTCTAAATTTTGCAAACTCAAAACCATATTATTATTAACTCATTTACCTTTCTAGAAACATAAATTTTTCAGCCAAATTCACTCTGTGCTAATTTCTACAAATTTACAAAGTTGACACAGAGCATCTCGCCTACTGCACTGAGTGCCTTGTGTTCAACTGCCTATATCTCAGGCTACACAACTCAAAATTAGGTAATTCCAAAACTGAATTTTGCCTAACTCATAATGCTACCTGTAATAATTTTTCCAGAATTTATTTTAGTCTAAAACCCCCAAACTGAATTTTTAAATATGCGGCTCGAACAGACAGTTTTCCAACAAAAATTGAAATCTACATTTAGCACTTTGTTTCTCTTCTTTTCTCAACTCTAACCTTATAAACATTTTCTATTCACTCAGTATATTCATCAAATACTAAAATGCAGCATTAAATCATGCCCAAACCAACTTTGGGCGAAACCCCCATTTACCATATTTCTTGATTTTTCAATCCTTTCTTCAAACTATTGTTTCTATGTTACTTAAACTTTTTCTAGCTTTCATTTCCTACCAATTTCATGCAACAAAATGAATGCATTCATCATGAACCATGGCTGGCCAAAACCCATAAATATGGCACATTTTTATTCAGCCACTTTTAGGTAAATCCAATGCCATAATCTTTTTCTACAATTTGAATACACTAGAAATACAACTTTAAAACAAATCAAAGCTATAAATTTTTGGACAAATTTTACCTTGACCGAAATCTTCTTGGCCTTCTTTCTCCTTGCGCCTTTCTTCTCTTTTTTTCTTTTTCCTTCCGGCTAGCTGTAGAAAACCTCTCCTCCATTACACTTTCTGATCAGGCCAGCTTATCTATCTTTCTTTCCTTTCGACACTCTCCCCAAATTTCCTTTACTTTGCTTTTCATTTCTTTTTATTTTCGATTCTTCTGTGTTTAACCGAGCACCCTTCTGCCTCTTTTCTGTTTGTTTTATTTATTTATTATTTTGGTTCCATCTTTCAGCTCTTTCTCGTGCCTCTCTTTCTCAATTTCCTTACTTTCTTTTCTTTATTTTATTATATTATTATTTTTTTTTGTCCTTAATCGAGGCACTCTGCTGCCTTGTTTCTGTTTTTTTCATTTTTCAGACTTGCTCATAGCTTCCTCAATAAGCTACGGGTGGTAATCAAAGGTGATTTGTTTAGTGGGGTTTGATGGGAGAAAGTCCCATCAAACTCCACTAAACACATTTACTTTATTTTATTGTATTTTATACATAAAATAGGTATATGTACTTATATTTCAAGTGTTAAATATAGGATACATACATACACATATATATATCTACATATATATATATATACACACACTTATTTTCATGTCAACTATATTTTATTTATTTATTTTGTAGAGGTATGGGGTATACATATATATATATATATATATATATATATATATATTCCTCTTTTATTTTAAAATTTACTTATATCTATATATTTACATATTTAATACTTAATATGTACATATATATATTCTTTACTTACTTTATCTTAATTATTTTAATTGTTCATGTATGCTACATTTCCCTTAGTATACTTGTGTCCTTTGTTTTATTAAAGCAATATACATATATATATATATATTGTAGAATATATATGTATCTATTTGCTCTTACATATCCCTTGAACTTATTTATAAAATTTTTAATTTACACCAAGGTATCGATCATTTATTTGCTAAGCTCACTAAACTTGAATTTCATTCTCATTACTTGAAATAATAACAATTACATTGTGCATCTCAGAGCTAGCTTATCCTATGTCTTTTATTTATGCACTAGTATAGTACAAAGTTTCGCAATCTTTACAATATATAGTAACTCTTTTCATTCAAACAGTAAAATCATATCAATAATACATTTCTTTGCATTAAAACATTTCATATCGATAAATAGACAACATTTCATTTCATTTTGTTTCAGTAAAACATTCAATGGAGACAGTCGATATCCCAATAGAATCGTGCAACATTAGGTTCTTGGGTGAGAATAACATTAAGATATATGACCATAGTCAAAGGGTCCACAAAGTGCACTGATCGGGCGACAACTGTGGGTGCTAAAGACATGATCAATATCAAACAGCAAATATTACATTACATTAGGATGATTACTTGAAGGTGACTACGGGAGCTAACAACCTTAAAATAAATCATATAACAGTATAAAACATTTACAAAAGGTCAATTCAATCAAATACCTTTTCATTCAGTTCATAAATCATTAAAAGTAGTAACACATACCCTTCAAACATAAAAATTCAGTAAATATTCTCGGTTCAGTAAACAATGTCCAAAATATTTTATTTATGTATAATAATGGATCTAAAACATAATGGAAATTCGAAATGTGTAAAAATCATTAAAAATGTCTTCAAAAACTGGTTCAATAACCTATGTCCAAAATATGTGTCTCCTTAGGATCAATGGGCTAATTCCATCATTCAATTCTCTTTTTTCATTTTTCCTATCCTAAATCATCTATTGATAGTAATTTACTGTCTTAAGGTTCGTTTTATGAAATTTTGAAAGCGTAACGGGATTAACTACCCCAACCTTCTTGCTCTTACAACATAATCCAATTCAATTACAAGCAGCCAATATTCCCAATGCATTCATAGTACCACCTATGCCTTTGATATACGATTCTTACCACTTAGGCCACTGTTCAATGTGGCAGCTCAATAGCACTCAATAGACCGGTAAAGCAACCATGGTTTCGTTACTTCGAGCTACAAAACAATACCAAAACATGGTTAAAGCTCCACATTACAATTACAAAGCTTACTCTACACATTAACACCCTCCACATTGCCTAATTCATTAGCAGATCTTATCTACTTCCTACCAGATGCCAAATCACAACTACAGTCAAAACGCGTTCCTTTTCAAATCTAACTTCACCAATAGTCTCCTTAACATCTAAACATCATTCTTTAACCATTTAATTATCAAATTGAGCATGGTAACCCTTCCTTCCTCACTTGGCCGAAACTTCATTCTCTCACTACACTCTTCATTTTTTAATTCCAACACCATGGCTATCTTCCTCAAGGTCTCTACATTCATCTTATACCATTCATGCATGAAATTCAACATCAAGAACACATACAAATTAACCATTATAATCAAGAAAAATTCAACTTTCTCTCACTTACCTTAACGGCCAAAATTGAAGGGGATCCAAACACCTTGAAAATGGTTAACCCAAAGTTCAATTTGGTAGTATGTTGTAGAGCTCAGAGAGTTGAACAAGTTTGCAGAAGACAATTTTCTATTTCAGAGTGTTTAAGGTAAGATTTTAATGGCTTTCTCTCTCTAACCTAAGCTTTTAGTGTAAGAAGATGGTAGTGATGAAGAGTGGCTGGCCTTAGGAAGAAGAAAGCCTAAAATATCTATTTAAAATTATCTTTGGGCAAAATTACCAAGATGCCCTTATTACATAATAAAAATTTCAACTATGTCCTTACTTCTTCAATTTTTGTTGTAATATTCAATTCACTTTCAAAATATTTTATTTTCTCATAAAATATTTCTATTCAACATAGTCTAATCATTGTTAAGGCTTTTGATAGGGTTAAAAATGGTGAAATTACCAAATTAGCCTTAATGGTGCAATCGCGTAGTTTTTTGGCATTTTCGTGTTGTTCTATTTTCGAGATCAAATAGGCTTATACCTCTTCACACAAGGGTTCAACTATGATAGTGTACATGTCTAGAGTCAAATTAGTTGATTGTTATTCACAAAAATTTTCTTACCCTATGGACACAACCGTCATTTTTGAATTTGTTGCACCTAAACCTAGGTATGCTCAAACGAAGGAATTTCGGAAAGTGATCATCTTACCAGTTATGTATTTCGAGCTCAAATATAACAATTTGGCACTTTCGTTCCCATCCGGGTTAAGGAAAATCTTGTGGACCCTATTTTGACGATTCCTCCAATACCTACAAAGCAATTAGGCAATCGATTGTCATTGATTACATCAATCATTCTAATTGCAAATACAGTGTAAATGTGGAAATATTCGTGAATCTCACATAATGTGTTTTTTAAATCATGCAACAATTCCTCCTCGATCGTGCCTAAGCTAGTTTTTTGTATTACCTTCATCTCTTGCTTGCTTGAACTTATAATTTCATCATTTGTTTTATCCTTGCTTAACAAAGCTTGTTTGAAAGTTTTCCTTGGCAGATTTGTCTCATGCATTTTGCGACTATTTTCAGACTATGAAATTCACTTTTTTTTGTCACACACTGTAGACTTTCTTATTCTTGAGATCTAGGTTGTCATTCGGATTCACTATCTTCTAAAAAGAAAATCTTGCATTAACTTTTCTATATTGACCTCAATCTTGTAGTCCATAAGCCATAACCTATTCAACCTATCATTCTTATATCATCAATGAACTGCGAAAATCAGACAAAATCATATTTCTTCCCTTTAAGGCTTTTTTTTTTGGATGAAAGCATCAACAACCTTTCAATGAAGATGGAAATTTTGATGAAGCTGTCTCCAATAGATTCAAGAGGGAATGTTGTCAACAAACATCGAGAAAACCTACGAACTTCACCCGCTCATGTTCCTACTAAATTCACATAAGAAAAGGATAATTTGATATTTTAGTCCGTGAGATATTCGACAGAATATTGTTATTAGTTGTATTTATTCCATCAAGAAATTCATAGTGTATGAGGCCAACAATTCATGGTTTGAGAAAACGTGTTGGGCATTGGTTTGGGCTACTAAGAATTAGCTGCACCATTACATGCAAACTCTGAAAATATGGTTTATCTTGAGACTAAATCCATACGGTGCACATTTGAGACTCACAAATTGACTGGGAGGATGGCTGAATGGTTGACCCTATTGTTAAAATATGACTCGAAATATATAACCAGAAAGACAATAAAGGAAATGTTATCTCTAGTTTCTTGTTTGAACTACTAGTTGAAGGAAATGAAGAATAAGGACCCAAATTCCCAAATGAAGGTATTATGGAAAATAAATCAAAGGTCGAAAGATGTATTTTAATAGTGCTTCAAATAAGAAAGAACAAGGGGCTGGAGTACTCATTGTATCTCATAAAGACATGGTAATGCATTTAGGGATGTAAACAAATTGAACAATATCTTTGTTTGTTCTTATATTTTGTAAACGTGTTCATGTTCAACTCATGTTTGATAAGAAATTTTGATTTTGTGTTCGAGCTTGGTTTGTTAATTAGTTATTAGGTTGTTTGATAAATTTTCGGAATTAAGCTCTTTTAGCTTAAATGAGCTTGTTCATAAACATTAGACGAACAAGTTCATGAACATATAACAAACATGTTTATAGATATATAAATTAACAAGTTCACAAACATATGTTCATAAACATGAAACAAACATGTTTGTGAACATGTGTTCATGATTCATGATCACTAAACAAACAGCAAACAAGTATTAGATAAGCTTAAACAAATCTGACATGCAAACTAAGAAATGCTACATAAAAACCAAATTAAGTAATTCTACATACAAACTAAAATATCTAACAATTTAAGTGTGATAACCAAGAATTCTTTCATTTTTGGAATTATGGATTTCGTAAATTTAATTTCTAAGGTTAATAGATAAAGAAGAATAAATAAATAAATTTGTTATGAGATCAAATATTTGAATTATGATATTTGACCCATTGATAAATTGGAAAATTAATAATTACGAAATTTATTTTGGTATTAAAGAATAAAAAATTTAAGGAAATAAAAATATGTTTATGAACATACATACATATATATATATATATATATATATATATCATTATATATATGTACAAATATATAAGTATATATGTATAAACAATAAATAGTATTTTGAAGTAAAGTATATATATTAATAAATAATAAAATGAATAAATACATGTTTTAAAGATTATATATATTAAATATAAATCACATATATGTTTTTAATATATATTAGTTATATTATAAGTATAAATTTTAATATAAAATATATATATATGTATATATGTGTATATATGTATATAAATAGTATATGTTATAACAATATATATGATGGTTAAGATAAAAATATAATTAGAATATATAAATTTGTGAATAAAATTTTATTGTAATATATTTATTAAAAAAAAAAAGAAATGAGGGAATCGGGATACCTCAACCCCGATTCCCATTCTTTTCTTTTCCTCTGTGCAAAACAGAGGAGAAGCAAAGGAAAGAGGGGACGGCCGACCAAAGGGACGGTGAGAGTTTGCCATCGGTGAGAAGAGATGAGAGTTGGGAACGGCAGCAAGGTAGATTGAAAACCAAAAGGAAAAGAAAAGAAAAAGAAAAAAAGAAGAAATCGATCGGCAACAGATCTGGAAAGAGGGACCGCCGCCGGCCATAGAGAAGAGGAAGAAAGGGAGATTTGACGAAAAAAAAAAAGAGAAAAGAAACGGGCGAAGCAAAAAGAATGGTGGGGATCGGCGACCCAACTGGAAAAGGAAAGGGGAGGGGAGATGCCAGTGCAACCCACCATCACTGACATCGCCGTCGCTCTCCCTCCCTGTGCCTAGATACCGCCGGTGAAGGAGGATTCAGATCGGTTCAGCCACAGAAAAAAAGAAAAAGAAGAAGAAAAGAAGAAACAGAACAGAAAAAAATGGTAAGAAAAATTATTATTATTATTATTATTAAATAGTTTTATAAATTTTTAAGTGCGAATGTGAATTTGAAATTGTAAAAATATACAAGTGAGTGATGGAAGTTTGACTAAACTTGGGAGAAATGAAATCGCCAGCGTTAACGCTAGGTGAGATACTTATATAAATTAATCGTAAATTCATATGAAATTAGTTTATTTGATTCGAGGTTTTAAATATTAAATTTAGAATTTTAAAGATATGATTGAATAAGATTATAGGTGAGAATAGGTGATGATGTTGATGTAGAGGATCGAGAATAGTAATATGATAATTTACATGGTAAAAATGATGTGACTGAGGTTTCAAAGATAAATTTCAAACTGTTTATGGGTTGAGTTAAACAAGGATTATGAATTGGATACTATAATGGTGTAAAATAAATTGCCTTGGGAGTATAAAACTGTATTTTTCGTGCAGGAGAGTTAGGACAATTATAGTTGTTATGCTGTCAAAATTTTTATAAAATTCATCGACAGAAAATAATTACATATCATTTGATAAGTTTAAATATAAGTATAAAATAGCGAGATAATAAATTGGTAGTAAAAGCTAAAGTTGGCCGAAACTTAGATGAAGATGAATTAATATTGTTGGTAAAAATGCTTTGCAGTCGAGAGAAGTGGATTACATGCGACGTTATTGAGAAAGTTGCTAACACCGAATAGGTAAGGGATGCGTATGTGGACTGTAGGATATTTCGAATGCATGATTTTAATGCAATTGATTTTATAAGAATATTTCTGAAATGAAATGGGTTGGAAACTGTGGAATTGTGGTTGTTTGTGAATTTTAGAACTGTGTTGAAATTGCAGGAAGGCTAGGGTATTAGCAGCCATTATGCTGCTGGAATTTCTTAGAAAATTCTTTAAAAATATCGTGAAATATTTTCATGTATATTTGAAAACTTCCCTAGCCTTGGAAATGATGAATTTAATATTTTTCATAAAACATGAATATACCGAAAATATTATTTAAATATTATGTTACTGACTTTCATGAAAGAGAGGTTACTGAAAATTCCTCCTACATGTCTTACAGTATATGAAGTGGTTTATAAAGTGAAAAGTGGAAAGGTGAATATTTTATAAATTATTTTCC
Organism: Heritiera littoralis; assembly: GCA_031772115.1. NCBI lineage: Eukaryota > Viridiplantae > Streptophyta > Magnoliopsida > Malvales > Malvaceae > Heritiera > Heritiera littoralis. The sequence continues at coordinate 1,225,382 of JAPDPK010000148.1, forward strand.
ATAAATATTCACCATATGATTTAATATATCTTTATGGATTGGCCGAAGATTTTACTTAATTTATTGATTTTCGTAAAGGTAATGTTATCGTGTGAATAATGTTTGAGACAGAAATGTTTTCTAAATGTGTTCCATAGTGAACTAGTGTGTTTATGGAATTATTATTAGTTTTGGAAAATAAATATTACTATTTTCCATAAAGTGTACAATTATCGGAAAATGATTTTTCAGAAGTATTGAAATTGAATTTCTCGAAAGGAAAGCATGGAAATGTGAGTATATGTGTTTTATGGTGAAATGAAATACTATGGAATTTATTATTATGTGTAAATATTTTATAACACTGTTTTCACCGTACTATATGCTGTGATTTATACCTTTATGAATTCTTGATGATATTATCAATTTTATTAAATTTCATAAAGGTGATGAGATTTGGTATACACTATTTTGAGACAAATATGTTATCTCATAAAGGTGATGAGATTTGGTATATACTTAATTTATTGATTTTCGTAAAGGTAATGTTATCGTGTGAATAATGTTTGAGACAGAAATGTTTTCTAAATGTGTTCCATAGTGAACTAGTGTGTTTATGGAATTATTATTAGTTTTGGAAAATAAATATTACTATTTTCCATAAAGTGTACAATTATCGGAAAATGATTTTTCAGAAGTATTGAAATTGAATTTCTCGAAAGGAAAGCATGGAAATGTGAGTATATGTGTTTTATGGTGAAATGAAATACTATGGAATTTATTATTACGTGTAAATATTTTATAACACTGTTTTCACCGTACTATATGCTGTGATTTATACCTTTATGAATTCTTGATGATATTATCAATTTTATTAAATTTCATAAAGGTGATGAGATTTGGTATACACTATTTTGAGACTAATATGCCCTGTATCATACTGATATGTGATATGTACAGACTGTGTGAAGCTGTTGACACTAATCCTATCTTCAGCGTCCCGGTTGACACCTGATCAGTGTAAGACCAAGGACATTTATAGACTATAGCTATAGATCTAACGTGTTTATTGTTACTATTCCCTACGGGGATTATAGCATGATATATTGAGGGTGATACCTTAGTCTCTACTATTTTTATGATATGGAAATGACAATTTTAAAGGGATGATGATATTAAATGATAAATGAGTATCTATATGTTTTAATTGAAATGAATGATGATTTTTAAACGGTTTACTATACTATATTGAGTACGATATTGTTTACGATTTCAGTGATATGTGTGATATGTGACATGTTTCCAAATGGAAAGGGAGATTTATTTATCTAATATATTTTTTTATAATTTAAATTTGAATATTAGATTACTGATTAAATGTTTTATAAGATGAAAGTGTTGATTTTGAAATGAATATGGAATGTTGTGAAAAGGTAGTTTATTTCATAAATCAATACCTACTTCCTCTAGTCACTTCTTGGTTCCGGGACAAGACAGGTAAACTAAAATACCTTTCATGCTCCATCCGGATGTCTAGTCGACTATAGTATCCTTCCTTGTATGGTCCTTAGTGTACCTATAGGAAAATAAAGGATTTTATTGCATTTAGATTTCGAGATATCAAGATTTACATACAATTCTTTTACTGAGTCGTGGTTTGCTCACTCTTTTACTTTTACCATCATAGATTATTTTCAGAAATTGCGTGATTCACCAATCTGTGGATTAGTTGTGCTTGTTGATCCCGAGAGAAGTTGTTGTGGATCTTGGGGGTACTGCTTTTACATTTATATGTTCAGCCAGTTTTATACAGTACTACTTATTGTACTGTAATTTCAAGGGATATCAACTGATTTATACAGTTGTGAATATTAATTTTTAGTAAATGAATATGGTGTAAAGTGATTACTGTTGTAGATGAATAGTGGTAAGGACATCACAAAGCCCAATCAATTGTAATTTATGTGTAAAATGTGTTATACTGTACATTTGGACTATTACATTAAGTCTCCAATCTTTAATTTTTAAGTATAAGACAACTTGAAACACATACAACAAAAAAAGAAATTAATCATGGAACGTGGCTAAAACAAGGAAATGGGAGATTGTAGTTATTGAATCCAAGGTGAATAAAGTAGAAAAAGGATTCATCACTATCACTTCGGAAACTTACTTCTAGGACCCCTACAAAGACAAATTTTAGCCCTAAAGACTAGCTCTTACGGCAAGATCCAAGTCTTAAACTAAGGTTCGATCTTTCCATCCGCCAACATAAATAATCCTTTTAATCCGCCAAACACTTGCGGTCCCTGTAAATATTATAAATCATTGGATATTGGTCAAGTAAATTATAGTGTCTTCCAAAGCCAAATTTGATTTTACTCACATTCACTAGACTAATTATATTTGTTTGATTTACCATTAAAGCTGAAAAGTGAACAAGTTGGAGAGCCTTCTTCTTGCTCAACACTAAAGTGATAGTTTGGTGACATTTCTTGGAGACGAGTCATAAGGAATATTCATCCACATTCACTACAGGGAACGAATTGAATACCAATTTTCTTAAAAATTCACCGAAATTTTAAAAGGGATTTAACTAGATAAACTAAGGATAGGGAAGGCAGGAAGCAGTGTTGGGTGAAAAGATAGGAAGAAATGCACAAGTGGTGATGGAGAAGACAGAAGCGGAATGGGGACAAAGGGTCTGTTTGGCTTAGCTGGAGCTTTTATAAAAAGTGTTGTGCAAGTAGAGCTATTTTAAAAGTACTGTTAAGAGAAGTTAAATTTGTGTTTGGCATACTTCATATAAAAGTGTTACAAAATGTTGAAAATTATTTAATAGAATTTTTTGTATATTTTTAATAAATGTAAAAAAAAATAATAAACTTTATTAAATTAAATCACAAGTTTTCAAGTGAAACAAATAAATAAAATAAAAATACCTTGACAATTCTATGTACCAAAAAAAACTTTGCTAATTAAAATAAAAGAATTAAATAAATATAAAATCACACTAAATAAATTAATATAAAATCATATAATCCTCTTTATAATGTTGTGAATTATTGAAGAATAAAGTGAAAATGTAAAGTTTTTCATTGAATACATGTTATTAAAATTAATACTTCTTGAAAAAGTTTTAATTTATAGCTTCATCAAAAAGCTAAAATTTGCTTTCCACAAAAGCTAAAAATTTTAAAATTTTGAGAGCCAAACACTTTAATTTTGCTTCTACAATAGGTAAGTTCTTTTGTAAGATAGACCAATCATACACTAAGGATGGAGAAAGCAAAAGTAGCTGCCAGACCAAGACGGGGAAAGCAGAAGGAAGAGATTGAATGAGGAAAACTTAAAAGAATATTTAAGAATGTGAAATATTTAGGTTTAGCGATTAGGGTAACTAAAAACATGACTTAACACTTAAGGTTATATATGTAATTTCAGTAATTTTTATGATAAAGAACAACAAATTAACATTGAACGAATACTAAAAGAGTTTGTTTGCAAACATAAATGAACAAAATTTTCAAAAACATGAAACAAAAAATAAAAAAAAGATCCCAAACAGTCCCTAAATTAACAAGTTTTAAACAAACATTAAAAGAGTTTGTTTGCAAACATAAATGAACAAACCACAATCTTGTTTATGTTCAATTCGCTTGATAAACAAACATTAAAATGTTCATAATTATTTGTTAAACTTAATAAATGAACAGGATCTGAACATATTTACGAACTGTGTGTCAAAAGTTCTATTCATGTACACCCCCTAAATGCCTTTGTCATTTGAACCGAGCTTCACATCTGCCAATAATGTTACTGAATATGAAGCCTGCCTTATTGACATGCAAGCTTTGGTTTCTCTGGGAGTGAGAAGGTTGACAAAAGTATAGAAAGATGTATTTTTTAGTCATTGCTAATGCACAAAGAAAATGGAAGACAAGTGATGGCAAGTTGAAACAACATTGACAATTGTTAGAAAAAATAGTGTAACAATTCGAGGAAGTTTCATTCAATTACTTGCCCCGAGCACAAAATCATTTTATCAATAATGTAAAAACCCTTGTTGCAATGGGAAAAGCCAGAAAGATATGAAAATTACCCGAGTTGTAATCGAGCATAAGGATGAGCCTTTGATTTGCAGCGTGTTGGATGTTACTATGTTCGGATTGAGGGGAGAGGAGGGAAAGGAAAGAAAAGGAAACGAGAAGAGAGGAAATATGAAACATTTACCTTATTTTCCCTTATTTGGGTAGGATTTGAAAAATAATAAAGAAGAGGGAGGGGGTTTGAGAATCCCACACTTTCTCTCAACCGCCTTATCTTTCATTTATCCCAATTTAGAAGAAATGCTAGAAAAAAAAGAATTGAGTAAAAAATTTTTAAATGTAAAATAACGTTCATATTCATGTTTTTTTTTAAATATTTATATAACCATTATAATTATTTGTCTCTTATAATTTATTCATTTTGTTGTAATTTCTATATAGATCACAATCTGATTTTATAATTTTATTATTATTTCAAAAATCAGATTTATTTTATTTTATTATTTTCTATCATTGTTACTTAAATGCACTGTATGTACTTTGACTCTAATATAACAATTATCACTTGGACTAAGTTGAAGACAAAAAATAAAATAACTTAATATATACTAAAGTTTTATTTTTTGATCAAATAAATAACCAATATAAATTATTATAAGTTATGTTATTAAAAAAATCTTATATCTGAAATAAAAAAAATTATAATGAATCATTTTCTTTCTTTTTCACTCTTTAACTAAACAATTATTGTTATGATTCTTTTATTAATTTTAACAATTCAAACAAAATATATACTTATTAATTATTTTACATTCATTTCCTATCTTTCTATTTTTTTTCTTTACTAATGTCTATCTAAACAAACTGAACGAGACAACTATGGCTTGCCATGGTAAACTGACACAAGGATTTTCATAGAGAAAGGGAATATCCCCTAGAGGAGGACTAACATAGAAAGAAAGCAATCAAAAAGTGAGTTGTCCAATTCATTTTACATCTGATTTTAAAATTTACGTCAAGAGTTAATCTTCAATCACGTCTGAATCATGAATAAATCTAATTACAAGAATCAATAAATCAAATTTAGAAATTTGAATTAACATTAAAATGAATAAATTCTATAAAGTATTTGCATGTGTTCAATGTGTTAATTCAATTTGAAGAATAGACAAAAAGAAATGGTTACAATAAATTGTCAAGGAAAAAATACATTAATTCAATTTTGAAAATTCAAGTTTGCATTAGAAGAGATAATTCTTAACCTGTCGGAATGCCTTCAATCCCTAATAGTAGGTTTGACTGCAAAAAGAAAAGCTTCACTAGTTGCAAATCCTCTTGTTCTTTTTAACATAACTATAGGTATATTTTACAATTTGAAATTAATCTGTTCGAATCAAAAATGATAATCGGTAAAATCTTCTTAACAATGACAATTCCAAAATTCTAAGGTGGCATTTGGTTCAAGGAATTTTTGATTCCGGCCAGTAATTTTTTTTCCCGTAATATGATTACCTTGTTTGATTGCAAAATTTTCCCCCACATCAATAATTTAATATTCTTAACAATAACAAAAGGGGGGAATCATATTACCTCCATCTCCTGAGGTATTTTAGAATTCCTGAGGGAAATTTTTTTTTTCAATTTTGTCCTCAATAATGTTTTTGGACCACATTATCCTTTTTAGTTACTAAAAATTACAAAATAAAAGTGTTTTATTATTTCACAATCTTACATCCCTCTTACATTGTTAAGTAATATTTTCAACTCAACCATTAAATATTATTTACGTGTTAAATAAATAAATAATTTACATGTTAAAGAATATAAATAAGCAATTTATATGTTAAATAAATAAATAATTTAAATGTTAAGTAAATTGATATATAATTTACATGTTAAATAAACAAACAATTTACATGTTAGCAGTGTTTCAAATAGCGGCCGCGAAATGCAATAGCGGCCGCTATCTCGCGGTAGCGGCGGTGGCCGCTACCGCTACCGATGAAAAATCGGGTGTGAGTACGGTTCACACCGGTGACGGCCGCTATTGGCCGATATGAGACACCGTAACGGAGGCTAGCGGCGATAGCGGTCCGTTATCGCCGCTATCCTCCGATTTGATTCCATCAGACTTAAAAAAAAAATCGGAATGTGGACAGAACAAAAGTCACAGAACACAATAACAGAAGAATCAAAATCAAAATATCAACCTGAAAAAAATATTCCCAGCCTCAATTAACAAGAAAAACAACAGATCGCAAGATTCACAACAACCAACAGCCGATCGGTGAGGGCTACTGGAGAGGGCAGAGGCAGAGTGGGGTGGGCGGCGTGGGTAGGCGGGCACTAGGCACAGTGGACCGTGGGCGACGTGGGGCCGTAGCGTGGCCATGGGTGGCTCGCAGGCTCGCAGGCCGCAGCACTGGTAGGACTGGGCGATTCTCCATCTGTCGGTTGCTTGACACTGGCATGAGGTATGACTGATCTGAGATCAGATCTGGCGCAGTGGAGCTGGAGGCTGGCGGCTGGAGGCTGGCCTTCTTGTTGGCTGATGGAGAATCGCAAGGCTGAGAGTCTGAGACTGAGCCGATGGGTTTGGGTGAAAGAGGTGAAGTGAAACTGTGAAGGTGAAAGAGGTGAAGTGAAGCTGTGAAAGTGAAACGAAAGGAGCCGACGGGTTTGGGTGGGTTGGGGTTTTCTTTATTTTAACTAGTTTTTGTTTTAATATATGTGGTAAATGATAATTAATAATAGGCTTAGGTTTTAAATGTTTAATAATTTTTTTAGGAAATAATGTAACATTAAATGTTTAAGAATTAAAATTAGCTAATATGATAAATCCTGACAAACAATATTAGGTAATCTGAATTTCAAAAAAAAATTAGATAAGGTTGAATATAGATTATTAATTTAATTTTTTAAAATAAAATTTGTAGTGTAATTAAATATATGGTATTAAATAATTTGTTAATATTCATAGAAATTCATATAGAAAAAGAAAAAAAAGATAAAAAATTGACATAATTAATTTAGATGAAAAAAGATTTGACAAAATTTAGATGAAAAAATTCCTTAATAATTTAGATAAAAAATAATTAATGCTAAATAATTAGCACATTAATTCTTATTAATACATAATTATTCATATCTATTTTCAATATTTGTTATTTTTTAATTATCATAAGTAATTTTTTAAATATGAATGTTTATTATAATTCAAAAAATTATAAATAATTTTTTTAACATAAATAATAGACTTGAGGTATTATAAATTACCTTAAAAACTATAAAATAAGATTTTACATGATTATAATTATAATTACTACACTTTATATAGAATTGTGCGAAATTTAAAAAAATTCACGACCGCGATGACCGCGATGACCGCAATGACTGCCGCTATGTCCGCAACCGCGATAAACGCAACGCGACCGAAAACGTGGCCGCGACCGCAATTTAAAACAATGCATGTTAGATAAATATATAAATAATTTAAATGTTAAATAAATTAATATATAATTTACAGGTTAAATAAACAAACAATTTACACAAATGATATTTAAATTTGACTTAATATAAATGATAAAAAAATATTTAAGCATAACTTTTTAAATATTATTTACATGTTAAAATAAATAAATTACATATTTAATACTAAATAATTTAATTTGTTAAATAAATAAGTAATTTATTTTTGTCATGACTTATTCACTTAACACAACTACTAATATAGAAGAGCAAAATAGTAAAATAAATCATTAGGTAATTTTATATTCTCCAACCAAACACAAAAATCTTATTTTCCTTCTAATCAAACCAATATTCTAAAAATTCTCAGATGTACACTATTTTGGTGGTAATCAAATTTCCAAAAGTAATTTACTTTTCCGCAAACCAAACGCCCCCTAATTCTTATTATATTGCCGTCAAAACTCTACTAATTTTGTCAAACTCTTTTTCTTACTTGAAAACTTACATACATTACATGATAACACATTTCTATTAATAGTTATTAAACATGATCCAAAGCATAGGGATCCGAATAGTAATAGATAATTGAGAACGCCAGAGGGAATAAGGGATTCTTCAAACATTCCACTTTCCTGGGTACTATTTACTACTTAATTCTGGAAATTACAAACAAAGCTTTTTTACATTTTGAACAATTGATATTCTTAAATTATACAAGACCAATTAACACACAGATATTCTATTTTCCAACTCGACGAGTAAATTAGGCACATGCATGATTTAATAATTTAAAAACAAAAGCAAACTTCGAAAATGAAAATCAAGTAAACAGCCTGAGACGATTGGAAATCCTTTGGCGGCATATTGGACAGTTGGACACTCTTGACCCACAATCCCTGCAAGTCTGCAATCATATTTTATAATATTTATAGCTGTTATTTTAAACCATGCAAATTATATGTAAAGAAATAAACCAACTAAAAATGGAACTCACCATATGCCCACAATTAAAGGCCAAGTCCTTTGCACCCGTAAGGCAGATTGGGCATGCCTACATTTACATGGCAGAAGTAATGTGAAAAAATTACAGGATAAAATATCACATCAGTATTTTAATATTAAATAATCAATAATTTACACATTACAAGTAATATAAATACTAACACATGGCCTTTGATTTATAATGATGTGAATTTATTAAGTTTTTAAATGTATATTTAATGAAATATGTAATAATCTTTTAATTTCGTTGATTGAGTTTTTAAAATCAAATGATGGTGCATTGATCATTTTTTTTTAAATAAAAGCTACAAGAAATTACATTGTGATAGGATTTAGTTGTTACTTTTACAGATTTCATTTTTTTATAAAAAAAATTTAAAAGGGCATTTATATAGAACAAATACTAGTGATTTTTTTTCAAAAAAGTTCAAAAAATTAAAAAATAAAATTTTTACTAACAAAATTCGTACATGGTTCTATAAAATTTATAAAGAACAAATACTAGTGGCTTTATTTTGGCGTTTGTAGTCCTCTCCTCGAGTGGATTCTCTTTGTACTAGTTGGCTGATTACTCAATACTATTTTGTCTTAGCAAAAAATTGAGCATTGGCCGCTTGTAAACTCGACTATTGAACCATACTTGATTTGTTACCTTAAGTCAAGGTAACTTTGAAGGCCAATGATTAAAAGAGTCTTGTACTTGGCGAGTTTTCCAAGGTGTTGAAAAGTTGATAGAATTGGAAGTTGTCATTTTCACGCGACTGGTGCGAGAAGCTTTAAAAAGTTTGAGTTCAAGCCAAAATGAAGATTTATAGAGTTTTAATTATTTGGGATTCAAGATCTTCCTGCTTATGACATATCAAGTTCTAATCAAATTCCACTTGGGGTACTTTTATATTATAAAAGTGATTTTCTAAACTTTAATAATTGCATAGTGTTTTGGTGTTAGTGGTGTGTTCCTCCTCTGAACAAAAAAAAAAATAATTGCATAGTGTTTTGGGATTTTTAGAGATTAAGACTTTGCAACTCTATATTTGACTCTAAATGGAATTATACCTGGAGAGAGTGTGGGTAATTGTTCTTGTGAGGCTATTAAGAGAGGGTGCACAAAAGATGTTTGGACTGGTTTGTGAAACCATTGAAAAAGATTTTAGGCTTTGTTTGGTATGGTGAAAAGAAAGGAGTGAAGAAAAAAAATTAATTAATCAAATGGTTAAGCTACAAAGTAAGAAGTTGTTATGAAAAATAATCATTTTTTTATCAACTAACTTTTCTTCCTTACCTTTTTCTTTTCATCATACCAAACAAAACCTTAGTGTACTGTAATTTTTTAATATTAGAAAAACGATTTACTCCTTGGACGTAAACATGTAATTGAATCATGTAAATTCTTGTGTGTTTTTAATTATTTGTTTGATTTCTTATGTGATTTTCTTTTGTTGTTTCTTGCATAATAATCCAGATAATTTGAAGTAAATTAGCTAGAGAGATCCAACGTCTAACTTAAAGATGAAATGACAATCTAAAGCTTTTATTGGATTTTGTTTTCCTGGACTCATTTAATAATAGGTTCTATTAAACTCGAGAATTACATCGAAGGAATCCCAAAACAGCAAGGAGCGAAGCTCCAGAAAAAAGTAGAGAAGTCACTTACAACAAAGCAAATAATTAAAAAAGTAGAAGAAACTCCCAAGACATTAACAATCAGAAGCAAACATAATTTCTTAGTTTCACTAACATGCAAAACAGTAGCAACCTCTTATTTTGGCCATTTACTTATCTAGTTCATAAGGTTATATGCAAAGGTTTTCTTAGTTTTTTTGTTTTAATTTGCCTTAATCCTTGTATATAAAGTTATTTGATCATCCATCAGTGGAACAATTATATATTTTGAAAGTCGGAAAGACCAATCAAGCTTTTATAGAAGAATGCAAGGGAAAGCATGCAACATTAGGTCATACCTGGGACCGATCATCTAATGCAGGTGATGATGAGACATTGCTTGGTATACGCTCTGGCTGAGCAGGTGGACGGTAGGAAACTGGAGGAGGACGTGGAACTGTTTTCTTTGCTTTTCCGGTTCGTTTTCTTTGTTAGATGCAATTAATAAACAAGTGGTTAGAAGTTAAATGACCCTCGAGGAATCCATCCATTATACATACTAGTCCCACATTTGAGAACAAAATAAGTGAATAACTAATTACTAACTATTTATTGCAGATTAAAGTTGAAGAAGAATGCCAAAAGAGTTTAGCTTAACTCACCCAAGAATATCAATTTCCAATACTGCTTTGTACTGGAGAGGGATTTCCATTAGGGCAGCAAGAGCAAAAGCAGTTTCTTTCTCTTCTGGAGTTGTATTTTTTGACATAATCCCAGTGAAGTTAACAAACTGCACAGAAGAGAGAATCACAGACTTGGTTTCATTTTATCCAAATAATTAGTTTATTAAATGTCAAGTTTTTGCTACTAGCTAACACAAAACCTGGAAGTTGTCAAAGTCACGTGCGGGAATCTTATCATCAAATTTCTTCATATCTTCCCAAGGTCCATCACCAACACCAACGAGAACAATCGACAGTGGGTATGAGCTGGAAATGAAAATGATAAAAAGGAAAATACTCTGCTTTAACACAATTGAATTATACACATATTTATGCCTTCTTCAACAAGCTTACTTATCGACAATATTCTAAAGCATACTTATCGACAATATACTATCTCCCTTGTGTTCTTTCTGAACTGATAGTTGTAGGGATAAGAGATTGTGTGTTGCTGCTTTGACAAATGGTTTCTTTGAAGGACTGCTTTAATGGTCACATTTGATATAAATGTAACCGGCCAGCTGCTTTAATGGTTCACACAAAGATATCAACTGCTTTCACAAGCAATGGCATAAAGATACTTTGTCTCCTAAGGGCCTAAACTTTGAAAATGTTATACAGGTAAACGAATCCTGTTATACGAGGCACCGCAAAGGGAAAAGAATGATAACAAAAAATCCCAATACTATAATGACTATGCTCATTACTCATCTGCAAGTGTGGTCGGATTGAATAGCTCTGCTAAACTAATCTCAAATTAAATGGTCTAACATCACGTGACATTTGATGGTTGAATCACTTATTTATGATACTAGTTAGATATAGATAATATAGTAATTCAAAGAATTTTCCATGGAATCCACATCAATACAATGCCGCATGTACTCTTAATTCTTAACTTAAGCCTAAAGCAATAGCAGTAAATCAGAACATGAAAAAGGTCCTACCTTGCATTGACAATTGAATCGATGGTTTTCTCTTCTTGTGGACTTAGCTCTCTGTCACTTGTATTAACACTTCGAGTGACCTTCAGAAATGTCACAAAACGAAAACAAATATGGAGATATGTTGTGCCTAAGAGAGAGAGAGAGAGAGAGAAAAAAAAAAGGCAAATTGCTCATAAACAAGGGAGATGGAGAAGAAGAAGGTATGAGATTTAACCTGGCCATCTGCAATGATTACTAAGACATGGAATTGGCCACCACTGTTTTCCACAATGTCAACGGCAGCATCAATTACCGGTCCATAAGAGGTTGGTCCTATGGGACAACATACAAGCTCAAAGCATTAGCTTTTCTCACAAATGAAGCATTCATGGTGAAATGACCAAATTTTACAAACTGACTGACAGGTTAAAACTGCCAAGACCAGGGAATAGGTGCCAACCGGCAAGTCTCAAGTTTGGAACTATCTTCCTGTAACAGGCTAAGACTTCTTCGAAACCATGGCAAGATGAATGATCACTGTGAAAGCTAAACACTTCCGTATCATGCGTGGTAGCTGAGACATTGCAACCAACAACTTGATCGGATTAAAAACTGAAAGGTAAGCTGAAGGAATTAACTTTTGGTAGCAGACGCGTACCATCACCAAAGCCAAAACAAGGTATCAAGTTGTCTTCATCGAATGGAGCCAGAGTTTTTCCAATTATCGAGATAGCTTGCTCATATGGATTTGGTGTATCACCAATTGCATGTAGACTCCGGTTATTGAATGATACTTTGCCTTCAATATAAACATTGATACATTGGCTTCCAGGATACCAACAAGAGACATGCCAATTTGAAAAAGTATAACAGAAATTCTTTGCTAGTAAATACTTTTCTTAAAATTCTACCAATAGTATTAGGTTTTGATTTACAACACTACAGCATGATTGCAGAGTAGTGCTCTTTAAATTGGTGGAAAATCCATCTTAAAAGAAGTATTGGAAGAAATTTTTCTTACGTTTGTTAGGTGGTATACCACTAGACATTATAATAATAAAAAAAATTTGTCAGTGCTTTTTGTCTGCCAAGATTTCTAAAGTTAAATGAAATAACTTGCCTATCTACGATAAAATTTTATAGCAGAATTAAGGATAAAAATTGTTTCCTGAACTTAGCATACCTGTCCATTCATTGCTCTTTGTGAAATCGATTCCAACTATAAGATTAGATGATTCTAGACCAGCATCCCTTAAAGCTTTTGTAACCTGTTATAGAGAAGGAGCTTAATCAAAACTTAAAACTCCCAACACCAAATATGGAAGGAGCAAATGATTTGCATGACATTGATCCATTTGACCATGGTTACACGTTTAACTTCTTTGGCTTCAATCTTAAAATTTGGATTTTTTTTAACTTTATTCAAGTAAAATCATATCAAGTCCATATGAGGATGTAAATAAGACGATGAGAGGATGTAGAATTTCACATAACATTTTAAACTATCAACAATAAAAACATAAAACGATTCTCTCCATTCCATTCTTTTTGTTTCATTTTTTGTTCATTTAATTATTTATTTTTTTTCTAAGTCAGTTTGATTCATTAATTTAGAAAGTTTACAGTTGAGCTACGTCAATTTCAGACCATTCATCAATTACTGACCATATTGCATATCATCCTAAAAGGAAACAATTAACTCAATAGCCAAGCTAATAATTAAACAATTAAACTCAACGTTAGCAGTAACTAAACACTACCCATTTATCACCAAGTCATAAACATCTGATTTCTCTCTATCTCTGCTTCTGCCAAACTATTGGCCATACCCTGGCTTATTAATGAAAAAGTTTGGTCTCCTCTTGTTCACACCAACAAAATGCATTTTTTGAATTAGTTTCAATCATCAAACCACTTCTACCATATTCTTCTAAATACTTGTAATGCTCTCTTCTGCAGCATTAGAATCTTGTATCCCCTCTTGTCTTGAAAACGTATCTAATACAATGCCATTCTTATAATTATATATTTTTTCACATTTATTTTACTTATTTGTTTGAATTTTTTTTTCATTTGTCTATTTTCTCTTTTTGATTAATAAAATTTTTTTATTTCCTTTATCTCTTTTATTTTAAAACTTATGACTTGATTTGATTAAATAAAGCTGAATCTTTTATTTATTTGTTTGTTTAAAATAAATTAAACTATTATTAAATAGTTTCTACATTATACAATACTTTTATATTATTTTTGTTCAATGTTATCTTAGTGTTTTTTTTTTTACAACATTTTCCAAAAAGTCTATTTTAGCAATATAAAGTATCAATATATATTCAAATTATTTGAATATTTATATATTTCGTTTGTATTGCAAAAATTTTCAAACAATCAATTTATATTTTTAATTTTACTTCTAATTTTTAATTGATAGTTCTTATTTTAAAAAAATCTAATTAACTAGGATTTAGTGAGCGAGCAAACCATTCCGATTATTGTGATTAATAATATAAATGTTTTATAAGATAATAATTTTGTAATAAAAAAATCATAGTTGAACTATGATTTAGTTGGAAACGTGTTGCGCATTAACGCATTAAGGACGGTAGTGGTGCATATTATGAGTGGATGGACGTTGGATTGCGAAGGGGGACAGCAAGCAATAATTAAAAGCAAAAGCACTTAAGAGACGCAAAGCTTAAGAAAGCCCCACAACTCTCTGTGACTTTCTCACTGTGAAATCTGAATGTGATACCGATGAGGTATCCATTCTTTTTCTTTTAAACATTTTTATTCTTATAGATCTAACCTTTATTATTTTTTTTTTTGTTGGTTTCTGACAAATCTGTCAACTTTTGCTTAAAGGCAGAAAAGCATGTTGTCCTGACCCGGAAAACGCGTTCACACAACACTTTAACTAGCAAACTCATGTTAGGCCATCAATAATAATAATAATATTAATAATAATAATAATGTTTTGACGATGATGTAACTCCGTTTGCGAGTCAATGCCAAATGGGGTGAAAAATTCTACAGTAAAATTTAAACTTTATATTAAATATATATGATTAAATATAAATTTAATAATATTTACCGTAAAATATCTTTTATAGATGAAAAAAATGTAAAATTAAAATTGATAAACGTAAACGAATTGTAATTTTAGTATAAAATATATTTATATTTATTTTCATACATTTATGATATTTTTAACATATTTTTTATTTGCACTACATTTTATCTTACAGTCGTGCATTTACATTTAAATACATATTTCACCATTTATTTTAATCTTATACTATCGTTACAATAACTAATTTCATTTATATTGCTATTTTTAATCTTGAAATAATTTTTACTGCTCATCCAAACGATCCTATAACGTTTGTACTCTCTCTCTAGGAATTCTCAAGTGGTCCAAAAGTTGCCATTTTTCATATTTTTCCTTATATATTGATATTGATAGAAAAATATTTTATTTCTGTAACCCAAGATTTTGTTTATTTTTGATATTGTATCCCGCTTACTAAAAATTGAATAATTCATCCACAATATATCAAATAAATACCCTTTTCACTCTATTCTCACTCTTAATTTCATCTTCAAATATGCTCTTAATTTTATATTTCAAAATAAGTTGTTGAGAATTAAAAAAAAAAAGAAAAGCATGAGAAGACCAAAGTCTAACAAAAATATACACTGTTGTTTCTTTATGTTCCAATCGAACACATACTTAAAATAAAAGTAGTGATTTACTGTTAACTTTTTTCATTTCTGTAGATGGTTTGCTCAGAGTCATCGAGATTAAAACTTGGCTTGGACTTCCAAGCACTACAGACAAAATTACAAAATAAAAATTTACTTTTTTACCCTTATTTTTTATTAAAAATATATAACTTTAATAATTTTTTTATCAATTTTCATCTCATTAAAATTAAGATTTATATATATGATGCACAATGCATCAGAAGTTGACACCTCATCAATAGATTTTTATATGCAAATATAAATAAATTTTTTTTATTTGTCCATAAAAATCTATTGATGAAATATCAAACTCAGATGCATTGACAATATATAAAAATTATACACTATCAATACATCATATACAAACCCTTAAAATTAATTTCATCATCGACCAAAACCACAAAACAAATCCTTATCCTTATTAATATCTTGAAAGGGACATGCTTGCAATTTTTTTTTTCCAAGACCCTGCTCTTTCTTCAAACAAACGCCTTTCCGCTTTGTCCGTTTCTTTGTACTACAGCACCTAGTCTAGTTTGCTTTGGTTAACGTAACTATTAAACTATTCCCCTTGCAATTCCATTTGTTAATAATAATTTTCTAAATTTTATTGTTCAAAATAATTAATAAATTTGGTACCCCATGTTTCTCGTTTTTTGTGGTGATGCGTAGACAGTACCGAGAAGACTGACAAATATGGTTGACTAACAATCTTTACCTCATCTCCTCAAACTTAAAAACATCTTCATTTCCCACTTAAACAAGCAACTCATTTCACTGATTTCTGTAATTTCTGCAGCCTAAAAACTGAAGATCTTTAAAATTATGCCAAGAAGAGAGACAAGTTTGAAGAAAAGAACCTGCTCAAGGGTTGAGAAGTTATCAGGGATAAATCCGTACTTCTGCTTTGCAGATTGCTTTCTCTGTAGCTTCTTGGAATTGTTATTATTATGTACACTGCTTGCACTCCCAGGCCCAGCCACCTCTCCCAAGGAAACGCCTTGCGGGGCGGACATGGCTGAGGAATTGCCTGATCTTCTTCCCCTCGACGAATTATTTAACGATCTGCTCCGAGCTGCGGTCAGCTGCTTGCGCTTCTGATTAGACAGAAAATTGCCCATCTCATCTTCTTCTTTAAGTTTCGATTCAGAAAGAAGTTGCGTTCATATATATGAGAGAATTTCGTAGAGCATCTAATTTAAAGAACGTATGGGACATAAAGAATAGCGCGATGCTTACCTTATTTTTATCTTTAAGAATATTATTCTTTTTCTACGCCACCCAAATTTGTTGTACAAGCTGCGGGTTTGCCTTACGAGAGGCGAAAAGAATCAACGGCGACAAAACACCGGCTGCTGTGCGCACCCACGTCTCTTGCCCAATTCTTTTCTTCAGCCAAGCAAGAATATATCGGGGAAGTTAAATAGTAGAGAAAGAGAGATATTTATCGTGCCCATATTTGCAATAAAAAATTAATGATATTATTATGGGTCAAACCAACCACATTTATGATGGTTTTAAAATTTAGGGGGTAGATGTGGATTCTTAATTATTAAAATTAAATAAATAAATATATTTAATATATTTTACATAGAAAATTAATTATAATTATTATTTATATCTTTTCATTAAATCCAAATTTTAAAAAATTACGATAAAAATCAATTTGAATAAGGCAAGATTCACAGTCTTAATTGGATAACTCGACACACCTGACGTATCATAATTTTCTTTTGACGTTGACTATGATAGGTCTTTAGGAATATATAAAATTTCTATGCAAGTCATTTATTCATATAGCACTAATGATTTTATAACTTGCACGCATCGTGTAACATTTTTTATTCTTTTTAATATTGCTTAGTGCTTTAGGATTTTTTTTTTAATAGTTGTGAATTTTCCATTAAAATGCTCAAGAGTTGTTTATAAACTAACCATGTCCTCCGACCAATGAAAATCAACTCCAGAGATTACAGCTAGTTTGGCCAAATCATGAGTAGCACCATTAGCTAATCTTCTAACAAATGCGAAGCTTACTGGTCTAAAATAGGATCGCAATCCTAGTATCTTCGACCAAGTTTCCTACTGTTGAGAGATCAACCATGTTCGATTTTAGCAAATTAATCACCTCTTTAGCATCATTATCTTCCAATAGAATTTCGTGAAACCCCATATCCTTGCTACTTCCAATGCTCTCAATGCAACCATCATTTCTTTTTTCTTTGGATCATAGGAGGTACAAGAGAAAGTGGAAAATCAAACATTAGACCTAATCTTCCTAAAGAAGGGTAACAACCACTAAGCTAAACATTGATTATTAATGCAACCATCATTTCTACTGCAATCGAATTAATGCATTTTCCACCACCATTAAAGAAGCCACTATAACATTACCTTCTATTATCTATGATGATTGTAGACACCTAATTTTGTCCGGGTTGTATTTCTGTAAAAAATAATAATTTGTAAATTTTGAATTGACATTTAAATTAACATCTAGAAAAATTAGGATTAACATTATTAGGATTATTTAAATTAGAAATATTTAATAGATTAGGATAATTTTATTAATATAAGATAAATAGTAATATAGGTTAGGATTTATTAGATAATTATAAATTAAAATATTTTTAGGATAAGATAATTAGATTTTTTAGGATAATTAATATTAAAATTGATAGGATTAGATTAGGATTAACATAAAAATTAAATAGATAAAATATTAAAAATAAAAGATAATTAATAGAATAGATTTAGTTGTATTAGGACTCTAACAAGTTTATGACTATAAAAAGGGGTTAAACCCATAACTGAGAAGAGGGGGGTGGAGGAAATTGACCAACTTACTGCCATTAGCCGTCAGCTCTTTCTTGTACCCAATACCGCAGCAAAATTTAATTACCCATTATTATCCTTACTTGTCGCTTGCTGCCACCATTATCCCATTGCATTTCTACGTTTTTGCTAACCTCAAAACCGAACCTAGTCCCACATTATATCATCACCGAACCAATTTCATTTGTTTCATCACCACCGTCCGCTGCTATCATCAACGGTTGCTGTGTTTTCACCCTTGCATCGCCGAATCTTCATCAGTATTGGCTGCACTTTTGCTCCACTCTGCATTGCTTCGAAGATTGAGTTTCCGCCTCTTGCACGGTCAAGCTTCAATTTCGCTCATTGCCATACCCGGTTCCTCATCATACCACGTGAGCTGTAACTAGGAAAATAGCAAGAAGCAAGCTCAGTTTCAACCCCTCTACAGGTTAGTAAAAGATGTTTAATTAGTTAATGGATAATGCAAGATTGTTGGGTTAGTATATATGATTACGCATTAATTGTTTATATAATAAAATTAATAGTTGATAGTTTAACATATAAATGACATAATAACAATTTGTACGTTAATATTTATTTTTGGCTAATTGTTGTTTTAATAATGCTAACAATATTAATTCAATAATAATATGTTAATTAATAATTTGATAAAAACTAATAATTTGTAAAATAAAGAATAATTTGTACAATTAATTTGATTGGCATATAATATTAGTAATTTAATAAAATTATAAAATATAGAGAGAGATTGAAATAATTCCGATGATGGAATCTTCGAGGCGATTACGAATGAGTAACACTCGAGGAATTCCTAAGTAAGAGAATTCTTTTTAAGTCTATCCAGAACGATGGAAGATTTAGAAGGTATTTTCAAAAATAAATAAATAATAAAGATAATAACATAATAATAAGATTTATTAAATAATAAAGATAAAATAAAAATAATAATAAATAAAATTAATGAATAATAAATAATAATTCCGATGATGGAATCTTTGAGGTGATTACGAATGAGTAACACTCGAAGAATTCTTAGGTGAGGAGATGTGACGTTCCAGTCACCATACATTTCTTATTCATCTTTTATCCTTTTTCCCTTAAACTTAGTTAGATTTGCTTGTCAATGTCAATCATACTTTTCTTTCTTTGGCTTACTATCTAAGAGCTCAATATATTTAATTCAATTACAATAAAACAGACTAATGATACATGTATATATGTACCATCCATTTCCACAGGATCTCATACATCATCTTAACTTAAATCCCCGACATCTTATATACATGAATGCTAGTTGTACTGTACCATAGCTGAATTACAAGTTTACTTTGCATAACTACATACGTATACCTTCTATACTACTTGGGTAAGCGTCTCTTGAAGGTAAACTTTCAAAATCCACTCGTAGGCTCTTCTATTTAGAGCGAGGGATTACTCCGGATAGTCTGTATGAAAAATGTTCGTAAAAGGGTGAGTTTACGCTCAGTAAGAAAAATATGTAAAAGAGCGTGCTATGCCTCTATATGTATTTTTCCTACTTGGCTCTATAATGTCATGTAAAGCATTATAAAGCATGCATCATAAACCTCTTTCATGCATTGTTTGCAACCATGCATATTTCTTTCAAATGGTGTAGGCAAACATACTTTCTTGAAAACATCATGCATCAAATCATACTTTGTATGCTTCTTGTTAATTATAGCATACATATATAACATGCATCATACTTCTTTCTTTAAAACATCATACATACTTTAAAACATCATTGTATTCTTAAAACATACATCATGCTTCTTTACTTCAAAACATACTTCATAACATACTTTAAAACATACTTTACATGCTTTTATAACTTAGCATGCTTCGCGTACTTCTTCAAAACATATTTCAAATTACTTCTGTGAAATATCATTTACATACATACATACTTTTCTTTAAAACATCTTATACTTTCTTGAAAACATACTTCATATACTTCTTTTAAAACTTCTTGTACGAGTAAACCAAGTACTTTCGATTTCTTTATTCTTAGAAATCGCATAAACATATAGTTTTGATAACATAAAAACTATTCATACTTTTGTGGAGTTATGCACTACATCATCATCATCATCATAATCATGTGGCGTACCCGTAGGGCCAGGAATTCTCCCTTAGCCGAACATGAAACAAAAACAGATTGGCCAGCTGTGGGTGGCTACAGCCAACACTAGTCAGGTGTCCTCTGTAGCAACTGAGGCCTGACTTATGGTCCTCAGCCCTTAACATACATCATTTCAGGACTTGATCAGAGCCCCTACTAGAAACATGAAAGTGCATAATCTCAAAACATATGCCATGTAGCTTCTAGCCATGACATTTCATACTTTTAGAAAATAGGTATGAAAACCTCTTTTCAAAACATGGCAGTCGACTGGCCTCATAGGGCAGTCGGCTGCTGCTTCATATTTTCATTTATCGAAATTATTTTCATTTAAAAATTTCGATATTTTCATCTTTGAAACATATAAGGGCAGTCGACTGGTCCATATAGCAGTCGGCTGGTTTTCAAACAGAATACTTCTTAAGAGATAGCAGTCCGTCGGACGGTACATATAGCGGTCGACTGTTTTTGAAACAGAATGCATCTCGGAAAATAGCAGTCGACTGGTCCTATAGGCAGTCGGCTGGTTTTGAAACAGAATGCATTTTCATAAATAGCAGTCGACCGTCTTACATAGCAGTCGACTGGTTTGGAACAGAAAGCTTTTCTGGAAAATAGCAGTCGACTGGCATACATAGCAGTCGACTGGTTTGAAACAGAATGCTTTTCTTGAAAATAGCAGTCGACTGGCATACATAGCAGTCGACTGGTTTGCATCGGTTTTCGGAAAACGACGTTTTGGTTGTCTCTAGGCAGTCGACTTCCCATTTAAGGCAGTCGGCTGCTCCTAGCCTAATTGGTACTAGGAGACAAATCCGAAAATGCATCTTTTCATGCACCAAATCCAACTAGTACTTCTTCCAAACCACATAAAACAGTATAAAACATGCGGACATAGCCGCCTTACGTCCGTTACATAAATTCCTTACCTTGATTCCTTCGGAAACGCAAGATCACTTGATGCGTTAACCCTAGCTTTCACTCCTTCAAATCTGAAATCATCATATCAAAGCAAACCTTTAAGAATTTGCCATAAACATGTTATACTAATTCAGTACAACACCATACCATAAACATACTTGAACAAATCATCTTCTCTCTTACCTTTTGCTAGTGACCAAAATCTCAACTTTGAGATCTCTTCCAATACTTGAAATCAATCCACCAAACTTCAGATATAGCCTCGTTCTCTAGTGACTACGATCATTTTTCGTCTAACAAACTTAACGATTTGGTTACTAAACAAGGGTGTTTGTCATGGTGGATATGGATAGAACTTATGGAAACTTGGAGAACACGAGGGAGAGGGCTGGAAGATAGGGGCTGACGTTGGGTGATGGCTGATGGGGGATGAGTCATGCACTTCATTTAAATGCTCCCTATCCAATATCATCTCATCTCAGCCACTTAACTCCTTGACTCCTTTTGACCATTAATTCTCTTCTTCCTTTTGACTCAAGACCATTTGTCCATTTAATCTCAATAATATTTCTGATTTAATTCTTGTCTCATACTCTTAATATTTTTCTGATATCAACCTAATAAATCATTTGTCTTATTGACTATCAACTTCTTATTTCTTCCATACATCATGCATACATCATTCATACATTAAGCTTCATATTCATTTAATTGGTCTTCTTTCTTCCTATTCCATTTATTTTCCTGACATCAATATTAATTGACTACTTGATTATTTAATCTTTCATCTCCTTACTTCTTCCATGTTCCATACATCCTTCATACTTCATAATTCTCATGTCCATTTACTTCATTTAAGCCAAAATGCTTTACAATTATGGAGGAATTTCATGAAATTGGGGGATTTCACATTCTCCCCACCTTAGAGAATTTGGTCCTCCAAATTTAAATCAGGTTATGTCTTAAACAGTTCTTGATACTCTTCATTTTCAAGCTATTTAGCTTCATGTACCTTTTTCCATAGTGTGGTATTGTCAATAATCTTAACCAATGGGATCATCATAGACTTCTATATCATATCTTTTCTGTTCAAAATCCCGAATGGCTCTTTCACATGACTTGTGTCTTTCTATACTTCTAAGGTTTCATCTTTCGTGACATAAGATGAATTCTGAATTATACTTTCGAAGCATTGACACTTTCTATTCTTATAGCATTTCATACCGTGTCCTCCCAGTACTTGTATAATAGCTATTTTCATAACTAAACTCAGTCAATGGCAGATGGTCGTCCCATGAGCCTTTAAAATACATAGCACCAGCTCTTCACATGTCCTCGAGCGTCTAAATCATGCGCTCGGACTGCTCATTAGTCTGCGGACGAAAAGCTGTGCAAAACTTCCAACTGAGATTCCATGGTTCCTTGTTAATCTCCTTAAATGAGAATTGAACCTGAAATCTCTATCACATGAATTTGCTCATTGGAACTCCACTTAATCTTATGACATTCTTTCATCTACATTTCTGCCAAAGCACTAAGTACATCCATAGACTTCTTAAGTAGTAAGTGGGCTTACTTAACAGATCTGTTCATCAATTCTGGCTTAATCCTTATACTAGTCATCATTCCCAATTTACTTTGAAAGCATAACATTTAGCTTAAGGCTTGGAAATTTCTCAAGTAACTTCTTACTTTCTTGTCATATATGAACCATTATTCTTTCATGCTTCTGACTCATAGCATTTGCCATCACAATGGCTTTTTATACTTTCTTTCTTTTGCCCTTTTTAATACCCACATACTAATCACATTTTAAACTATTAACATAGTTCTTTTAATTCGTATCCAAAAATGTTCTCTTCTCATAGCATCAAACATGCCTATGAATGAACATCTTCATTTCCCTATGTACTCTAGGGATCAATCAGGAAGGATACTATAGTCGGCTAGGTAACCGAGTAGAGTATGGAAGGTACTTTAGAGCACCTGTCGTGTTTCGGTCCCTAGATGCGACTATAGAGAATAATTACCGTCGTTGAGATAACTCATCTCTCATATTAATTCATATTCCTTTCAGAGTAATACTTTTATAGCATAAAACATTTAAGTAAAATCGACTAATATAAGTCAATCATCATTCTCATTTATACTCCTTTCACATCGTAAACTAAAAATCCTTCACATAACCATACTACCTTCTATTAACTTTCCTTACAATTTAGTCAGATCATACAACATACTTTTACCTTATACATCTTCAACATTTACATCATAGTTAACAGGTGTCTTTCCTTTCTCTTTAGCAGTAGCCTTGCGCTGTGGTTGAGGAGTCCCCTCAGATTCCTCGAATGTCCTCATGTCTCTCTTGGGACAATCTTTGATCAAATGTCCTCGTTCACCACATCTGAAACATGTGCCACTTGCCAACCGGCATGGCTGTGATCTATGGAACTTTTTGCAATGTTCACACCTTTGTCCTATACTCTTAGGTGAACTAGCTGAATGTCGGAATCTATCATCATTCATCTTGATTCCCGTAGCTCTAGGATTCCCTATACCATAATCATCATAATACTCCTAACTCAATATAAATTCCACATAACCATTAAATTTAATTAATAATCATTTTCTTGCTTACCTATTGAGGCCTTCATATGGCCTACATCTCTTAGATGAGCATCCATCTTTCGAGATCTTCCTTTCTGACTTCCGCTTTATCGGTTTCTTACTTTTACTTTGGATTCGAAAATCAGTTTGATGAAGCTCATAGTCCTGCTCACACAACTGAGCCTTACGGACGGTCTCATTATAAGTAGTGACACCTATAGTGTACAACTTGGATTTGATAGGAGACTTCAATCCTTCTATAAATCTGTATATCTTATATCCTTCACTCCTGATGGTCTCTCGATCGAATCCACTTAGAGAAATAAACCTTGACTCATATTGATTAACTGACATTGTCCCTTGAGTCAATTTCAAAAATTCAATCTTCAACCTAGTCTGATCAGTGCGTGGGATGTACTGCTCAGTAAAGGCTTCTAAAAATTTATCCCACGTAACCTCAACATGTTGGGCTTCCAAAAAGGCCTGAGTGGACTGCCACCAATACTTTGCATCATCCACTAACAGATAAACAGCCAAACCTACTTTTTCCCTTCCGGAACATAACATATACTCGAAAGATCTAGTGACCGCCTTCACCCAATTCACTGCGGCCAATGGGTTCTTATCCCCCTTAAACTTAGGCGGATCCAGCTTCTTATATTTCTTAATCAAGGTCATACTGCAATAGGCTGTGAGATCCCGCCTTTCAATAACTGGGAATGGTGGGGGTAACTCTGTCTGTACTGGTGGTGGCTGTACCATAGGAATGGCGAATGGCACACTTGTGACCATGTTGGGAAAATTCGCCATAAACTGCGTAAACATAGTGGTCATATTCTCCACTTGCTTTTCCATCTTCGCTAACCTAGTGTTTGGGCTATGAGGTAGAGATGGAAAAGAAAACTGTGTTGGTGACTGTTCTACATAATTCCTTCCTCTTCCTTCACCAACATCCCTTCTATCTGAGCTCATTCTGTCGATAAAATCACAAAGTTGAGCTACTTAGTATAACTTCAAACAGTTATACATCGTATATGTATTCAGACAAGTACAGTACAATTGGGGATATACTCTACTTCTAACTCATCGACACCGACAAACCTCAATCTAATTGCTCTGATACCACTCTGTGACGTCCCAGTCACCATACATTTCTTATTCATCTTTTATCCTTTTTCCCTTAAACTTAGTTAGATTTGCTTGTCAATGTCAATCA
Source organism: Heritiera littoralis (assembly GCA_031772115.1). NCBI lineage: Eukaryota > Viridiplantae > Streptophyta > Magnoliopsida > Malvales > Malvaceae > Heritiera > Heritiera littoralis. The sequence continues at coordinate 1,250,602 of JAPDPK010000148.1, forward strand.
TACTTTTCTTTCTTTGGCTTACTGTCTAAGAGCTCAATATATTTAATTCAATTACAATAAAACAGACTAATGATACATGTATATATGTACCATCCATTTCCACAGGATCTCATACATCATCTTAACTTAAATCCCCGACATCTTATATACATGAATGCTAGTTGTACTGTACCATAGCTGAATTACAAGTTTACTTTGCATAACTACATAAGTATACCTTCTATACTACTTGGGAAGCGTCTCTTGAAGGTAAACTTTCAAAATCCACTCGTAGGCTCTTCTATTTAGAGCGAGGGATTACTCCGGATAGTCTGTATGAAAAATGTTCGTAAAAGGGTGAGTTTACGCTCAGTAAGAAAAATATGTAAAAGAGCGTGCTATGCCTCTATATGTATTTTTCCTACTTGGCTCTATAATGTCATGTAAAGCATTATAAAGCATGCATCATAAACCTCTTTCATGCATTGTTTGCAACCATGCATATTTCTTTCAAATGGTGTAGGCAAACATACTTTCTTGAAAACATCATGCATCAAATCATACTTTGTATGCTTCTTGTTAATTATAGCATACATATATAACATGCATCATACTTCTTTCTTTAAACATCATACATACTTTAAAACATCATTGTATTCTTAAAACATACATCATGCTTCTTTACTTCAAAACATACTTCATAACATACTTTAAAACATACTTTACATGCTTTTATAACTTAGCATGCTTCGCGTACTTCTTCAAAACATATTTCAAATACTTCTGTGAAATATCATTTACATACATACATACTTTTCTTAAAACATCTTATACTTTCTTGAAAACATACTTCATATACTTCTTTTAAAACTTCTTGTACGAGTAAATCAAGTACTTTCGATTTCTTTATTCTTAGAAATCGCATAACATATAGTTTTAATAACATAAAAACTATTCATACTTTTGTGGAGTTATGCACTGCATCATCATCATCATAATCATGTGGCGTACCCCGTAGGGCCAGGAATTCTCCCTTAGCCGAACATGAAACAAAAACAGATTGGCCAGCTGTGGGTGGCTACAGCCAACACTAGTCAGGTGTCCTCTGTAGCAACTGAGGCCTGACTTATGGTCCTCAGCCCTTAACATACATCATTTCAGGACTTGATCAGAGCCCCTACTAGAAACATGAAAGTGCATAATCTCAAAACATATGCCATGTAGCTTCTAGCCATGACATTTCATACTTTTAGAAAATAGGTATGAAAACCTCTTTTCAAAACATGGCAGTCGACTGGCCTCATAGGGCAGTCGGCTGCTGCTTCATATTTTCATTTATCGAAATTATTTTCATTTAAAATTTCGATATTTTCATCTTTGAAAACATATAAGGGCAGTCGACTGGTCCATATAGCAGTCGGCTGGTTTTCAAACAGAATACTTCTTAAGAGATAGCAGTCGACTGGTACATATAGCGGTCGACTGTTTTTGAAACAGAATGCATCTCGGAAAATAGCAGTCGACTGGTCCTATAGGCAGTCGGCTGGTTTTGAAACAGAATGCATTTTCATAAATAGCAGTCGACCGTCTTACATAGCAGTCGACTGGTTTGGAACAGAAAGCTTTTCTGGAAAATAGCAGTCGACTGGCATACATAGCAGTCGACTGGTTTGAAACAGAATGCTTTTCTTGAAAATAGCAGTCGACTGGCATACATAGCAGTCGACTGGTTTGCATCGGTTTTCGGAAAACGACGTTTTGGTTGTCTCTAGGCAGTCGACTTCCCATTTAAGGCAGTCGGCTGCTCCTAGCCTAATTGGTACTAGGAGACAAATCCGAAAATGCATCTTTTCATGCACCAAATCCAACTAGTACTTCTTCCAAACCACATAAAACAGTATAAAACATGCGGACATAGCCGCCTTACGTCCGTTACATAAATTCCTTACCTTGATTCCTTCGGAAACGCAAGATCACTTGATGCGTTAACCCTAGCTTTCACTCCTTCAAATCTGAAATCATCATATCAAAGCAAACCTTTAAGAATTTGCCATAAACATGTTATACTAATTCAGTACAACACCATACCATAAACATACTTGAACAAATCATCTTCTTCTCTTACCTTTTGCTAGTGACCAAAATCTCAACTTTGAGATCTCTTCCAATACTTGAAATCAATCCACCAAACTTCAGATATAGCCTCGTCTAGTGACTACGATCATTTTTCGTCTAACAAACTTAACGATTTGGTTACTAAACAAGGGTGTTTGTCATGGTGGATATGGATAGAACTTATGGAAACTTGGAGAACACGAGGGAGAGGGCTGGAAGATAGGGGCTGACGTTGGGTGATGGCTGATGGGCTGGTGAGTCATGCAACTTCATTAAATGCCTCCCTATCCAATATCATCTCATCTCAGCCACTTAACTCCTTGACTCCTTTTGACCCATTAATTCTCTTCTTCCTTTTTGACTCAAGACCATTTGTCCATTTAATCTCAATAATATTTCTGATTTAAATTCTTGTCTCATACTCTTAATATTTTTCTGATATCAACCTAATAAATCATTTGTCTTATTGACTATTAACTTCCTTATTTCTCCCATACATCATGCATACATCATTCATACATTAAGCTTCATATTCATTTAATTGGTCTTCTTTCTTCCTATTCCATTTATTTTCCTGACATCAATATTAATTGACTACTTGATTATTTAATCTTTCATCTCCTTACTTCTTCCATGTTCCATACATCCTTCATACTTCATAATTCTCATGTCCATTTACTTCATTTAAGCCAAAATGCTTTACAATTATGGAGGAATTTCATGAAATTGGGGGATTTCACAGGAGATCCTTCTAAATTTATCCAGAACGATGGAAGATTTAGAAGGCATTTTCAAAATAAACAAATAATAAATAAAGATAAAAACATAATAAATAATAAAATTTATATTCTAATAAAGATAAAAAAAATAATAAATAATAAATAAAGTTAATAAATAATAAAATAATAATTCCGATGATGGAATCCTCAAGGCGACTGCGAATGAGTAACACTAAAGGAATTCCTAGGTGAGAGGGTCCTCTTAAGTTTATCCAGAATGATGGAAAATTTAGGAGATATTCTCAATATTAAATACCAATAAGCCTAAAATATTAATAAATAATATATAAAAGAAAAATAATGATATTTAAAATAAAAATAATAAAAAATAATTAAATAAAAAATAATAAAATAAGCAATAAGAAAATTCTAAAATACTTCCGACGACGGAGCCTCTTCAAGGGAGTCGAATGGTACCCCTTGAATACTCTTGAGGTGAGAAGATTTTTTTAAGAGTTCATCCAGAATGACGGAGGATTCTTAAAAGAATTTTCAATATTTAAACAATAAAATATAAAGGCCATGTAACTAAGACTAAGTTAAAATAATACAAGATTAAAATGGTACCAACTTTGGGCGTTGTAGGGGTGCTATAACCTTCCCTACACGTAAATGAACTCCCGAACCCAAAACATAAAATGTAAACCAGTCCTTAGAGTCATTTAGGTGGCCAATCACACCTAGGTTAAAAAAAAGATTGGTGGCGACTCCATATGTTTAATGTCTAGCGTCCTAGCCCTAGGAAACGTAATGACAGCTTGGCGACTCCACTGGGGACATCAAAGTGAGTCGAGCCATAATTTGATCTTGTGTTATACTAAGTCTAAATTTTGATGGCCTAAAATTTGTTGGAATTTATTGCACTAATCTTATTTGATGTTCTTTTTGGTTTGTTTAGTGTTTTGAAGAGTTGGTTAAAATAAAGTTCCCTCTCACACACCACACCTTGCATTTGCATGCATAAAGCTCTCGACCCGAGCTCAGTCCTTTCTAGGAGGGAGTAGAGTAGCTACCGCTTTCGTGAGGTGGTAACCTCCGCATGGGCTAGCCAAATACTCCCACTCAAATTGAACTTTTTCCGTTTGTAGCCTGTCATGGGTGAGGATTGGGGTGCCTTACTAGTCCAGAGTGGACGACAGTGAGGAACAATTTGGGAACCTTTAGTAACTATTATGTCCAAACCTAGCATATAAAAAGCCTAAGAGCCAACCCTTAAGTTAGGGCCTTGACTATCCGTGAAGTAGTTAGCCAAAGTTAGGACACATGAGGGAACAAAATCCCAATATCTTTCCCATAGTTGCATTCTCATGCATTGTCATATCATATAAAAGAAGGCTTTTTACATAACAATTTATTAATTGATTGAACCTCAGTTACATCCATGAAGGATTTAGCAAGCGTTAAAGCCACACCTTTCCCCACTGAGAATTCCAACAGTGTCAGAATCAGATCTGAAGAAGCTCAACGAAGAGAAGGAGACTGTTTACCTCAAGAATTTATATCACCACTCCCTGAAAAAGTTCACCTGGATCTCAAACAAAATGATTTTACTGAGTTCATTGATCTTTGGAAGCTTTGGAGTCTTTCAAAAAAAGAAGATTTTAAAAAGAAGTACGGTGACATAGCATTATTAATTGCAGTTCCTGTAGACAAAGACTTGATTAGAGCTATAACGCAATTTTGGGACCCTTCCTATAGATGCTTTGTTTTTAATGAAGTTGACATGGTTCCAACGATTGAAGAGTACTCACTCTTACTCCACATCCAGTGTTCCAATGCAGATAAGATATATTGGAAGAACAAGAAGATCGGTTATCGTAGGAAGCTCGCTGGAATGATGAATGTTAGTTTGCCAGAAATTGATAAATGGGTGAGACAGAAAGGAGGGCAAGATTATGTGCCTTGGGATTTCTTACGAGATCACATCAGGAAGAATATAGAGAATGATCAAAGTATGAGCATGATGGCATTGGCAATATATGGCTTGGTGGTCTTTCCCAAAGTCTTGGGATATATAGATGTCACAGTGATAGATTTCCTTGATCAAGTTGAGCATGGAGTTAATCCCGTTCCAACTATTCTAGCTGAAACTCTCAGATCTTTGAGCCTTTGTCGACGAAATGGGGAAGGACGCTTCATCGGCTGTGCCCAATTATTATACCTTTGGATAAGAAGTCATCTTATATGCGATAAAAGTGAATTTCGTATGGCTTTCTTTAATACCAGCTTCCCTATCGAGGAATTTTGCAAGAGTCAATGGCCAAAACCTAAATCCAAGAATGAGTGGGTCTCAATTTTTCACAAGCTTTCTAGTACCAGTCAAGAGATAGTATGGATGGCACCTTGGATGCGACATGATGCCGTATTGTTTAGTTGTGCGGGTCAACCATGGGTTCCACTTTTGGGGCTGTGGGGTGCTATCAGTTATGCACCAATAATGGTAAGGAGACAGGCAGGCTATGAACAATTCATTCCTATGACCAAAGGACTGGATAAATTGGAATTTGCATACACTGAAGCAGGAGCTTTGAAAAAGATTGAAGAAGTTATAAAGGCTTGGAAACAAACTTTGAGGATCGATCAAGGAAGACTTACTAATGATGTGACTCCAGAGTATGCGGTGTGGCACATGAGGAGAGCTAAGGATGTGGTAGTTCCTAAAGAAGTAAAGTTAGATCAATCGACAGAACCTACTCCACGAGACCCCATGATAGATTTGGAAATTTCTAAGAGAAAGCTTCAGGAAGAGAAAGAGCAACTTGAACAAGAAAATAAGAAGCTCAAAGTAGATATGAAGGAAGAATCTAGACAGTGTAACCAGACAATCAAGAAAGTTGACCAAGAAAAGAAGGAATTAATAGAACTAGTCACCAGACTGAGAAGGGAATTGTCCAAATCCGAAAATAGGCGATTGAAGCAAGAAAAAGAGCAGTTGAAAACAGAAGTGCAGACAAAAAAGCAAGAAAATGAACAATTGAAAGATGAAATACAAAAAATGAAGCTTAAGCAAGAAGAACTTCAAACAGAGAAAGATTTGGTGCAAGCACAGATGCAAGCCGCACTTTCTGAAACCCAAGAATATAGACAGGCACTTCAACAAATGATTCACGAAGTGACTACTCTAAGAGAAGAATGTGATGGTTGGAGGAAAGCTGAGGGATCTCAACTGTTATTGAAGATGTTCCAGCAGTTCAACCTAGCCGCGCACAAAGCCAGAGAAATGGAAGAAAGGCTAGCAGAGATAAAACCAGGGATAAGCCCTATTTCAGATCATGGGAGGCAATTAGAGCAGTTACTTGATGAGGTGCAACATCATTATAGCCTGATCAAGAGGCTATTATGGAGACCATAGGTCCTCTTTATGTAGTAGATTTCATTTTATGCTTATGTTAGGCTACAAGTTCTTTAGATTTTCTCTTGGATGTAATCTCAGATTTTTTTAATAATAAAGGTTCTTTCATTTAACAAATAATTATGTTCCAAGTCTTCTTTGCATACATGCATAAATTCATTCATAACAAAATAAGAATAAAAGGACTAATATTGGGATGTACATCAATCACAAAGGTCTCGAGGTGACAAGATCCAAAGTGGCAAGTCGATCTACTCAACATCCATATAGTACCCGTCTTCGAAGTAAACAAATGGAGAATGAACAGTCTGCAAGAGTTGAGAAGATGGAGAGAATGCAAGAAGAAATGAGAGAACAAATGGCAGGAGAATTGGAAGAAATGAGGAAGCAAATGTTCGAGATGATGCAAATGATGAAAGCTATGACAAAAGGGAAAGCTGTTGTCGAAACATCCCCCTCAAAAGATGAAGGCGGGTCTCATGAATTCAGTGCTGAACCAGTTTATCCACCAGGGTTTACCCCGCCACAGAATTCTCATGGCGTAACTATTCAAGGTCATTCACCAGCTGTAGAGCAACCATTTATTCCTATGGGGCAACAAAGAAATCAAGCTCAAGTGGAATCAAACCTTGGAGGAGGCTTTGTGAACCCTTTATATGTTCCAAATCTAGACGATCCTCTGGAACAGGAAAAGCTGAGAAGAAAAACTTCTGAACCTGTAGAAGATAAAGAAATTCAGCTTAAATATGATTTGTTAGAAGAAAGATTGAAGGCCATAGAAGGGAAAGATAATTTTGATTGCATTGATGCAAGTGAACTGAGTCTAGTTCCTTATTTGGTGATTCCGCCAAAATTTAAAGTTCCTGAATTTTCAAAATATGATGGAACGACATGCCCTGTGACTCACATCACAATGTTCTGTCGGAAAATGGCTGGGTATACAAACAATGAAAAGTTACTAATACATTGCTTCCAAGATAGTTTGACAGGATCTACAGCTAGATGGTATGTTCAACTCGATAAAGAGCGAATTCGCTCTTGGAAAGATTTGGCTAGAGCTTTTAAAGCTCAGTATAAACATGTAGTGGATATGGCCCCAGATAGGTTATTTCTTCAGAATATGGAAAAGAAGTCGAGTGAAGGCTTTAAGGAATATGCACAGAGATGGAGAGACATGGCTACCCAAGTCTACCCACCTCTCACAGAAAAAGAGACGACCATGTTGTTCATTAATTCGCTTCGAACACCTTATTATGAGAGGCTTGTTGGCAATGCAACAAAAGACTTTGCAGATTTAGTGGTAGCAGGAGAAATGATTGAAAATGCAATAAAGAATGGGAGAATTGAAGCAAGTGATGCTCTAAGTTTCAGGAAAGGGGCAAACTCCAAGAGGAAAGAAGGGGAGGCCAACAACATCAACTTTGGAAGTAGGCAACCAAGCAATGTTCCTTACCATGCTCGATCCAACTACAATTCTTACCCTACCAGCAACAATGTATCACAAAGCCCCTACTCTTACCAACCAATGTCCCAAAATCCATACCCTCACCAATCGGTGTCCCAACCTCCAACCTATCGTCCAATAACCCCATTCACTCCACAAACACAATACCAAGCCAACAATTCAGGCCACAACCCAAGAAGGTCTTGAATCAAAACAAATACCAATTCGATCCCATCCCAATAACCTACACTGAATTGCTACCACAACTCATTGAAAAACGCCTAATAGCACCAGTCCACATTGAGCCATTTAAACCTCCTTTTCCTAAATGGTATGATCCCAATGCTCATTGTGATTATCATTATGGGATCACCAGTCATTCGACAGAAAATTGCACAGGGCTCAAGTACAAAGTTCGTGATCTTATAAAAGCAGGAATTTTGAACTTTAATGTTGAAAAAGAACCAAATGTAGTTAGAAATCCTTTACCGGATCATGGAGGAAAAGTCAATGCTATTATTGAAGGAAAAATATGTTGGGTTAAGGGTAGCATCGATGAAGTCAAGACACCAATAGAAAGGGTAATGGATGCAATGATAAAAGCAAAGATGATTCAACCTGCTAATATGGGATTGGGAGTTGAAGAAGAGAACGGTGAAGAAACCTTTTGCAAATATCATGGACAATCAGTTGGTCATACCATTCAATATTGTGAACAATTTCGAGAGAAAGTACAGATGATGATGAATGAGGGTACAATAGAATTTTATGAGGAAATGGCTGAAGATGCAGTTGTTGCTATGGCTGAAGATTCAAAAAAGGATCACCCTTTTAAAGGAATAGAGCCAGTGACCATATTTTGTAAGAAGAAACCAGCACTTAATACTACTCCAATGGTTCCCAAAGTCACCATCAAAGTTCCAAAACCATTCCCATATAGGGATGATAAAGCAGTTCCATGGAACTATAATTGCAGTATTGTAACTCAAAATGCATCAGATGTTAATAGTGCTGCGATGTCTGGGAATCTAACAAATGAAGGTGGGATAACCCGCAGTGGGCGTTGTTATACACCCCAAATGCTGATGTCACAGAAAAGAAAAGAGGTTGAAGAGGTTCTGTTGAAGGATGACAAAGGAAAAACAGTAATACCTGCGGAACTTAAGCAATCCGTGACAGAAAGAGAAGCTTGTGAATTCCTAAAGTTCATCAAGCATAGTGAGTATAGTGTTGTAGAGCAACTGAATAAACTGCCGGCTCGCATAACAATGCTCTCTTTATTGCTAAATTCAGAGCCACATAGGAATGCCTTGCTAAAGGTACTCAATGAAGCACATGTGGCACATAACATTTCGGTAGAAAAGTTAGATAGATTGGTGGGAAATATCGCGGCTGATAATTTTATCTCATTTAGTGATGATGAGATTCCTCCTGATGGAAGAGGTAGTACCAAGGCTTTGTATATAACTACCAAATGCAAAGATCATATCCTACTACGGGTCCTTATTGACAATGGCTCAGCTCTGAATGTAATGCCAATGGCTACTCTATCTAAGTTACCAGTTGATAAATCTCACATGAGAAGAAGCCACACGATAGTCAAAGCTTTTGATGGTACTCGTCGAGAGATAATAGGAGAGATTGAATTGCCTATCGAGATTGGGCCACATGTATTCAGCATTGAGTTCATAGTGATGGATATCACCCCCTCATACAATTGTCTTTTAGGAAGACCATGGGTTCATCAAGCTGGTGCAGTCCTTTCAACTTTGCATCAAAAGATTAAATTTGTCATGGATGAACACTTAGTGACTGTGAATGCTGAAGAGGATATGATTGCCACAACCTTCTTGTCAACACCATATGTGGAAATCGCAGAAGATGTCGTCGAATGTTCTTTCAGATCTTTGGAGTTGGTCAATGCCACTTTTGTAGGAGAAGGATCTACTGTGCCCGTGCCACGATTTTCTAGGGTTACTAAAGCAGGTGTTTGTCAGATTATAGGAAAAGGATGCCGTGCTGGGTCAAGCTTGGGAAAGAGGCTGCAAGGGATCAGGATGCCGGTGAAGGTCATCATGAGAAAAGATAGGTTTGGCTTAGGCTATAAGCCAAAAGGGTTTGAGATGGAGAGGTTTGTTGAGGAAAAGAGGAAGAAAAGGAGGGCTGCTTTCAACGAGGAGGATTTGGAAACTGAACCAATGGTATTCCCTCCATTGTATGATACCTTCCATTCAGCAGGATATGTCTATCCTGGAGTGAATAGTTCCACATTGGAAAAGGCTTTTGAAGAACTTTCTATCCAGATGGTACATAAAGAGGAGATTGGAGAGAATATTGAGATGTTAGAAGTACTTCCTTGCCCACCAGGTTTTGAGTTGAAGAATTGGAGTGCTGTTGAGATCCCTACTGTCTATAAGACTTCTTCAAAGTAATGCAATAAATCCTTTCTCAATGCTTATGCCCAAAAGCATTAGGGACCTTATGTAGGGCGTTTATTCAATTTCAATAAAATAAAAGCATGATGCATTTGCTCATATCTTTTTCCATTTTTTCCCTTTTCTTTTTCTTTTGCATTCATTTCTTTTTGCCTATACACTTCTCTATATTTTCCTATTTTTTGCCTAATGCCAGGTGTACCAATGATGAATACACAGACAACTATAATGATGATCCAGGATTTGACTTTGAGAGGTTTAGTTGTATGGGTGAACTTAATGAAGATGAGAATTATGATGATTATGCTTTGCCTCCCGATCTATTGAGATTAGTAGAGCAAGAAGAAAAACAAATCATGCCTCATAAGGAATCTACCGAGGTCATCAATTTAGGAGATGAAGAAGTCAAGAAAGAAGTCAAGATTGGAACTTCCATCTCATCTTCTACACGAAAGAATCTGGTTTAGACACAGACATTGTGGTACATAAATTACCCCTGAAACCAGAATGTAAACCAGTTCAACAAAAGTTAAGAAGAATGAAGCCAGACATGCTTTTGAAGATCAAAGAAGAAGTTAATAAGCAATTGGATGCTGGTTTTCTGGAAGTGGCAAGATACCCTCAATGGGTAGCAAACATTGTCCCTGTTCCGAAAAAAGATGGGAAAGTACGAATGTGTGTCGATTACAGGGATCTGAATCGGGCTAGCCCAAAAGACAACTTTCCATTGCCACATATCGATACTTTGGTTGATAATACTGCTAGGTATTCCCTATTCTCTTTCATGGATGGTTTTTCAGGTTACAACCAGATCAAGATGGATAAAGATGATATGGAGAAAACTACATTCATTACGATGTGGGGGACTTTCTGTTACAGAGTCATGCCATTTGGATTAAAGAATGCAGGGGCAACTTATCAAAGAGCTATGGTGACTCTATTCCATGATATGATGCACAAGGAGATAGAAGTATATGTGGATGATATGATTGCCAAATCCCATAAAGAAGAAGATCATGTGGTCAATCTCAAGAAGTTATTTGAGAGATTGAGAAAGTTTCAACTCAAGTTGAACCCCGCTAAGTGCACGTTTGGAGCAACTTTTGGGAAATTGTTGGGATTTATTGTCAGTGAAAAAGGCATTGAGGTGGACCCAGACAAAATACGTGCTATTCAAAACTTGCCTCCACCACGTACTCAAAAAGAAATACGGGTTTTCTTGGAAGATTGAATTACATTGCCCGTTTCATTTCTCAATTAACGGCCAAGTGTGATCCAATTTTCAAACTCCTATGAAAGAATGATAAGGGGGATTGGGATAAAGACTGTCAAGCAGCTTTTGATAAGATTAAGGAGTATCTCTCAAGTCCACCAGTATTGGTCCCACCTGTTCCAGGGAGGCCTCTCATCCTCTACTTAACAGTGCATGAAAAATCCATGGGATGTGTACTGGCGCAACATGATGCTACAAGTAGAAAAGAAAGGGCTATTTATTACTTGAGCAAAAAGTTTACTGACTATGAATCCAAGTATTCATCCTTAGAAAAGATGTGCTGTGCTTTGGCCTGGGCAACTCATAGACTCAGACAGTACATGTTGTATCATACCACTTGGTTGATCGCAAAATTAGATCCTGTCAAGTACATCTTCGAGAAGCCCTCTTTATCTGGAAGAATAGCAAGATGGCAAGTATTGCTTTCTGAATATGATATTGTGTACGTGCCACAAAAAGCCGTCAAAAGGAGCGCCATTGCTGAATTCCTTGCGGAACGAGCTTTAGAAGATTATGAGCCTATAAAGTTTGACTTCCCAGATGAAGACTTAATGGCTGTCATACAAGTTAATGAGGATCAGGTAGAAAAGGATACATGGAAGATGTACTTTGATGGTGCATCAAATGCCTTGGGGCATGGCATTGGAGTTGTCTTGATGTCCCCAAAAGGAGATCAATGCCCATTCACTGCAAGATTGAATTTCAATTGCACTAATAACGTGGCAGAATACGAAGCTTGTGTCACGGGGCTTCAGGCTGCTATTGAAAAGAAAATTAAAAAGATAGAAGTTTATGGTGATTCAGCTTTAGTAATCTACCAATTGCGAAAAGAATGGGAAACAAGAGACTCGAAGTTACTTCTCTACCGTGACTTCATAGTTAAGTTGGTTGAACAGTTTGAGGAAATTCAGTTTAATCATTTACCTCGCGAAGAGAACCAAATGGCTGATGCTTTAGCCACCTTAGCTGCAATGTGCAAAATAAACTCCAATGCAGAAATTTATCCCATTAAGCTAAGGATACAAGAGTCTCCTGCACATTGTTGCAATGTTGAAGAGGAAGTTGATGGACAACCATGGTATTATGATATTTTGAGATATTTGAAATATCAACAATACCCAGATTCGGTCTCTGAAAACGATAAAAGAACATTGAGAAGACTGGCAATGAATTTCTTGGTAGATGGTGAAGTCTTGTACAAAAAAGGAAAAGATCAAGTGCTCTTGAGGTGTGTAGATGCTGTTGAAGCAAGAAGAATTCTTGAAGAAGTTCATGAAGGAGTTTGTGGGACCCATGCTAACGGTCAGAGATTGGCTAAACAAATTATGAGGGCAGGTTATTATTGGATGACTATGGAAGGTGAGTGCATTAAGTATGCCAGAAGGTGCCATAAATGCCAAATATATGCAGACAAGATGCATGCTCCTCCGTTGCCTTTGCATGTAATGGCAACTCCTTGGCCTTTCTCTATGTGGGGTATGGATGTCATTGGGCCTATTACTCCAAAAGCTTCGAATGGACATCGTTTCATCTTTGTGGTCATCGATTATTTCACAAAATGGGTAGAGGCAGCTTCATATGCTAATGTGACGAAAGCCGTGGTGTGTAGGTTTATCAAGAAAGAGATAATATGCCGATATGGTCTTCCAGAAAGAATCATCTCAGACAATGCACTTAACCTGAATAACACAATGATGAAAGAAGTGTGCAGTCAGTTCAAAATCAAACACCACAATTCAGCACCATATCGTCCGAAGATGAATGGAGCAGTAGAAGCAGCTAACAAGAATATAAAGAAGATCGTTAGCAAGATGACAAAAACATATAGGGATTGGCATGAGAAATTACCATTTGCCTTGCATGCTTATCGCACTTCAGTTCGTACATCTACTGGGGCCACCCCATTTTCATTGGTATATGGAATGGAAGCAGTATTACCTATCGAGGTAGAAATCCCGTCATTACGAGTATTGATGGAGGTTGAATTAGAAGAAGCTGAATGGGTCCGTTGTCGTTATGAACAACTAAATTTGATCGAAGAAAAAAGGTTTAAGGCTATTTGTCATGGGCAATTGTATCAAAAGAGGATGATGCGAGCTCATAATAAGAAAGTTCGTCCTCGACATTTTCAGGAAGGAGAATTGGTATTAAAGAAAATTCTACCAAATCAGCCAGATCCTCGTGGAAAATGGGCACCAAATTGGGAAGGCCCTTATGTGGTGAAGAAAGCTTTTTCAGGAGGGGCATTGTTACTTAGTGAAATGGACGGAGATGATTTACTAAATCCAATAAATTCAGATGCAGTGAAGAAGTACTATGCCTGAAGAGAAAAAAGAATTCAAGTTGAAAACCTGAAAAGGCAGCTTGATTTCAAAAAAAAAAAAAGAAGAAAGAATCCAAGTTGAAAACCTGAAAAGGCGGTTTGAATTAAAAAAAAAGAGAGAAAAAAAAGAAAAAAAAAGAAAAAAGAAATTTCAAGTTGAAAACCTGAAAATGCGGCTTGAATTCAAAAAAAAAAAAGAAGAAATTTCAAGTTGAAAACCTGAAAAGGCGACTTGAACAAAAAAGAATAATTGGGCCAAAGTTCGAAAAGAGAAATGTCTCATAGTGAAGGGGGCAAAGTTCTGATCTAAAGGTTCTTGGAAGATTATGGGCATCTACTAACGAGGTTTCCAAAGCAAAATTCTGTGATGATGGGTTTGTAGTTGTCTGGGTATTCATTATTTGTGACTCATTAGCCATTGCTTTTGTACTTACCCCTGTTAATTCTTGAAAATGTTCACTTGTTATTATAATAAATATACCTTGTTTGAATAAATATACTATCGTGTTCTTATCTTATTCATCTTGCTTTTGTTCTAATTGGAATTGAATAACGTACTATAGGGTCTTTAAAGAAAAAAAAAAGAGGGGCATTACATTGAAGGAAATACAAAAGGATGATGATTGCCAACATTACTTGGGGCAAAAACATGAAAAATAAAGATTGATTCAATAGAAATATGATACTGATCTCGAGTGGGGCAAGAATAGTGGAAGAATGGAGATTGGAATGTGGGGGTTAATCTTGGAGGAACATTAAAATTCTAACTAAAATTTTTTTTTCACTACATTTCGCATCATACATTAAGGTTATAGGCATTCACTTCATGATAGGATTGTTGTTTAATCTCATTACTTTCACATTAGCATTAAAAGGAAGTCAGGGTTGCATGGACATTTGCATTATTTGACATACATTTACATTTGCATTATTTAGGTGCATACATTGAAGGAAATAGATTAAAATTTGAGAGGTCGAATTTCTTGGAAATGAAATTGTGAATCTTATGTCGTGTTGTGATATTAAGACTATTAGATTTGGTATATTAGTGAGTGACAAGAACAAGGTTATTTTTCAAAGTTTCAATGCCTCTGCTGAGAGGAGCACAAGGTTATATTTCAAAGTTTCAACGCCTCTGGTGAGAGGAGCACAAGGTTATTTTTCAAAGTTTCAATGCCTCTGGTGAGAGGAGCACAAGGTTATATTTCAAAGTCTCATTGCCTCTGGTGAGAGGAGCACAAGGTTATTTTTCAAAGTTTCAATGCCTCCGTTGAGAGGAGCACAAGGTTATGTTTCCAAGTTTCATTGCCTCTAGTGAGAGGAGCACAAGGTTATGTTTCCAAGTTTCAATGCCTCTGGTGAGAGGAGCTCAAGGTTATGTTTCAAAGTTCTAATGCCTCTGGTGAGAGGAGCACAAGGTTATGTTTCCAAGTTTCAATGCCTCTAGTGAGAGGAGCACAAGGTTATGTTTCGAAGTTCCAATGCCTCTGATGAGAGGAGCAAAAGGTTATTTTTCAAAGTCTTACAGCCTCTGGTGAGAGGAACTAAATGTTTCTTAAAATTGTAAATATTTTGTAAAAAAGAGAAAAAACAAAAAAAATATAAAATTAAAAAAAAATCCGGACAAAATAGTTGTCTAATTGTCTTCGCACAATTCCTGATTTTCAGAAAATGTGCAAAGAGGGGCAGCTGTAGACACCTAATTTTGTCCGGGTTGTATTTCTGTAAAAAATAATAATTTGTAAATTTTGAATTGACATTTAAATTAACATCTAGAAAAATTAGGATTAACATTATTAGGATTATTTAAATTAGAAATATTTAATAGATTAGGATAATTTTATTAATATAAGATAAATAGTAATATAGGTTAGGATTTATTAGATAATTATAAATTAAAATATTTTTAGGATAAGATAATTAGATTTTTTAGGATAATTAATATTAAAATTGATAGGATTAGATTAGGATTAACATAAAAATTAAATAGATAAAATATTAAAAATAAAAGATAATTAATAGAATAGATTTAGTTGTATTAGGACTCTAACAAGTTTATGACTATAAAAAGGGGTTAAACCCATAACTGAGAAGAGGGGGGTGGAGGAAATTGACCAACTTACTGCCATTAGCCGTCAGCTCTTTCTTGTACCCAATACCGCAGCAAAATTTAATTACCCATTATTATCCTTACTTGTCGCTTGCTGCCACCATTATCCCATTGCATTTCTACGTTTTTGCTAACCTCAAAACCGAACCTAGTCCCACATTATATCATCACCGAACCAATTTCATTTGTTTCATCACCACCGTCCGCTGTTATCATCAACGGTTGCTGTGTTTTCACCCTTGCATCGCCGAGTCTTCATCAGTATTGGCTGCACTTTTGCTCCATTCTGCATTGCTTCGAAGATTGAGTTTCCGCCTCTTGCACGGTCAAGCTTCAATTTCGCTCATCGCCATACCCGGTTCCTCATCATACCACGTGAGCTGTAACTAGGAAAATAGCAAGAAGCAAGCTCAGTTTCAACCCCTCTACAGGTTAGTAAAAGATGTTTAATTAGTTAATGGATAATGCAAGATTGTTGGGTTAGTATATATGATTGCGCATTAATTGTTTATATAATAAAATTAATAGTTGATAGTTTAACATATAAATGACATAATAACAATTTGTACGTTAATATTTATTTTTGGCTAATTGTTGTTTTAATAATGCTAACAATATTAATTCAATAATAATATGTTAATTAATAATTTGATAAAAACTAATAATTTGTAAAATAAAGAATAATTTGTACAATTAATTTGATTGGCATATAATATTAGTAATTTAATAAAATTATAAAATATGGAGAGAGATTGAAATAATTCCGATGATGGAATCTTCGAGGCAATTACGAATGAGTAACACTCGAGGAATTCCTAGGTAAGAGAATTCTTTTTAAGTCTATCCAGAACGATGAAAGATTTAGAAGGTATTTTCAAAAATAAATAAATAATAAAGATAATAACATAATAATAAGATTTATTAAATAATAAAGATAAAATAAAAATAATAATAAATAAAATTAATGAATAATAAATAATAATTCCGATGATAGAATCTTTGAGGTGATTACGAATGAGTAACACTCGAAGAATTCTTAGGTGAGGAGATCCTTCTAAATTTATCCAGAACGATGGAAGATTTAGAAGGCATTTTCAAAATAAACAAATAATAAATAAAGATAAAAACATAATAAATAATAAAATTTATATTCTAATAAAGATAAAAAAAATAATAAATAATAAATAAAGTTAATAAATAATAAAATAATAATTCCGATGATGGAATCCTCAAGGCGATTGCGAATGAGTAACACTAAAGGAATTCCTAAGTGAGAGGGTCCTCTTAAGTTTATCCAGAATGATGGAAAATTTAGGAGATATTCTCAATATTAAATACCAATAAGCCTAAAATATTAATAAATAATATATAAAAGAAAAATAATGATATTTAAAATAAAAATAATAAAAAATAATTAAATAAAAAATAATAAAATAAGCAATAAGAAAATTCTAAAATACTTCCGACGACGGAGCCTCTTCAAGGGAGTCGAATGGTACCCCTTGAATACTCTTGAGGTGAGAAGATTTTTTTAAGAGTTCATCCAGAATGATGGAGGATTCTTAAAAGAATTTTCAATACTTAAACAATAAAATATAAAGGCCATGTAACTAAGACTAAGTTAAAATAATACAAGATTAAAATGGTACCAACTTTGGGCGTTGTAGGGGTGCTATAACCTTCCCTACACGTAAATGAACTCCCGAACCCAAAACATAAAATGTAAACCAGTCCTTAGAGTCATTTAGGTGGCCAATCACACCTAGGTTCAAAAAAAGATTGGTGGCGACTCCATATGTTTAATGTCTAGCGTCCTAGCCCTAGGAAACGTAATGACAATGATCAACCCATCTCCCCCTTCCCAAAGGCTTACCTTTGATTTGAAGCCTCCATCAAAGTTAACTTTAACCAAACCTTCAATAGGTGGTTTCTATCTAGCATACCCAATGTTGGCCACACTATCAAAGCTCATGTGGGCATTCTGATATTCGTGAAGAAAGTCTATTCAACTTAGCTATTACTTCTGGTCTTCTCTGATCCTCTCTTTCACCTCCAAATTTCTATTATACCAAATTAGCCAATATCTGTGGGACCCTATTTTATTACACTGTACATCATATTTATACATGATTGATAGTGGAAATAAATTCTTTTAGTGAAATTAAAGAATCATTGAATGTGAATTTCCACTTTTCATTTTAATTATTAGAAAGTATGATTTATAGTATGGTGTATAAAAGAAAGAAAAAAAACAAATATCAAAGTGCAACAAGAAATAGATGGGATTTAATCTTGATAAAAAGGTTATATTTATGTTGTGAAAGCATTAAATGAAGCATGAACAAATATGAAGAATCAAGGCTGGAACCGAATGGAAGGTGTGAAAGGGAATAATGGCTGTCAGACAAATGAAGAACAAATGAGATAAAAGTCAATAATAGTGGCTGAAAATGGCGTGGAGAGGAAGGAGAAAAGAAGAGAAAATTTAGTCAAACAGACTGCAGCAAGAGGCTTCACCACTGTTCCATTTTTGCTGCAGTTTTCTTCGGGTTTTAATGCATGAAAAACGTGAAATGATTAAAGAAAACAGGATAAGGAACAGGTGGTAGGTTCTAATTGAATTAACATGGCTATATAAGAAGAAATACATGAGGAAAACAGATTTAGCAAACTTCATCTTCTTCGAAAACTTTCTCGCCTATACTGTATTTTACTGCAAGCTCAATCTCGTTTCTTCCATTCCTCTCATACATGAGCCATGAAACTTCATTCTTAGTTAGCTAAACCTTTTCTCCATCGTTGAAGAGCTAAGGAATAAGCAAAGTAAAGCTGTGAGGCAGAAAGCACTCTGTTTCTGCAAGTGCAACTCAGTTAAGGTGAGTTCCATATTTCTATGGTTCTTTTGATATTCAATGGTAGATTTCTATGTTTTACAACGAAATAAACATAGATATAGCCTTGTTTTAGTTAAATCTTGTTAGAATATATAAGAAACTAGAACAAGATGTAGTTTAGAAAATAATCGAAAATGAACAATGAAAATACTGGAAATGATGATAAATGGGCGAGCTCAGTTAGCATGGGCGAGCTAAATATTATGGAGCATGGTATAGTGGGCGAGGTCGCCACATGCTAGTCAATTCATAGGCGAGCCCACCTCTGAATAAAAAGCTGTGTAGGGTAAACTCACATGCATAGGCATGGCGAGTTGAATTGTGGGCGAACTCAGACATGTAAGCCAATATGAATGGCGAGTTGAATTGTGGGCGAACTCCCACATGTAAGCCAATATGAATGGCGACTTGAATGTTGGGCGAGCTCCCAAGAATAAGCCAATATATGAATGGCGAGAATGTTGGGCGAGCTCCTACGCATAAGCCTTTACATGAATGGCGAGTTGTATTGGGCGAACTAGAAAATTAACCTCAAGTCTTGCCAAAGTGTTGGAAAGAGTCGGACGGAAATATTGTTAGTCTTCATAATTTATTTTGCAGCCAGGAATTGAGAATTGATAAGGGCGAGTGGGAAGCAAGGCTTCGTAAGGCCAGGTAAGGGAGTAGTTTGTGAAGTGAAATGCATGTCCTGTGGAGATAAATTTTATGAAAATATTGAGTAAATATTTTGGTTTATGACATGCATTTGTTTTGATATATTATTTTGAATTGGGCGAGCTACAAAGATAGCCGACCCCTATGTTGTTTTCTGGGCGAACTGATAACGGGCAGGCGAGCCAATGATAGGTAACCCCTTTTATGATGTTTTAAGCGGGCGACCCTATTTTAATAAGAAATCTAGGCGAGCCACAAGAAAGGCGACCCATGTTTTTATAAAAATTGGCGAGCTGACCATGGTAGTGCGCATTGGGCGAGTTGACCATAGGCAATGCCAAAATGGGCGAACTGACCATAGGCGAGCCAGTTTAACTTGTTTTTAAATCATAATGTTGGCGGACGAACACTAGTTCACTGTAATGGGCGAGCCGCTATGGGCGAGCCAGTTTAACTTGTTTTTAAATGCTAAGGTTGGCGGGCGAACACTAGTTCACCGCAATGGGCGAGCCGTAATGGGCGAGCTAACCATGGGCGAACAGGTTTTCAACCGTATTATCTATGTTGAAAAATGGTGGATTTTGGGTTGTCTTACTATGTTTTGTAAACAGAAAGCCTAAAACCTTTTTGGAAAAATAAATCATTTTGAGAAAATGATAATATGAGTGAAATAATTCCTTAAAGGTTCTTTATGAGATATAAAGTGATTTTTAAGACTTTAGGCTCCTAGTTTCATGCATTATTATTCACGAGACTGTTTACTATATCCATTGTTTTCCCTACTGGGTTTATTGTTGAGAAAAATAAACATTTTGGGGGATATAGTTTGATTTGTATAAAGCAGCATACATCTTCCTTACTGAGCACGTTGTCGCTCACCCCTTATTTTCCACTTCACAGATTGTTGACATTGGATTAAGAGAATTACCTTCCAGAGATTATCGACTGCTAGAGTCAGCAGATATTCGATATCGAAGGTATAGTATTTTCTTTTATATATTCAGTAAAATTGTACAGTACTACTTTAAATAGAAGGGAATGTATATACATCTTAAGGAAATAATGTAACCATTTATATTTCCATATTAGTACGAAGAATAAGAATAATAATTCTTATTAAAATGTTAGGAGTTGTTAAGCATCACAGACAGCCCAACCAGTAAGTAAGTGGAGTTTATAAGTAAATATTATGTTATACAGTGGATTTAGGATGTTACAATATCAAACTGTTAGTTCTTCCAAGTTGTACATCCTTTGAGAGGTCACTAGATTCTAAAGCCTACTCTTTATCTTCATCAAAATTTTGACATTCATGAACCCATTCCATCTTTAAACATTCGATTTCTCACACTTACACATCGCATGTGTCACTATTTCCTCCCTCTCTCTGCATCACTACAAAAAGAATCAACATTAATACCATTCTTTTCAAATTATTGTAGACTAGTAGGATCCTATGATTCAGTTTCCAACAAAACACCTTTATTTTATTAGGCACATTGGCCACATTCCTATTTCTCCTCAGTAACTTGTAGGCACTCCTAACAATATATTGGTTGTTCCATTGAAGATGCCAAACAATCATATCTGGTTTGTTACATCTACTAAGAGGGATAATCTGATCAAAGCCGCATCATTAATGGTAAACAATTATGATGATATCCAATCTCCATTTCCTCGTGCTAAGATCAATTAGTGGGGATACCCAAGCATCCCCTTCCAAAAGACTAGCAGTTCTAGCATATAACACTTCCTTTCCAAGTTCAAGCTAGCAATCCCTCTAAATCTTAATGTTCTCTTTATTCTCTATTCCCTCCAAATCACTCAAATATTGGTTTAACAACCTCTTTAGCCTTCCAAAAGCATCACCAGGTATAAGATGCTTTCACACCTGCCTGAGCTTCCATAAATGTTGAATTTCGTAAATATTTCACACTAATAACCTAAAATAGTAAGGAATCAGTATTAATCACCAACCTTCATCCCTGTTTACCAAGTAATAATAGGTTGAAAACTTCAAAAACTCGAAACCCTATATAGCCTATTAGATTTAGAACTCCACTAGTACTTATTCAGTTTGTTATTAATCTCCGTAGATAGTGCTTTAGGAAACAAGAAAACATTCATGGAAAACATTGGGATAGCTTGTAGTATAGAGTTTGTATAAACTTTTTTCCCCTATGGATAACAATCTCCTACTCCAATACAATATACAATGTTGGATCCTACCCTCCAATTCTTGAAAAGCATGACTTTTTTTCCTTTTAACCAAGGTTGGTAGACCTAAGTACTTCTCAGGTGTTGATATTAATTGAATACCAAGCAAATGTTTCAAATCCTCCTATATTAACGTCCTCACATTCTTGGCGAAAAGCAATGAAAATTTCAAGTTGATTCATCTACCCTAAACCATTTCCAAAAAGCTTTAACATGTTACTCACTTTTTCATATTCTTCTCGTTTGCTTTGATAAAAAGTATGCTGTCATTTGCAAAGAGAGAGAGAGAGAGAGAGAGTGATTCTAAGGCCATTTCTGCTATCTTGAACACCATTGATCTCCCCATTACTTTGGCACCTAGATAACAAAGTTAAGAACACCCCGTACATAAAAGAAATAAATAAAGAGACAATCCTTGTCTAGGCCCTCTTTTTGGAATATAAGTATCAATACATAAACCATGAAGTATTACAGAGAATGATACCAATGAAATGCATTTCATAATCAAATGAATCCATCTTGAATGAAAACCTCGTCTACCTATAACCTTATCCAAAAAGGTCAACTTCACTCTATCATAGGCTTTACTCATATCTAACTTAATAGTAGCATATCCTTCCTTACCTCTTCTTCTCATTTTGAGGGATAAAACAACTTATAAGCTATCAACACATTATCTATTATAAGCCGACCTGGGACAAAGGCACTCTAATGCTCACTGACACATCTCGAGATAAAAAGCTTTAATCTATTTGCTAATGTCTTAGCTATGATTTTATATAACACATTACAGAGGCTAATTGGTCTAGAGCTAGCCATAGTTCTAAGATTTTCTACTTTTGGGATAAGAACAAGAGATGGGTCATTGATTTCCTTAATAGATCCAATCCTATTCAAAAAAGCTAAACAAAAATTATTTGGATGCATATGATCTATTGCATTCTTAATTTCCTCTAGCTAAAAGGTAGCAACTAGTTACTTATTTATCTCATCTGGTATACATCTACTGCCTTAAGAATTTGATCACATCAAGGTGATCTTTGAGACTCAAATAAATTCTTGAAATAGTTCACAAAATAAACTTCATCCTCATCTCCTCTTTATGCCATACACAAGACTTATCTTCCAACCCAAATATTAGATTTCTACTTTTACATTTTGTAGGCATGATAAAATGTCATATTTTTGTTGCCCTCACGAAGCCAAGTGATCTAGAACGTTACCTCCGGTACAATTTTTCTTTTTCTAATAGTGTATTAATTTCAACTTTTAATACTTCTTTCAGAGTTATACTATCTTGATTCAAAGCTTTCGTTTCTTCAAGTTCTTTATTTATAGTCTAATTCTCCTTTGCAAACCTCTAAAAGACAAGTGGTTCCATTTGCTCAAGCTTGACACCACATTGCCAATCTTATAGGAGTACTTTGATTTTACACTCCAAGCCAGCCATTCCTTGTCACTTTTTCACATTATCTTTTTTGTCCACATAGCCTCTAACTAGAATCTCTTTCGTAACTTTCTTCATTACCAATACTCCTACATCTTTCCCTGTCTAGCAATACAGGATTAGGGTCCGACACCAAGATAGCCAAATCAATCACTTAATGCCTTGGAAACATATCACACCATCTTTAACATGTTACTACTCTGTCCAATCTTTCTCTATCACAGTTTGAACCTCTTTCCTTCTTGTCCACATATACCATAGCCCTCTACTTCCCAGATTACTCAACCCTGCATCAGCTAAGGCCTCATTGAAGCTATAGATCTATTCCCATGATCTTGGAGCTCCACCATTCTTCTTAATCTCCTATAATATCTCATTAAAATCTCCAAGAATGAGCCATGGTTTGGAAAAGTTTCATGTCATAATCCCACTACCTCGTGATTCTTTGTTCAAGTTCCTTTTTATCCACTACCTCCAAATTAACATGATTTCTAGAGTAGCTGACTAAATTAGTTTCAACTTCTTCCTTCCACATAACCACCAATCCACCATTCTTACCTAATTTACAGCCACATAAAACTATATATTACACCTTATCTTAATTTGTTCATACTAGAAGATTGAGGCTTTGTTCTCATTAAAGAACACAATTTGGATTTTTTTTCCTTATCAAACTTTGGAGAGTTTGAGCTGTTGGTGGGTTCCTAAGCCCACGATAGTTTAGTGCTATACATTACATTGTTCTCGGCGAGACTGAGAACCAATCTCCACTATTGGAATAAGGTAATAAGTTTCATTTGTAGCCTTATATTACTACTTTTTAGAACACTGTTAATCTCCACCAAGTCCTCATCATCTTCATAACCTTGTTGTTTTCTTTTTCCTATAGTCATAGAGAACTGCTCATTCCTCTTTATTGATTTCTTATAAACAATTTTAATAGGATGTTTTATAGATCGACTTTCGTTTACCTTTTATCATTTCAATAGAATGACAAATGCATTCATTATATTTCTTTCTCAATTAAAAACCTTAACTTGTCTACCCTTTCATATTTCACCCCATTCTTTTTGGTTTCTAAATGATGAATGTACAATCAATTATGATAATAATTTCAGATGAAAATATGATAATTCTATTCATATTGACAAACTTGATCACACTATTTGATCAAATATAATATTGAGATGTTGAAGCCAAATCACAAATTAAGCAAAAGAAGATAGAATTAATATGGAGTCTCATTTACAAAAATAGATTATTCACAAGTTTGTACTTGTTCAATAAATGATCCTTCAATTAAAATGTTCACATTTGAGATGAGAAATAGCCATATTTCGTTTTCCTATCGTGAATGAGAAAAATTATCCAATTGCTATCATGTGTGAGTTTGTTCATTTCCTTCTGAATAACCTTTGGCCAAGGATCACCCTCCAAATTGGGAACAAAATAAAAATAAAAAATTGCTTACAAGAATGCTAAATCATAGAAAAATTTTGGATCGACATAGAAAAAATAAAGAAAAGAAAGAAGAAAAAACACTTGTTCATTGTCTAAAATTCTTTGGAAAGAAAAAAATGAAATAAATGAAAAATAAATAAAAATGAGACATAAAAGGGAGTTAATGAAGAAAGTAGGGCTAGATATTGAGAAATTGGCGAAAATGGGATGAAATGCCAAGGAATTGACAACAAATGGGCCAAAATGTTAGAATTCTTGACATGATGAGAAATGATTCTTTGGTTTATGACCAAATATTTGGACCTTTTTATCCATTTATTCCGTAACCATTCACCTTAGCTTACATTACGTGCTTTAAAATTCTATTTTAATTATATGTGAATATTTGAATTGAAATAATCAAATATCGAGCTAAGCCATGCTTATGATATTATCATATAGAAATGAGATTATGATAACTTCATATATTTAGGGATAGATAAGAAAGTTTATTAGAGTGCCAATGACAAATGAAGATAATCCAAAAAAAGAAAGAAAAAAGAAAGAAAGAAGAAAGAAAAAAGAAAGAAAGAAAAAAGAAAGAAGAGAAAATGAAAGAAGAAATGATTGAAAGCTTAAGTTGAAAACTCGAAAGGACAATTTAAGTTAAAATAAGGAAGCTACAAACTCAAGAAGATGGCTTTATCATAAAGATAATCGATAGATCGCATTGAATTAGGCAAAATCCAATGGCATTGAAAAGTTTGAGAATGTCAATTGAATAAATCTTTGGAGAAAATCTTGAATCAGTTCGTCAAAACTAGTTGTATATTCATAGGTACTCTACTTTCTCTTAAGAAGGACGAAGCCTCGGGTAGAAGGTTCATGCATTCTCGTGCAAGTGATGTCATGTGTGTGAAGGAACAAATGTTTATTAATCGGCTTTCTTTTCCTAAGACACTAAACCAAATTAATAGTTTTAGGAAAAACTTAGTGTAACCTAAGACTAATCATTGGATTGACTCTTTAATGCCTCGAAGTGGAGTCATCAAATTATCATAATGTCTAAACCTATAAACCTAACAACTAGACACAAATTCTAGGAGTTGTCACCAACCTTTCAAACCTAAGGTGTGATTGTTCACCAATTCTCATCTCAAGATAGGGTATTAATCTACATTTAAAAATCCTAAGGTCTAGGAGTATAATTATGTCACAACACAAAGCTGTGACTTATAGCTATTGTATTGTGGATATGCAGAAATGTGAGCTAATTTTTCACTATTACATTTTTGTTTGTCCAAGTGCAATGTAGTGCTAAGTGTGCAACAATTAACTATCTGCCCTATTTTTGAGCTCTTTACTCAATGTTCCAGTCTAGTAACTGTAAAGAACTTATATCATCTATAATGTCTTGGAGTTCTCCACAATGTCAATGCATTATGATCATATATAATTCCGTTTATAAGTCCACAATATAATACTTATCTATTATGATTCATGCCATTGTAATCATAAGCTCATTTCCATTGGAACGTTGTTAATTCCATATCATAAAGCATCAAGATAATATAAACAATTCATTATCCTAGTTTACATTTCATCTTATAGTATTGTACAAAAAACAGCTTGAAAATAAAATTATATACAAAAGGAAATCTTTACCAAAATTAATTGAAATGTACTCCTTTGAGAGTTGGGACAACATTTCAGGCCTCGTCCATTTCAAATAGATTTGAGATACTTCCCCAACTCAATGCTCAATCTGTAGAAAAATTAAATAAAGTTAATAAGTGAAGGCTTAGTAAATCAATTATATAAATGCATAATTAAGCTTATATTGTTCTAAATGTTGTAAACACCTAATTTTGTTCAAGCAATAAAAAAAATTAAATAATAGAAAAAAATAAATAAAATATAAAATAAAAATCACCATGCAAATATTCCATGTAATTCTTGAACTAAAAATCCATGAGAGTTTACCAAGGAAATAAATGAATAAACAAATAAAAGGAAAAAATCAATAAATAAAAATAAACAAATCAAAATGGGATGCAAATAGTCAATAGGAATAGAAAAAATAAGTCAAACAAAAATAAATGATAAAATAAAAATCCCATAATCATAGGTCAATACATTAAAACTATTATTTTCTTTCTTAAAATAAATAAAAAAATAAAAAAGGTTCGGCCACCGTGGAAAGGACACTTTGTTCATCGTCATCTTCTATTCTAATCGGACCATTCCTACATTATCTGTTGAATTGATTCTTGCACCCTGACATTGTTTTGCATTTTCACCACCTTGTTGCCTACATTTTATATCATCATAAACTACCCAAGCCTTCCCGCACGTGTCTGCTGGATCGAACCTTTCTGTTTCTGCTTCCCATGGCTGCATCACTTCCTTGTTCGAAGCTGCCAATTCAGCCTCCTCGCGATCTGGTCTATGCCGCCCATCTGTTCTCCCCTGTCCGTGGCATCAATCCTTGTTCTAGTGCATCGCCTCTACCCGCATTCAGACTTGCCGCCTTTTCTCTATTCCACTTTGAGTCCAGCCGCTGCATTCTCGCCCAGTTGTGGTCGCTGTTGCTCTCCATTGACGCCCTTGCACCTCTGCTGTTCCCGTTTGCAAGAGAAAACAAAGAGCTCTAAGCGCCTACATCGTCCTCGCTCGCCTCACCGCTGTCTACTGCATCGAGCCTTGCTTGCCTGGAGTCATCTCTGTTCGCCCCTCATTCAAGCCCTGCTGCACCGCTGGTTCACTGCCGCTGCTGCAAGTTTGCGGTCCGACTCCCCTTGCTGCTGCTTCAAGGCTATTGCCATGCCAAATCTCCTGCGCCCTGCTCCATGCTTCTGTCCTACATCGTGCTTATACTCTGTTTTAAGTAAAGCAAAGAAAAGATATAAGGAGGAAGCAGAAGGCCCACTGTAAACGCCATGGTACTTTTGTTTGTTTTGCATTCATGGAAAATAAACATTAATAATAAGTTTTATTATCCTTAGGATATTCACTATATTAAGGCAAAGGCGTATACATATGTGTGTATGTATATTTCAAATAATGAAAGAAACATTTTTTTAAGTGAGGGATTTATAAAATAATTAAGAAATGATTTATAAAAAAATTGAATTGTTTATAAAATTACTAATAAGGGATTTTTCCGATGATGAAATTTCATAGAAATCGCAAGTAGCGATTCTTACTAAATCCTTAGGTGATGAAATTATCCGAAATATTACCAAAAGTATTAGGGTACTTCAGAAATTTTCAATACAAAATATTCTCATTTATTTCAAATAAAAAATAAAATTTAACATAAATAAAAATAAAATTTTATATTTCAAATAATAAGTAAATAAATCAATGATTTCAAAATAAAATGGAGTTTTTTTTTTTAAATATTTAACTAAGACCATTTCATTATGATTAAAAGATAATATATGATTAAGTGGTACCATTTCTAAATAGGCGCTGTGGGCGTGTTAATTCTTCCCCAGGGTAACTGAACTCCTGAACCCAAATTTTGTTTTTGTAGACCAAAAATTATTTTTTTAATAAAACTTAATTAATTTGAAGATTTTATAGAAAAAAATAAATGATTTTAGGTGACCAATCACACCTGGTGAAAAAAAAAGATTAGTGGTGACTCCATTTGTATTTTCAAAATCATCTAGGGATCGAGTCTTCGGATGAAAATCGTTACAACAGCTTAGCGACTCCACTGGGGATTTTTTAGAGTTGATCCATAATAAATCATATTTTATCCAAAATCTTAGTTTAATGATCTTAATAAATATTTAATAAGATCCTCCATAAAATAATTTTAAAAAACATAAATAATAAAAAAAATTTGAATCATTCTTATTCATATCATTTGCATTTTTGTTGTGATTTTGTTTATACTTTCACATAGATGACATACTCATTTGCATATATATCAACCCTACACCTGAGTTTATCCTTTTTAGGAGGGAGTAGAGTATATTTGCTCTCGTGAGGTGATAACCTGCACAATGGCAAATGAAATACTCTCATGCAAAGTGAATCCTTTCTGTTTGTAGGCTATCATGGGTGAGGATTGGGGTGCCTTACTAGTCCTGTGTGGACAACAGTGAGGAACAATTTGGGAACCTTTAGATCCTCATAAATCCTAACCGTGCATATAGTGAGCTATAAGGAGCCAACCTTAGGCAGAGCCATGCCTATATTTTATAGAAGTTACCTTGAAATTAGGATACATGGGGGAATATCTTCGTGCAATATTTTTAGGAGCAATAATAAAATGTATAAATTGAGATTCGGTCACTTTCATCATTAATAAAAGTTTTTCTCATTCTGTGTTTAATCTAGAAAATTAGTATAAATATTTTCCAGCATTCTTTGTTTTCTTCACTCATTTCTTTCCTACCTCATTTACATAAGCTTTTCAAAAGAAAAATATCCATCTTACTTGTTGCATTACATGGCTTGTCCTAAAAAAAAGATTTTTTATACTTATATGCATTGCATTTCATACATATAATCACCGTAGGATAGCATACGTCATGCATATGCATCTATCCATTCATTTAAAAGATCATCCTAATGTTGGGAATTCTGATAATTGAGGTGTAAGGATAGCTCACTCATACAATACTCACCTCAAAGCAAAGATCATGGAAGGAGAACAACAAGCTAGAATCGAAAGAATGGAAAAAGTTCAGCTGGAACTCGTCAAAATCCAAGAAGAATCTCGAGAACAAATGGCAAAGATGATGGAAATGATGATGACCCTAATGAAGGGGAAAAGAGTTGCTGAAGATTTAAGGGAGGAGCCTCAACCTTCGAGAGAAGACCCATCATACCTGCCTGGGTTTTCATCTCTTTAAGCCTAAACTATCCAAAAGGCTCATCCCCAAGCCCAAGTTTTTGTGAGTCATCCACAAAATCCAGGATAGTACCCCGATTCTAGCCCTATTGATCCTATTTTTGTACCCAATTTGGATGATCCCAAGGAACAAGATAAGTTGAGGAAAGAGAGTTGGCAATCACAGGAAAAATATGATATGTTTGAAGAAAGGCTAAGGGCAATCAAAGGAATGGATTTCTTTAGGAGTATAGACGTTAATGAGCTTAGCCTGGTCCTAGTTTTGGTTATACCTCCAAAATTCAAAGTTCTTGAATTCAAAAAGTATGATGGAACTAGATGCCTAGCGGCTCACATTACTATGTTTTGTTGGAAGATGTCTGGCAACACAAGTAATGATAAGTTGCTCATTTATTGTTTTCAAGATAGTTTGATTGGGTTAGCAGCCAAATGGTATAATTAGTTAGATTGAAGTCATGTCCATACATGGAAGAATTTGGTAAAAGCTTTCATGGCTTAGTATAGGCACATGTCGGATATGGCACCAAACAAGTTGCCCTGCAGAACTTAAAGATGAAATCCGATGAAGGCTTGAAAGAGTATGCCCACGGTGGAGGAATTTGGTAGCTCAGGTGCAACCTCCTTTAATTGAAAAGGAGACTACAACTTTATTTGTTAATACTTTATGACCTTTTTATTATGATAGGCTTGTGGGGAGTGTTATTAAGAACTTTGTTGACATGGTTATTTCGGGAGAGATGATTGAAAATGCCATTAAAAGGGGCAAAATTGAAGACACATCAACCCTAAAGAAGGGTGGAACCAATAAAAGGAAAGAAGGAAAAGTGTAAGTTGCTACTACTAAAAAACAATCAAAAGCAAATCTTGCACCTTAGTATCCTTACCTTACATACCACCCTTACTATCCCTTTGCAAACAATATCTCCCAAGGATCATATCCAGTATATTCAACTAGTTATTCAACTCCAACCTCAATTCCTGCAACCACACTTATATTCACACCACAACCCCAACTTACTAATGGATCAAGCACTTCAATCAATGGCCAGAGGGGGTA
The DNA here is from genome assembly GCA_031772115.1 of Heritiera littoralis. Classification (NCBI taxonomy): domain Eukaryota; kingdom Viridiplantae; phylum Streptophyta; class Magnoliopsida; order Malvales; family Malvaceae; genus Heritiera; species Heritiera littoralis. Next base: position 1,280,991 of record JAPDPK010000148.1, read on the forward strand.
AATAGCTAAACCGGGGAAACCAAAATTTGATTCAATCCCCATGTCTTACATTGAGTTACTTCCCCACATTATTGAGCATCAACTTCTTGTTAAAGTTCTAGCGACACCTATGAATCGCTAGACCAAAGCGGTATGATGAGAATGCTTATTGTGATTATCATTGTGGGATTAGAGGCCATTCCATAGAAAATTGCATGCCATTGAAACACAAAGTTCAAGCACTTATCAAGACTGGGTACTTAGATTTTAAGAAAAATAGGGAAAATGAAGAGGGACAAAAGTGACTTCTTTTTCTTTAGTAAAGCAGTCTTTTATGCATGAATGTTTTGTTTGTTCTTTATCATTTAGATAAAAATGACAAGCATAGTGCACTTTGGAATGTTTCCTTTGTCCTTCCATTACTTTTCATACACCTATATACTTTTCTAATTCGTCCTTTTCTTGAGCACCCTATAATGAATAAATCCAAGATGTGATGTTAAAATGCTCAGTCTATAGACTCAAGATGGCGAGAAAAAGAAAGGTCTATCAATCATCATACATAGAATTTTCGACAAATTGTCCTCAATAACAAAATTGCATCAAGGGTTTTGTTTATCAAAAAAGAAAAAGAAATACAAAAGAGAAAAGAAACGAAAAACAAGTGGGCTTGATAGTTACATCTTGCATCGAGTAAAATTGGTTAATTAAAAAAATGAGAACTTAAAGTCTTTTTGGGATCATCCACAAGTTTTTCAATTTTCAATACTAGATCTTCAATGAAATTTGTTCACATTTGAAATGAGGAATGACCATTTTTCATATATCTTTCTCATGAAAAAAATTAACCATTCGACACCCAATTTAACCCTGCGAAGGTCTTTCTTTAATGAACCCAACCAAGGATCACCCTTCACATGGCAAATTTCAAAGAGGGATTTATTCAACAAGGACGAAGAAAAAGCTATGAAATGTGAGTGATGGGGGCAAAAAAAAAAGAGACTTCTTTTGATATTGAGGAGTTAATATGAAATGAAGTTTTGAGTTCTTTTCTTGAAAATGAAAATAATGAAAAAGAAAAAAAATAAAAATATAGATAAAAAATTAAAAAAGGAAAACGAAAAATGGAGAAAAGAAAAAATGAAAATGGGAGAGAGCTTACAAAGAATAAGATAAAATACCAACATATGTTGCTTCAAATGATAAAAATGATCCTTCAGTTTTTTGACCCTTGTATACATTTTAAGTTTATTTATCCATTCTTTCAAAACCTTGAACCTTAGCCTATATTACGTGCTTTAAAAATTCTATTCTAATCAAATGTGAATATTTGAATTGAAGAATCGTGTATTGGATTTTAATATTCTTGTAAAATCACTAAAGACTAATAAGATTGCAATTCATTCCTTTACTAGATCAACTTACAACTCAAATGCATGATGAAATTATCAAAAAGAAAAAAAATTAGATAATATTTTTTTTTAGTCAATTAAGTATCCGGTTTTACAAGGAATATTTTTAATCCAGATTCTACTGTATGGAGAGTTTGGAAAACAAGCAATAGTACAAGGAAACCTGTCGAATCATTACTATCTAAAATGATATTTCCATTTAATTAAAACTTAATTGAAATGACGAGAATAATCAATTTATGTTCAGACAAAAACTTGTTGGCTGTGGTGGACACATTATCGTTGTTTATTGGTTCATGTTTCGAAGCAACCTTTACTCTATTTTTCTTTAACGCCCATTTCACGGTGCTGTTAGCGGTGGTTCGTTCATGTATACAGGCACGTTGTGGCTACTGCTAGCTCTCTGCATCTGCTGATACCACCATAAACATGTCTGTCTTCAACTCTCCTACTTTCAGGCTTAGGTGCTCCAGTTCTTCTATTTCAGGTTCTCTCGCTTTCTCTCAACTTGATCATCTTAGGCAATATATGTGTTTCTCCTGGGAATTTCTAAATGACGTGAAAGATGAAATGCAAAATTCACGTTTTGAATGCGAAATCAATTGGATTTTTTTTTTTGCATTAAGACACATTGTTTCTTGTCTCAATTTCTATCGCTGTATATTTTTCATCTTCTGTTTTGTTTTCCTGAAAGTTATTTTCTTGTATTGCTCATCTTGATTGATCTGGATTAATTTTTTTTTGGACCTCTCTCTGTGGTTTTTTGCCCCCAACTGAGCAGCTTCCATGGGCTGTCGAGCAAAGTTGATAACAAACAGCAACACTAATCGTTTGGTATAAGAATTTTGCCTTTTAGCTATCACTCTGCTTTTTTACTTTTCTCTATTCTCTAATCCTACATTTATAAACGTATAATAGAGTTAACATGTTAGTGGGTATGATGATACTGTTAAATTCGCAGTGCTTTGAGGGTACTAAAGAAAGGATTAAGAAGATGTTTGATCAGATTGAGATTTCCGTTTCTTCTTATGACACTGCTTGGGTTGCAATGGTCCCATCTCCAACTTCCCCACACCAACCTTGTTTCCCTGGCTGCTTAACGTGGTTGTTGGATAATCAGCTCTCTGATGGCTCTTGGGGTCCTCATCGTGACCCTTTGTTAACTAAAGACGCCCTTTCCTCCACACTGGCATGTATCATTGCCCTGAGACGGTGGGGTGTTGGTGAAGAACAAGTGACAAAGGGTAATTTCATCACTTCTGTCAATTTTCTTTAACATTGTACATGGCATCAATATAATTTTTTCTTCTGCAGGCCTCCAGTTTATCGAGTCGCATTTTGCTTCAGTTTCTGATGAGAATCAACACTCGCCTGTTGGATTTGATATCATATTTTCCGGTATGATTGACTATGCCAAGGATTTGAACTTGAAGCTCCCTCTGAGATCATCAGATATGGAGGCTTTATTTCGTAAAAGAAATTTAGAGCTAAGAAGGTATATATTTTTGTTCTTATGACCTTCCACTAAGGGTTCATTTCTCAGTCTGACTTTTGTGATTGTCAATGTATTGTGATATCAAAAATTAGCATTTAACCTGCAGAGCGTTAGTCAAACCAGAGTGTTGGCCTGTTCAAGTTTAGCCAACTGTTGTCTGTGTCAAACCTGGTTTGGGTGGCTTCTCATTGCATAATTAGTATGCCTTTCAGAAATATCGGGCATTTGGAATCCTAAGATTGGCATATAATTATTGATTTTGGAAGTACAGTGATAAGAAACTAAAATGATTTAGTTTGACATGGTCTTCCAAGCTTCCTACCACAAGACAATCTCTTCCACTTTTCTTGATTCTGTTGCCACAGAGAAAACTCAAAGGGAAGGGAAGCCTACTTAGCATTTGTTTCAGAAGGAATCGGCAAACATCAAGACTGGGGAATGGTCATGAAGTATCAGCGGCAGAATGGATCGTTGTTCAATTCACCATCCACAACAGCAGCAGCTCTTGCTCACATTCAGAATGCTGGTTGTCTTTATTATCTCCATGCACTCTTAGAGAAGTTTGGGAATGCAGGTTACTGTGCATGCTACTTAACAATTTCCAAAGTGTTTTATTACAGTATTTAATCCTAAATTACTAAATGTCATTACTCATTTCAGTTCCCACACTTCATTCTTTCCATCTGTATCCCCGTCTTTGCATGGTGGAGAGTATTGAAAGTTTGGGAATCGGTCGGCATTTCAGGGAAGAAATTACAAGTGTATTGGATGAAACATACCGGTAACGTTTTATTACAAATATAAATAATATATATAATGTGTTTGGAAGGCTGTACTGAATTTTATGTTCAATCACCGTAAAAAAAATCTCAAAAACTTGTCATTAAGCTCATTGAATCTCTGTTTGTATACACACACATATATTTGTAATATGTGTGTGTGTGTGTGTATGTGTGTATATATATATATGTGCGTGTGTGTGTGTGTGTATATGTATGCATGTATATATAACGACTTGTGCCAAAAGGCAGATGCTGGCTGCAGGGAGAGGAGGAGATATTCTTGGATCCAGCAACTTGTGCACTTGCTTTTTGGATACTACGTGTCAATGGTTATGATGTTTCTTCAGGCATGTTGATGCCTTTTGCTGTTTGGTTAATTGACAGATAGGATCTTATTGTTGAAGGTTTTTCTGGGTTCCCTTGTGGTGCAGAACCATTAACTGGATTTGCTGAAGAACATTTCTTCAGTTCTCTTGGAGGATATTTGAAGGATCTGGATGCTGCCTTAGAGTTATTTATGGCTTCACAGATGATCATACGTCCAGATGAACAAGTTCTGAAGAAACAAAACACATGGACAAGTCATTTCTTGAAACAGGAATTATCCAACAGTTCTATGCGTGCAGATAAACACAAAGAATATATTATACGAAAGGTATTTTTTTCTGCGAATTGATAATCAATTGCTTTTGAAGGGAACTGTCAAGCCCTTTTCTTTTTCATTTGTGATTCACTGTACTCACTTGAGACTGTCTGCCTTTTATAATTTTCAGGTGAACGATGCTCTTGAATATCCCCACTATGCCAGTTTGGAGCGCTTATTACACAGGAGAAACATAATGAATTATACAGTAGATAATATAAGGATGCTTAAAACTTCATATTGGTACTCCTCTGGTAGTTTATATCTTTTATTATAGATAACATATGCCTGAGTGGCATCTTATTCTGTATTCTTCATCTGCTAGTTTTTCGAGTATTGGCAACAAAGATTTCCTAAGACTAGCAGTGGAGGACTTCAATACCTGTCAATCAATAAATCGTGAAGAGCTCAAACAACTTGAGAGGTAATTATTTTTTCAAAGATATAAACCATGATACAGTGGCAAGAGTTCCAAAGGAGCATCCTTAAAAAGAAGCTGACGAACTCAGCAGGGAACAATAATCTTATGTTTCAGTCTTCTGAGTCGATTAATGGTGTACCTTACTTATATTCCATGTTTCTTGTATGATTCAACATTGTTCTCACATACATCTATTGTTATCCCCAGTCGTGGGAGTTAACTTGTCCTTGACTATGGTGGACAACACTGACAAGTGCTTGTGAAATTATTGCATGATATCCTTCATATGAAACAGGTGGTTTCAAGAAAAGCGATTGGACAAGCTGAAGTTTGCCAGGCAGAAACTGGCTTACTGTTACTTTTCCGCAGCTGCAACCATAGTTTCTCCTGAACTATCTGATGCTCGCATGTCATGGGCCAAAAATGGTGTGCTTACTACTGTGATCGATGACTTTTATGATGTAGCAGGTTCTGAAGAGGAACTCTTAAACCTAATCCAATTGGTTGAGAAGTATTCTCTTTTTCCTCTATTTGATTTTTTATGTGATTACTTTTGGTGTATAACTTCTGTAATTCTTTTAATTAATCTTGCCTGTAACAATGTAATGGCTTATAAGAAAATGAAACGCAGGCATGATGTAGACAGCAGCATCCATGTTTGTTCTGAGGAAGTTGAAATCCTATTTTCAGCAATTCACAGCACAATATCTGAGATTGGGGAGAAAGCAATTGCATGGCAAGGACGTAATCTGACGACTCATGTTACTGAGATTGTGAGTTATCTTTATTTTGCTCCTCATATTAGCATTGAATGTTAGAATCTTTTCTTATAGTCATTATATTCTTCAAGACACCTCCTACAGATTAATTTATAGGAAATACATTTGAAATTCTAGGCATTATTAGAGCAAACTTAGTGCACAAAGCTCTCATTTTGTGGGGTCTAAGTAGGGCATATACATGCAACCTTCCTTTGGCATTAACAGAGAGACTATTTCCTTAACTTTGAACCTATGTCCTTTAGGTCACAAAGGAGCAACCTTTATTGTTGCACTATTGCTCACCCTCAATTCTAGGGCATTATCAGTATTGAAGAAAGTCTGTTTGAGAAAATCTATTCACAACCACCCATTTATTAGCCGCACCCTAAATACTATAAAACCCTATTATCCAAAACATCTCTTTTCATTTTTACTTCACACACACTAAATTATCAAAACTTACTCCTAAACTACCCTCCACTTTCTTCAAACTCTAACAACACACACCTTACCTCCCATTTCTCATTTCCTCAACTTTCACTTTTTCAAAAATCTTCTAATCCTTCAAATTTTAAAGATTTGCAAGATTATAAGGGAATCAGAAATGCGAGCCCTTCATGAGCTTCGAAAACCTATGTTTGCTTGGGTTTTCTCAACAGAAATGAAAAAAATAAAAAAAATTTTACAATAATAACATACCTTTGTAGGAATTTTGCACATGTCATCTACATCTTCATTCATAAATGAATTCTTGCTTGAATCATAAAAAAATACTCCATTTTTTTTTATTTTTGGATGAAATTTGATTAATTTAGTTTAGGGTGTGTTAAGAAAGAATAATGGAAGAAGACAATGAGTTGAATGGGTTGGGGTTCATGTTTTAGGAGATGAGGGTAATATAGTAATATTGTACAGGAGTATTTTTATAATAAAAAAGTATTATTTATTTAGGGTGCACCCAGCACCCCTTAAGGTGTGATTAGAACCGTTCAATCTGTTTTCAACCTGAATTTATATGAGTGGTGTTTATGTCAAGGTTGTAAATTTCATATCGGAGAGTGTTTAATTTTTTCTTTTTACAATGAGATATATCGGTATTGGTTGTTTCAGTATATTATTTTGAATTTTTTGATTTAGTTTTATAATAGTTATAAATTTTTCATACATATAATAGTATTGTTAATAATAAGCAAAATAAATATATAAAACATTTAACATTAATAATGATAAGTATAAAATTAATAAAATTACTTGTGCAACAAATAATAATTATTGTTAAATTTGTTAATGCTTTTACTTAATTCATTATTTGTGTATTGATTAGTTTTAATTCAATATTAAAATACAATATAAAACAAAAAAAATCAATTTTCTTTTATTTTTTGCGTACCAACTAAAACAGTAAATTTTATTGAAATTGACCAAAATCACCTGAAACTCACGAAACCTGTTGATATTACTCGGTACCAAAACTGGTATGAAAAATCAACTCAAGTATATCAAATTTTATGAATATTGACACATACCGGCCAGTACGACCGAAACCGAAATGGTATTAACAACATTGGTTTATGTTGTAGTGGCTGGATTTGCTAAGGTCTATGTGGCAGGAAGCTCAGTGGATCAAGAACAAGTCTGTCCCAACTGTGGATGAATACATGGCCAATGGTTATGTATCATTTGCCTTAGGACCAATCATCCTTCCAACTCTCTATTTTGTCGGGCCTCGGCTTTCGGAGGTTATTGTTAAAAGCCCCGAATATAATCTTCTATATAAGCTTGTAAGCACTTGTGGGCGTCTTCTCAATGATATTCCTACCTTTAAGGTACAGCTTCTTTTAAGAAAAAAACATGACCAATAACTGCTAGTCTCATCTGAAATAGCAGTTTTGAATAATTTACAATGTCTGATGTGTTGCAGAAGGATTCTATGGAAGGAAAACCGAATGCTGTATCTTTGCACATAACTCACGGTACCAGTACAGTAACTGAAGATGTAATTCAAAAACTGAAGTGTTTAATTCACGATGGTAGGAGAGAACTGCTTAGACTAGTGTTGCAGGAAAATGGCAGCATCGTTCCAAGAGCTTGCAAGGAATTATTCTGGAATATGAGCAAAGTTTTGCATCTTTTTTACATGAAGGATGATGGTTTTACCTCACATGAAATGATGAATGCTGTAAATGCAGTAATTTATGATCCCATCGTTCTTGATGAGCATGAGCACTAGCTACAAGCTATAGAAGGTACAAAATCCCATTTCTATATTAGATGCAAAGAGTTGTGCTGATGTAGTAAATAATCTCATTGTTGCTAGCCTTTCCAAGGTTTAATTTAGCTTGCACAAAGAAATAGGCAGCAAAATTACTAGTTATGAACATTTAAGCACTTGTATAGAAGAAGTCCGTGTCATGTATCTGCTTCGATAGCATACTAAAGTGATTCTATTTACAGGAAACCCAAAATTTCATACTTCTCTTTGTTGTTACTTTCAGCTGAGAAAGTTTGTTATAGTATTAATTATATATGAAGTCATTAGAAATTTATCGTTAGCTGAATTACTATGCTTCACCACAAATTATACTCGATTACTGGTCCTAGTGATCTTTAAATAACAACATTAGCACAGTAATTTTTTTCGTATATAATTTTTTCCTTTAACTGCTATTTTTATGTATTTATTATTTTAATGTCATGATCGTGAAACAAGATAAAAACTAGACACATGGAAAGATGAGAAATTTGTAAGTATGAATAAATAAATAAATAGATATATTCATACCAAAACAAAGTATAGATGGTAAGTTGACATGAATAACAGAAAAACCAAAAGAAAAATGACAGGGAAGTGTTATGGCTTAAGTTCATTTCAATTATTAAAATGGGCTCAAGATTCAACTTGTGGAAAGCCCAATTATCCAGAGTAAAGCCCAATGTCCAAAGTTCCAAGTCCAAAAGACCAGCCCAATTCTATCTCCGGCCCAACGTTATTCTTTTGGCAAATTCAAAGATAATAATAATTAAATGATAATTGAAAATAAAAGGGATAAAACAAATAAAAAGATAACAAATCTCAGAAGTCATCTGGAATTCAAGATAATTATGATTAAAAATAAATTAAACAAGAAAGATCAAAACTTGAAGTTTGAATTTTTATAAAAAAATATGATAAATTGGGTAAAATTGAAATCAAATTCTTTTTGTAAACATTTTTGGTTTTGTTCTGTGTAAAAGCATTTGTGAGATATTTATGAGCTTGATATTGATTATTGATTAAGTATTTAAGATTCTCTAAGCAATCTTACATGATTATTGATTTGATTTGATAGGGTAAACAATATTTAGTTGAATTTAGTAATCTATTACTAAATTAAAAATTAAGTCCGTATAATTGCTTGATATTTTTAATCATTAAAGGTTTAAGAGAATTAAAGTTTAAGTTAAATAAACTAAACTTGTGTTTTTATTGCTTAATTTCATTCCATATCTTTCTAAATACTAATGCTGCTACAATTTAAATAAAAAAAGCTTGATTTAGGTAGTTTAGTAGTTAAGGATTAATCGAAGAACTTCTTTCAGTTAACGACTCCGTAAGGGAAGATGGTATAGCAAACGTATTGCTATACTATGACTGAATATTTAATTGGTAATATTATTCTGTGATCAATGTTCAACATTAGATTCCAAGAGTAGATGATACCTAGTAATCAAAGTCTTCTTAATATTGTTAAAACCGATTTTAATATTTGCTTTTGTTTGAATATTTAATTAATTTAGTTAATATAAAACAAATCCTCCTTATTTCTTTGAACTTAATTTTTAAATAATTTAATTAACTACAATATCTGTTGGATAGATCTTTACTTTGCTATGTACAAATTAATGAATAGAGTAATTTTAAATTTGTACACTCAACATGGATTAGTAGACTATTTAGATAATTCTTTCCAATTTTAAAATGGCTGATGTGTTTAATTGCCAATGGATAAAATAAAAGATAATATAAATATAAAAGGTTTAATTTTTTAATTTTTCAGCGGCACTACTATTACCCATAACAAAATGACGAACGGCTTCGTGAACACATTCTGAAAATTGTAATTAACCAACTCATCTCGCTCCAAAAGTTTCTTTGATAGCTACCGTAAAAAGTGCATTGCTATAGCAATTTATAAGCTTTTAGAACAACCGATGGTAACAAAGAAATCAAAGAATACAAGCCAGATGCTTGACCATACAAATACAAGCCTAATCTAGTGCGTGTTATAATATGTATTAGTAGCTCAGAGAATTCATAGTTAAGAATATAAACAAAAAAAAGTACGATTTTTATTACGTGTGAATATATCAAAGGTAGAAAAGTGAAATGCATCTTACGCAACTCCTCCATGGACACCTTGCAGATTTTTATTACGTGTGAATATACGATTCATTTCAAAGCTTCCAACTTGTTCTAACATGTGAATATACCACCACAAAAAAATATATGATAGCCTCACAAAAAGTCCATTTTAAGGCCATGATGCATGAACAAAACACAACACAAGAACTATAGCCTAAAAAAGAATATAAAAAAACCCATGCCAATACATGGCATCTACAGAGAAAACAAAATTTGAAGAAAGTAAAAGAAAGGAAAAGATACTCATAGTAGAAATGAAGAGAGAAAAAAAGTTGGCTATTTAAGAGATACGAAAACATTGAATCTACATTTGAGGAGATTAAGGGAATATAATGAGTTAAAAAATAATGTGAAAAAACAAAATTAACTTGAGAATTGATAAGAGAGAGAAAAAAAAAAGGAAGTTGGAGATTAAGGAATATGATATATATGTTTAAGGAGATTAAGGGAATATGATGAGTTAAAAAAAATAAGAATTGATAAGAGAGAAAGAAAGGAAGTTAGAGATTAGAAGGAAGTTAAAGGAAGTTAAAGGAAGTTGGAGATTAAGGAATATGACCAATAAAAACATGAGAATTGATAAGAAGGAAAAAAAAAGGAGGTTGTTAATGTGATAACATTGACGTATAGAAGTTACATACCTTATTAAAATTCTACCTGCTTACGTGTCATTCAAAAAAAATGTATATGTCAGCATCAATGTAAGCTTCTTTTATAGGTTTACTAGGATTTTGAAATATATATATATATATATATATATATATATATATATATATATATTAGATTCCACAGCTTTTATATAAAACAATTCAATAAATTTGTTGGTTGAAATTTTAAAAAAGTTTAGGCCTATCAAGTTATTCAAGTATGGTCAAGCAAAGATAAGGGAATTGTTTTTCATAAGATTTTGGTTCATGAGTTGCCATTTGCATTTACTTAGTTTGAGCTCTTCACTTTGCTAATGAAGATGCAAGTCCTTTCTATCAAAAGATCTCTTGGGCAACTACTAAAATTGATTGTTAGACAAGTTTTGTAGTAGAGAAAAAAAGGATAACTTCATAGTCGAAAACAGTTGATAGAATTAGTATTACAACTAATATGAGGAAGTCTAGTCTATTAACTCAATACATGGTGTTGACAACTTATTGAGTGGACTTAGATTGGAAGTTGCAGAAATGAGTGTTGAACTTTGTTGATGTGCCTCCTATTGTGAGATCCACATTTCCTAATACTGTATTGTATGCCATTGAAGTGAGGTATCTTATAGCCATTTCTATTCATTGGGTTTTGTAGGTATAACTGAAAATTCAAGCTATGGGCTCCACTAGGATTTATACTGTTCGGATGGATGTGAAACTCCATAGTACTGATATTTGGAGTGAAACAATATGATGGTAAGTTTTTGTAACTCAAAAACGTTTATTTAGGTCGTTTTTGAAAAATGTGTAATAAATTTAAAAATGACGATTAAGGACATAGTCCAAAGGAATTTTAGTGAATAACGGTCAAAGCGACTAGATTTTTGATCAACTGATAGATGTGTGATAATCTACTTGTAATAAAGATTTATTTCACGTCATTACACAGACCGAATCACACGCGAAGAATAAAATCTACGTGATTAGCCTATAGGGATATTTCTATAATTTTACCCTTACAGCCCATCAAACCTTAATAAAACCACATCCAATGATTAGAATATGTTTAATACTCATATTTTATGGTAAAATAAAGTATTTTGAGGTTAAATTGACTAGTTAATAATGTTATGGAAGTTTAAGGCCAAAATTGTCTGAAATCTTTAAGTATAAGGGCATTTTGATAATTTTGTAATGTCCTACTTAATTCAAATACCTACTAACTTTTTCTTTTCTCATAAGATTGGTTAGATTGTTTGTCAGTCATCTTTCTCTCTTCTTATACCTTATATTTCATCACTTTAATATCACGATATAAATTTTCAATTTTACCTTGATAAGGTATAGCACAATTTTAACTTAAAAGTATTTCTATACATATACATGAGTCAGTATACAATTGGGTTTAAAACTTCCATTTACATATATACTAATTCCTTTAACAATTTACATCGCCAATTAGTCCAATATACATCACAGTACTGTACAATAGTCTAAAATACATAACAATATAGCTCCAAGGAATTAGAAGCGTGCCTTAAAGAAATACTATGCAACTCAAAATGTAAGCTCCTTTACAGAGAGTGAAAACTCACAGCAAATAACCTGGGTAGAAAAAAAATAAGGGTGTGAGTTTATGCTTAGTAAGGATCATATACAAAAGTGCGTATTATGCCACTATATGCATGTTTCCTACTTGGCTCTATCGTGTCATGTAAAATCCTTAATAGCACTAATAGTTTAGAAGGAAGGAATTTATATAGCCAATAAAGATTGCCAAGTAAGTATGGAAAGGATGCGTTAAAGCACCTCACATGTCCCAAGTCCTACTTTGTCACATCCCGAGTACACATTTTTTTTGTACTTTTTACATAATTCCATCACACGTGGACAGGTTGGGCTGTCTGTGATATCTTACTTTTCCACATATAATTCATTAACACATGATATTCGTAATTAAATATAATTAACGGAAATGAATATTCAAAAATCTGCATTGTATCCATACTTACATCCCCTAATTTGTTACAATATTGTAGTATTGTAAATTAAAAGTCTAAACATATAAAATAAAATAATTATAACTCTGGGATCTATAAGCGCTACTTCGGGGTGCTAAATATGCAACCTCAAATCCTCAGATAATATACCTTGAATGGTCACTGCAAAATATTTGGAGAGATAAAATATTGGAGTGAGCAAAACCATGGCGCAATAAGAGATTTGTATGTAAATCTAGATACCTCGAAAACTACATGTGGTAAAACCTTTAATTCACAACCTAATTTAGGTACACTATAAAGGAAGTGAGAATATAATCGGTCGGGAAATCCAGATGGAGCATAGAAAGTATTTTGAAATACCTGTCTTGTCCCGGAAACCTAGAGCGACATAGAGAGTAGGATTTCATTTTAAAATCAAACTCACTAAATTATTTACTGCATATATAAATTATCACATGTTTAAATATAAAAATTTGTTTTTAAAAATATGTGAGGAATACTAGGAATTTATTATGATTTCTCACTATTGAAATCATTCACTTGGATCACATGTACACATGTAGCAGTAAAATACATTGTTCATAAATGTCACAAATCGATAATAAAATAGCACAGTGAACAGTATAATTTCAATTCTCATCAAAATAAATCATAACAGGTGGAATAATAATGGAAACCAAGCAATACCCTAATAATATCATGCTATAAGTCCCGAAAGGAATAGGGTGCACTTGAGATTCCAATAGGGACAATAAATAACATAATAAATGATAAAAAATTTTAAGTGTAAGATAAATTTTATTAATTTAAATTAAGATAATATAGTTGAAATCTATTTTTTAAAAAATTTCAAATATTTTAAAAATAAATAATTAATTGAATGGGATTATTATATAAAAATTAAAATCAATTTATTATTTTTTTGAAAGATAATTAATTTATTATTTTAAGTATAAAAAAGTTAAAGGTATCTTTGTAGGATTTTTTATTTTTTTATATAAGATATAATATTATTATAAAAAACTGAATCATATTTAAATTAGAAGTGTAATATTGATCAATGATTAAGTGATTTTTCGTAGATATTTTATACTTTAAAGATGAAAAAAATTCATCTTACCACACATGTCACGTGTTCATATAAAATACATTTGTTTTTTTTTTAAAAGTGTATCCATGTAAAAAATTTATACCAAAATTAATTATTTTTATAAGTAATGTATATAACAACAGTATATGTATATTGATAAAAGATGAGTAAAGAAATTTATAAATAATATGAGATTTTTCTTTAATTTTTAAAATATATAAAAATATATGTTTATCTTTTAAAGTATATAGATTTCTATTTATAAAAAAATTAAAAAAACTATTATTTTTTATTTTAAAATATTACACGTATTAATATTTTAAATTATTCATATAAAAAATTTTACTTATAATCAAATGTTTGAGTTTATATATATATATTAGATAATATTTTTTTATTTTTTAGTCAATTAAGTATTCAGTTTTACAAGGAATATTTTTAATCCAGATTCTACTGTATGGAGAGTTTGGAAAACAAGCAATAATAGTACAAGGAAACCTGTCGAATCATTACCATCTAAAAAGATATTTCCATTTAATTAAAACTTAATTGAAATGACACGAGAATAATCAATTTATGTTCAGACAAAAACTTGTTGGTTGAGGTGGACACAGTATCACTGTCATTGCTTCGAGTTTCAAAGCAATTTTTAGGTTTTATTTGATAGGGTAAAAAAAAAATGAAAAAAATATTAGTTAATGCTACAAAATAAAAAAATTATTATAAAACATAATTATTTTATTAACTTTTTTTTCTATTTCATCCTACCGAGCAAAATCTTACTCTATTTTGTTTGACGCCCATTTCACATTGCTGTTAGCGGTGGTTCGTTCATTTATACAGGCACGCTGTGGGTACTGCTAGCTCTCTGCATCCGCTGATACCACCATAAACATGTCTGTCTTCGACTCTCCTACTTTCAGGCTTAGGTGCTCCAGTTCTTCTATTTCAGGTTCTCTCGCTTTCTCTCAACTTGATCATCTTAGGCAATATATGTGTTTCTCATGGGAATTTCTAAATGACCTGAAAGATGTAATGCAAAATTCACGTTTTGAATGCGAAATCAATAGCATTTTTTTTTTTTGCGTTAAGACACATTGTTTCTTGTCTCAATTTCTATCGCTGTATATTTTTCATCTTCTGTTTTGTTTTCCTAAAAGTTGTTTTCTTGTATTGCTCATCTTGATTTTAAGGATCATATAAGGGTGTGAGTACCAATAAGGCAGCAAAATTACTAGTTATGAACATTTAAGCACTTGGATAGAAGAAGTCCGTGTCATATATCTGCTTCGATAGCACACTAAAGTGATTCTATTTACAGGAAAACCAGAATTACATACTTCTCTTTGTTGTTACTTAATTTCATTAACTCAATTTGGTGTGTTTAGAATGTTAGTATAGATGTTGATTTCAGCTGAGAAAGTTTGTCATAGTATTAATTAAATATGAAGTCATTAGAAATTTATTGTGAGCTGAATTACTATGCTTCACCACAAATTATACTGGATTACTGGTCCTAGTAATCTTTAAATAACAACATTAGCACAGTATTTTTTTCGTAAATAATTTTTTCCTTTAACTGCTATTTTTATGTATTTATTATTTTAATGTCATGATCGTGAAACATGATAAAAATTAGACACATGGAAAGACGAGAAATTTGTTAGTATGAATAAATAAATAAATAAATAAATAGATATATTCGTACCAAAACAAAGTATAGATAGTGAGTTGACATAAATAACAGAAAAACCAAAAGAAAAATAACAAGGAAGTCTTATGGCTTAATTTCATTTCAAGAATTAAATGGGCTCAAGATTCAACTTGTAGAAAGCCCAACTATCAGAATAAAGCCTAATGTCCAAAGTTCCAAGTCCAAAAGACTAGCCCAATTCCTCGTCCTGCCCGAACGGTATTCTTTTGGCAAATTCCAAGATAATAATAATTAAATGATAATTGAAAATAAAAGGGATAAAACAAATAAAAAGACAACAAATCCCAGAAGTCATCTGGAATTCAAGATAATCTGCGATAGAAATGAACAAAGCCAAAAAAAAGGAAAAAGGGTGAAAGTTGGTTTTCGAATCAAAGAAGTGATCAAAAAAGTGAAAGTTAATTTATTTTTGAAGTATTTGACTATTGTTCAAATCTTAAAATAATTATTATTAGAAAGATTTTATTATTGATCATTTATTATAAAATGGATTATGATAATTATGATTAAAAATAAATTAAACAAGAAAGATCAAAACTTGAAGTTTGAATTTTTATAAAAAAATATGATAAATTGGATAAAAGTGAAATCAAATTCTTTTTGAAAACATTCTAATCATTTAAAATCCTATCTCCACATGCCTATAAATCGGCAGCCACGGCAGAAAAGCAGGGGAAGAAAATTGAGAAAACAGAAAATAATCGAGAGTACACAGAGCAAGAGGATCAAAACCGCAGACGGCAGTAAAATTTATTGTGGAGATACATTTTTGGTTTTGTTCTGTGTAAGTAACAGAGTTTTGGAGAGACAAGAAGGATTTCTGCAAATTTCATCAGCAACTGGTGGAAATGGCGGAAGCGGTGGCTTATGTCACTCTGTCCTGAAAATTACAAAATCAAGACAGAACTTAAGTGTGTGTTTGGTTAATGGAAAAAAAGTTGTTTTCTATTTTTATTTTCATAGAAAATAGAAAATATAAGAAAAAATATGTTTGGTTAAAGAAATGGAAAATAAAAATTTAGAAAATGAAAATGGGCTAAATTTAGAAAACAAAAAAAATGAGAAAATGACTTGAGAGAAATGGAAAAGAAGAAAACACGTGCTTTTACAAAATTTTTAAATTTTCACTTAAAAGTCCTAAGTTCGAAACGTCTTAAATGCAAAATTATCTTTTTTATTAGATTGATATATAAGGGGTTTTTTTTTTCTTTTGTCGTTTCCTGCTTTCTTCTTCTACCGTTGGCTGCTCAATCCTCCTCTCTTGCTCACTCTGATTTTCTTAAACTAAAAAATCAGCCACCATTGTCCATCAAATAGGTTTTTTTATGCTTATTTTTCTCATTATTTTTTTGTCTGCTTTATAATTGAAGATTTTATTTATATTGTTTATATATGTGTTGATTGTTTTTTTCCCTTAAACTCAACTACTCTGGCCATACGGAAGTAAAAATAGTAGATTGAACATAATTTCATGGGTTGTGTGAAGACCACCACACTAATTTAAAAACTGTACAAACATTCATAAACCATACATCAATTGTACATCAAGAAAAAAATCAAATATTCCAATATTGACATATTACATTCACAGTAGCATCCGTTTGAGACAAACCATTTAGTTGAAATTTAATAGCCTCTTGAATACAATAAAAAATATCTTTAACAATTGTTTCCTCTGCTACAGTGTTGAGTAATCTTTTTAACATATCTTAAGGTAAGGGGTTTTTTAAATTTCACGTAATACAGCTATCTTTTAACTCCAAGCAATTTATCAACTTCAGAATTTAATAAATTCATGAAAAATTACATTTTTACATCTTCCAACAAATTCAAACCCAAGAAAACAAAAAGAAAAAATCCTTTTGCCGATTAAACAAAGCATTTATTAATATTTTTAACCTTTTTTTTTTTCCATTAATGGGTAACTAACACAAAAAGTTAAAGAAACAAACCATCAAACAATTCACAATAAATAATTGCCTGATAAAACAAGACAATGTGCACAGTGAAGACACAGATACAACAACTAGATATGCACCACATTCAAGACTCACCTTGAAACTGACTTTATTATTAAGACAAGAATTCCAATCAGCCTTCATTTCTCTCAGAGGAACCCGATCATGAGGCCTGAAAAGAATAGCGGTAGATACCAAATGTATTTTTTATATTTTCATTTTCAAAAACATGTTTTTATTTTTGTGTACCAAACAAATTTTTTAAAATTTAAAAAACAGAAAATGAAAATAAAAAATAAAAACAGAAACTATTTTCATGAACCAATATGGTAAACATGCTGTATGTCACAAATCCAGTCTCTGCCAAGTAACTCTTTGCAAGATCGCAATAAACAGGATAAAGGGTCTCGTTCTTGCAAAGGTTGAATGATCTTAGTGACTGCAAATAAGGAGTCAGACTCGATGACCACCTTACGAAAACCAAGGTCCCATGCTGATAAAAGACCAAAGTATACAGCATATACTTCCACTCGAGCAATCGAGTCCCATCCTAATTTTCTTGTAAAACCAAAGATCCACTTTCCTTGATGATCCCTACCAATACTGCCTACTGCTGACCATCCAGGATTATGCTTCACCAAAGCATCAACATTTCAGAACCCCTTCAGTTGGCTTAACCCATATTATGAGTTTCACTTGCTTTACTTGGATATTTGGATTTTCTAACTGAGCACCTTGATGTCTTCCACATATTTAAGAACTCTCTGCTGACCATTCACAGGCCAAGAAAATCCTTGTTCAAAAATAGATTTGTTCCTCCAATTCCATATATGCCAACAAATCACGGCAAATAGAGAAGCCCAGTCAATGATCCCCATCGCTACACCAGACTGCTTGCTGAGATTAGTTAGCAACCAATCCTTAAGTGTAAGATTATTGAACAAACAAAGATTTGCATCACAAACCCATTGAGTCCAAAGCTGTTGTGACGTGGGACAATCTCTTAGTGCGTGTAGAATAGATTCTGTGTGAAATCCACATCTCGAGCAGGTGGTGTCTCCCACCATTTTTCTCTTAAAACAAACTTCTTTGGATAAAAGTCTATTATGAGTAAGAAGCCAAATAAAATGTTGAACTTGGGGCAGGACATTTAACTTCCATATTGTATGCCACGGGATATTAGAGTCGACAATCTCCAAAATAAGAGAGTATGCAGACTTCACTATGAAATCACCCGAGGAAGAGGCCAGCCAGTAAGTTTCATCTTGCACCGTAGAGAAGGGAGGTAGTAGCTTAATCTGGTTTATCAGATCTCCGGGTATTGTATTCATCCTACTCTAGTCCCAGTTACCATCATTGAGTTGGAGATCACTCACTTTCCACCTTGAACATTCCTGTGTAACAGACTCAAGGCAAATTTCAGCAATAGCTTTTGGACCCAATCATTTATCATACCAAAATGACGTATTCCTGCCATTGCCAATAATTTTCCCACATCCTTTAGCAACAACATCTCTGCTGGATACGATACTCCTCCATATGGGTGATTCAATTCTCACTGGCTGAGCTTTCAAGAATGTAATCCCTTTCAAATATTTTGCCCGTAGAACCCGAGCCCAAAGACCCGTATCTCCCACTTCGAGTTTCCACCCCAGCTTCGAGAGCAAAGCTTCATTCATATCAGCGGTTTCGCGAATCCCCAATCCTTCAATATCTTTAGGAGTACACACTGTGTCCCAATTAAGCAAATGGAGGCGACGTCGAGTGTTTGTTGAGCCCCAAAGAAAGTCACGATTAAGCCTGTCAATTTCATCAGATATCGTAGTTGGAAGTTTGACTGTTTGCATAGAATATGTAGCTATCGTGCTCATGACAGATTTAATTAAAGTAGACCGCCCTGCCATAGACAAACTCTGCACTTTCCATGATGCTAATCTACTTTGGACTTTATCTAAAAGTGGCTGAAAATCAACTCTCTTAGCCCTCCTACTAGTAATGGGTACACCAAGATACATACCAAAATTTTCACTGTGAGACATATTAGTGATCGCAAGAATATTGGTAAGTATATTGGGTTGAACATTGCGAGATGTGAAAATCGTCGACTTACCAAAATTCACCTTTTGTCCTAACATTTCACAAAAGAAATTCAAACATTTCAAGATCACTTGAAATTGCTGGGTAGAAGCTTTCCCAAACAACACAAGATCATCTGCAAAAAATATGTAAGATAATGGAGGTCCACCACGTGATAATGGAACAGGTGTCCAAAACCCTTTGCTAACTGCAATCTCAATGATATCTGAAAATTTTTGAAGACAGAGGACAAATAAATAAGGTGACAAAGGATCACTCTGTCTAAGCCCTCGTGTAGGCTTAAAATTAGAAGTCAGTTCACCATTCCATAAAATATTCATCTTTGTAGACGTAACACAGAACATAATCAACTCTATCAACTTATGAGGTAAGCCAGTATCTAATAGCACCCATTTCAGAAAATCCCAGTTAATTCGGTCATACGCTTTTTCTAGATCAATCTTCAGTATTATCTCTCCTAATTTACCTTTTTTCCTGGACATAGAATGTATGGCTTCCTGTACCACCACGATGTTGTCTGTACTACTCCTTCCAGGTATAAAACTGCTTTGTGTCGGGGCCACAATCGATAAATAAGGACGAAGACGATTAGCAATTATCTTGGAGATCAGTTTAACTGAAACATTACACAGACTGATGGGTCTGAACTATGTAATATATTCAGGTTGCATCATCTTAGGAATCAGCACCACCAAAACCTTGTTAAGCTCTTTATCAAAAGATCCTTTACTAAAAGCATCTTGAATGGTTTTACACAAGGAAGTTCTCACTACCTCCCAATTGGCTTTGTAGAAGCCTGCTTGAAATCCATCCGGTCTTGGTGATTTGAAGGGAGCCATAGCTGCAACGCAGTATAAACTTCATCATCTATGGGAACCTGCCCTTACTCTTCAGCTTGCGTCGAGTTTAATGCACATGCAGCTTGTGGACAACTTCCCTTGAAATCATAATTCATCAAAGCTTCCTCTGTAAAAAGATTATTAAAAAATTTGAGAACCAATGTCTTTAGAGTAGACCACTCCCCTTCATCATTCTTTAATTCAAGAATTCTGTTTCTACTCCTTCTCAATACCGTTGTCATGTGAAAAAATTTGGTATTTCAGTCACCACACTGGATCCACTTTGATCTCGACTTCTGAAACCAGAGTAATTCTTCTTGCTGTAGGACTTTGTGAAATGCAGATTTCAACTCCCTTTCCAGCTGAAACAGATGCGGGTTAGGTTGGTATTCCGGTTTTTGTTGTACTCCCTGCAACCGAGATATCAAATTCCTCTTTTTTTTAAAGATGTTACCAAACGTATTAGCATTCCACTCCTTAACAACTTTCTGGAAATTCATTAAGTTTTTCTGTAGCCCATCATCATTTTTCCACGACCCTTGAATCAACTCAGCAAAACTTTCATGTAACATCCAAACAGCTTCAAAGCGGAAAGGTCTGAGATTTTTATCAAAGTTAAGATCTGTTTGTGGTTTCAACAATATCGGGCAGTGGTCTCCATAAATGATAAGGAGGTTCAAGACATGTGCTTCAGGGAATAAAACTTTCCATTCAGTATTACAAAGTGCTCTGTCCAACTGTTTTTTAAGTAATCCCCCCATTAGTCTGTTATTTGTCCAAGTGAATCTACAACCTCCTGCACCAAGGTCAACAAGTTCTTTTCTCCTTACGACATTTGCAAAAGCTCTAATCCGGGCTTCAGGTAGTCCTCCTTGTTTCTCATCTGTTGAAAGTATCTGGTTGAAATCACCAATTAGAAGCCATGGAAGCCTGTCGAACCCGTCAAATTCCTCAAGAAATTGCCAAAGTCTTTGGCGTTTAGAAGGTATTGGGCTGGCGTAAACAGCAGATAGTGCCCAGGTTACGCCATTTTTGGATACAGTAACATTAATGAACTGTTCGCAGCTCTGAACAATAGTTATATTACCAATGGTAGAATTCCACAGGAGCCAAATTCCACCAAAAAAGCCATTTGCATCAACTCGGAAGGAATTTTCAAAGCGTAGCCTTCTCATGGCCCGATCAGCTACATTTTTGCTAATTCGAGGTTTAGCAATAATGAATAAATCAAGTTTATACATCCTTTTATACTTCTTAACTAGTCTTCTAAATTCACAGTTACTCGCTCCCCTACAATTTCAGAAAAGCATAGTCATGGTACTTAAAACAAAATTCAGTAGGAACCATAAAAGCCTAGTTAACATCCATGGAGTATTCAACAACTCCAACCATTTCAGCCAAGTCCTCCCCAAGGGCTGCATGGTCATGTAGATCATTTGAGTTAGATACTGCATGAGTGCATGAAAAATCATTAGCACCCGAATCATTCAACACCATATGTCTATCAGTTAATTCCGGTGGTTCTGCAGAGTGCTGGTTCTGGCTATCCAGTTTTAACGAATTCTCAATCAAAGTTACCTCGACACTATGCTTCTCATTGGGCCTACTCCTCGTTTCACCAGACCCAACATTAACTAAAGGCCCAACTGTCTTGGTAGGTGACCCAGCATTAAAATTAAAGACGTAACTAGAAGAAGATCCCATGATTAGGGGAGAGGATCTCATAACAGTCAGCCCGACCTGTTGTTGTGTATGTTTAGAATTAACTCTCCTTAAAATCTTTGACCGAGCCCCTTCCTTGATTTTTGCCTGAAAATTAGCTCCTATCTCTTTCCTAATTGGTTGTTTCCCTACTGCACTGCCCACAGCAAATTTCTCCATCAAGCTCGGATTTACTTTCTCAATTTGCTCCCTTGTCTGATATCCTGTAGTAAAATCTGCCTCTTTCCCCTTAATGTTCTCAACTTCCAAATCAGCGAACCTATTATTGGAAACCCACCCAGAACTTGGCTGAGTTTTAGCCTTTCCTTTTCCAATGTCATCCATGTTGTAGGGTCTCCTAGTTTTTCGTTGAACCAACATCCATGGCCCAAAGCTATCATCAGTCGTCTAGATGTCCGGTGTCCCATGTGCTGTATCATCATGTTGCTGGTTTGAACTATGAATTATTGTAGGACAATTTTTTACCCGGTGACCAACCCATCCACAATGGAAGCATATAACATGAAAGCCATCAAATTCAACTTTCTGTAAATGTCGTCCCACATGTAGCCTTGAAACCAACGGCTTTGTTAAGTCGATTTCTACACACAGTCTCGCAAACTTCCCTCTGATGGCTTCTTCTGTATGCTTATCCATTCTTATTACCCGTCCAACATAAGATTCCATTCGTGCTAGAGCTGTTGAGCTATAATGTTCCATTGGTAGCCCCGGAAATCTGATCCCAGCCACCACTTTCTCAATACTATCTATTGCCGGGTTGAAGTTTGGTGTCCATTGTCGCACCGTGAGATAATGCCCGCTAATGACCCAAGGACCACCCTCCAATACATTCACATAATCCTCCCTTCTTTCAAACTTAAAGAGAAAATAGTCAAAACCAAGATCGATGATTTTGTATCTACCAGTCAAATTCCAAAGTTGCTTGATTCTATGTCACGACCTGAAGGCCGTGACGTACACTTATCACTCCATTTAACAATTACCAATTTTACGAATTAAATTTTTTCTTTTCACTTTAACGTTTGCATTCGGTGTCAGTGTCTTCTCTAAACTGACTTCACGCTCTTTACTTTATTTGTATTCATTATTGAATTGTCATTTCCTGAGATTTTTCGACTTAATGTTCTCGTTCAATATTAAGCTATTAAAAGAAAAACGTCGAAAACTCCCCCTCTTATAAAATCGACTTTCCCTAGCTTAATAACCTGCAATGAACTCAACTATGTCCAACCATATATCTCAATCCAGAATTCTCAGTTCATTTAAACACAACACATACTTCCAAAGTCAATAAATATATATAAGAGACAGTTTTACAGCTCAAAATCACCACAATTCATTTCTCGGATCGTACTCGATAATCATAAAAGCCTATAATAATCTAGGACGATCCTAAGTTACATCCCAAAAGCAATTCCATAAGCATGTACTGTGTCAATTTAAATGTCATACATAGATAACAAAATAATCATTTTTATACCTCAAGTGCAACAAAACAGCACTCGGAGGATTCAAACCGGTATAGCTACTCAATATAGTCCCCGAGGCTTCGCACCCAAACTCCAAGTGGGAGCCTAACTCGTATGATCTGCGATGTTATTAATAAGGGGTGAGCAAAACCACGGCTCAGTAAGTAGCTTAAGTAAATGCATGCTAGACTCATGTCGTTCTATATGCACGCGTGGAAAACAATGCTGAAGTAATAAGCGAACTCGATATTTAAGCATGATCATAAACCAAACATTTCTTTATGCATTTCTGTTATAGAACGCTTTCAATATGCACTTAATTAAATCAAAACTTACTATGCAGTTCATTTAAATGAGTTCGCTATGCATTCGGTTGAACTCAGTATATTATGCATTCAAATAAACTATCAATATAGTTCGATAAGTCATTCGGTAATTACTTTGATAAAACAGTCAATAAGCATTCGATAAACGATCAATAAATACTGCAATCATTTCGATCAATATAGATTTTCAAGAATCCATTAGTCATAAATCAAGAAGGTCGATAACGATTAGGCATATTGCCTCAGTTCACTAAAAGTAGTATTAGAAATGGAACAATAGTAAGTAGAGTTTAGGCAATGATCCTCAATCAATCAATCGATATCCATCCTAGCTAGCGATGGAATGGTGTCGCAAGCAACACTAAATCTATGGCCATAGAACGATATCCAGTCTCGCTGATCAGTCGAGAGCTGGAACTTGCCTGCTGGTTTTTCAGACAAGTATCAGTCTACCTAGAGCACTAGGCTCGATAGGTACAATACGATAGTCTAGAGCAGAAAGCTCAATAGACGGGAAAGAAGGCCTAGAGCTAAGCTCGATAGGCTATAAGTGACCCGAAGGTCATAGGACATGCCTGCACTCAAAAACAGTTTTGAAATCAATTTCCTCGTGTAGCACTCGGCTTCCACGGATTCCAAATCACTATTAAATCAGTTTTGAGTTCGAAGTACAAGGAACTTTTCGATTTCTTTCAAATGTTAGTTCAAATCAAGACTTTGCAAAAATATAAAATCTGATGCAAGTCACTAAAAACATAAATATTAAGTAATTAAACTCAAAACATGCTATACATAAATGCATGTATGCATCGGTTCATTTCACTTAATATGTACGCTTGGTTGGCCACTACACGTAAAGCAGAAATTAAGTTTCAATCCAGCTCAAGCATAAACAAGTTTATAGAATTTAAACCATTCCTACGAGATGGTGCTAACAAACTTTACTTAACCCACTTACCTCGAGGCTTAAAATTTCCTTCTCTTGCTTCCGAGTCCGTCCTCAAGCTTCTATGTCACTCCTAATCATTACCAATCAACTTTATTACCATCACACCAAGATAGTCGTACTATGTTTAATCACTTATTTAAAACGTTTATCTTGTGACCTTAGTTAACACTAGTTCACTTCTATATTACAGCTAAATCCTTCATCATCATGTATTTGACATATATATATATATATATATATATGTATCTACTTGTACATATATATACACGTTTGCAGTATAATATAAATATATATATCTTACATCTAAAACCAAAGTATAGTTTTCTCAACTTGATGAGCCTTGTTAGTCGGATTTCGTATTACCGACTTTCCTCAAGATTTCGAGTCCAACCCTACACCAAGATGTGATAACCGTAAATTTTTCCATTTATTGGGAATTAGAAAAATTGAAAATAAATATTAGAGAAATTAAATAAGGGGAAATAAATAAAATTTGCGAGAAACGGGATATTGGTGAAAATCCTGAGAAATGAGGAAGTGATGAATAAGGAAATTCGTGTGAAGGAAATTAAATGAAAATAAAGATAAAAATAATAGAGAGGAAAAGAATTAAATTGGATAAATTAAAATCCAAATCTAATTAAGAAAATAAAAGAATAAAATGAAATATATTTATATAATTACAAATTATATAAATGTATTTTATATAAACACATATGTATTTAAAAATACTATATAATATATTTTAATATACGTTGGTATATATATATATATATATATATATATATATATATATATATATAGAAATATATACTATTTCATGAATTTAAATAATACATATGTATATAAACATAATATTTCATGTATATATAAATATATACATATATATACATACATATAGAAGAAAGGTAAATGTGATTTTATATTAAAGTTTATATGTATAAATATTTTATTATAGCATTTATATAATTTATATATATATAAATGTTACTTAATTTTAAGTATATATATAAATATACAAATATATACTAGACATATATTTTGTGATGTACAATATGTATTTTGTATATAATATATATTGTATAATATTATGTATGAAATAATGTATGTATAACATATAATATATATTATATGTATAAAACATATGGTATAATATATAGTATATAGTATACTAAAAATAGAAAGAAGACAAAAACCAAAAGAGGAAATAAAATAGAAAACCAAAGAAAAGGAAAAAAGGAGAAATCGGGGAGGAAATCCCGACCCTCCCCAGGCGTACCGTCGGTGGCGGAGGTGCCACCGCCGGTAAGGGAGAATGGAGAGGATGTCGTCGCCGGCCAAAGGAGAAGTCAAGGAAACCACCGGCGGCGGAAGAAAGAGAGAAACAGAGGCAGAAAACGCGGCGGAAGCCGCGGAAAGAGAAAACCGGATCTGGCAGTGCCGGCCGATCCAGGAGCCGCCACTACCACCGAAGCTTCACCCGAGGGAGAGGAAGCCGATGGAGGCCACCGGAGGTGCAATGGACGGCGGAGGAACGCCGGCGAAGAGGAAGAAGAAACCGAGGCAAAACCGCCTCGATTCGCTGCCGTGCCGCCGATCCAGGGCAAACGGAGGGCACCGGCAAGTTCGTCGTGCAGCCGGCCAGCTGAGGGACGCCTGAACCGCCGAAGAACCGGCCGCCGGCGAGGAACCGGCGAGGAAAGGAGCTGGACCGGTCTGAACCGGTCTGACCGGAAAGAAGAAGAAAAAAGAAAAGAAAAAGAAAAGAAAAAAAGAAAAGAAAAAGAAAAAGAAAAAAAGAAAAAGAAAAAGAAAAAGAAAAAGAAAAAGAAAAGAAAGAAAGAAAAGAAAAAGAGGGAAAAAGGAAAATTCTCGGAAATTCGACAACCCGGACATTCACGAAAATTCGGTAAGAAATTCCCCGGAAATTTAAATTCAGAAAAATTAAATAAATTATGAAAAAAATTCTAAAAATTAGAATTTTAATTCTAGAAATTATTTTCAGCAATCGAGATAAGGAATCAGGAGAAATGGAGTGCGGGCGCGATCGATAAGCGGAAGTCGCTGACCGGGAAAAAGGTAAGGGATGCATGTGCAGCACTGTAAGGATACTCAGTCTGCATATTTTAAATTGAAATATTTTATGCAATTATTTTATGAAAAATTATTATGATGTATGATTTGCTGAAAATAATTTGGGAAGAAGTACTGGCTGAAAGATTTTAAACTGTATTTTTCCGTGCAGGAGGTTAGTAAATCGGCAGCCGTTATGCTGCCGAAAATTTTAGAAAAACTTTATAAAATCATATTAAATGATTTTATTTCCGAATTTCGATAGTAAATCACGAAACATGAGGAAATTTCTAAATTTCATAAAACATGAATATAATGAGATGGAACTTTAGAATATTCATGTATTCGAGAATGATGATAATGAAATCATCGAAAATTCTCGGAATGGATAAATTACACGAATTACGAGATGAAAGATGAAGTGAAATATAGTGAATATTCTTATGAATATTTTTATAAATATTCACTAAAGGATTTTAAACCTTATGGTTTTAAATTATGGAATTTTATATTTATATAAATTCCATATAAGTTTATTTTATGATGAAAATACGGTTTTGAGACTGGTTGGCATTCCTATCATGCTGATGCATGATATGTGACCTGTTTAGTCCCGGTCGACGCCTAAATCAGTGATCCACCGAGGACAATATAGGTTATGGGTATAGATTTGACTGGCGTATTCTCTTACCCTCCGAGGTTTACAGTATGATAAGATTGATGTCTATCTTAGACTCCATAAATGATTGGTGATATGTTAAAAAGGAAAGTATTTTACATAAGATGGAATATGCCAACCGGAAAATGTGATACATGATGGGTGACATATGAAAAGAACATGTTTTATATAATATGATAAGAGAATCAATTGAATTATAGCAATTTTTACAAAATGCTCATTTAGGTACTGATTATAGTACCGTGAGATGATTCTCATAAGACATGAGATACAAACATGTAATATGTTTTCAAAAAGGAAGAAATGATAATTCTAATATTCTTTCTATGGTCTTAAATGGAATATGAGATCATAAGTACTACATGAGATCTGATAAGACAGTGGAAAGTACATATGGCGTAAAGGCCAAACCGAGCAGAGACTCGATGACTTTACCGGGTGAGCCACCTCTAGAATTCTTTGGGAACTAAGTGCTGCACGTGTTCTGATGAATTAGTAAAGGCCAAACCGAGCAGAGACTCGATGACTTTACCGTGTGAGCCACCTCTAGAATCCTTTGGGAACTAAGTGCTGCACGTGTTCTGATGTATTAGTAAAGGCCAAACCGAGCAGAGACTCGATGACTTTACCGTGTGAGCCACCTCTAGAATCCTTTGGGAACTAAGTGCTGCACGTGTTCTGATGTGTTAGTAAAGGTCTAAGTTCTGATGGGGATGCGACAAATGTCGAAGGATGAAATAGATCTTGTGCACATGACATATGATGTGTGTGATATAACGGATTTTGTTTATATATGCCACTCAAACATGTGCTACTTGAATGTTCGTCTCGTTCACACTTAATCATACTGATAAAAAGAATGATGCCTTGTGAACTTAAGAATGGAATAGACTTTAATAGCTTATTTTGCTTTTTAAAGGACGGTACTAATTAAGAGAGTACATTAAAACATGAAATGAGTTTTAAAGAAATAAAATGATGATTTAACTAATATTCTTTTCAAGGAATATACGGATATTAATTATTCTATTGAAAGGCTTTATTTCGTAGAAGCATTATTTTGAAAAGAATATGAAAAAGGTTATGAAAGATTGAAAAGGAAAAGGATTTATTAATTCAAAACAAAAAGAAAAATTTTTCTCTACAGTTGCTTCTAGGTTCCGTAACAAGTATGGTATTCTAAAATACCTACCTTACTCCATTCGGATTCCTAGCCGACTGTAGTATCTTTCCTACATGCGAGCCTAGAGCCCATAGGAAAAATGAAAAAAGATTTTCAGCATATAGGAAGCTGAGTATCAAGTGAGGCATATAATTCTCTTACTGAGCCGTGGTTTTGCTCACCCCTTAATTTTCAACATTTCAGGTTTTGATGAATGTGAGTTCAGTGGATTGTGGATCCTGGCTGTACACGAAAGAAAATGTGTCAGACCGACTGATTATTTGAGGTATGATCATTTATTCTCCGTATTTAGAAACGTCAACAGTACTACTTATCCGATTAATTACGATAGGGGATGTGTATAATATAAACAATACATTGTAAAAATTTTTTTTACAGTCAGTACAAGTGAAGCATCGCAGACAGCCCAACCGGTTAAGTTGTGTACAATAGGGTAAGAAATGTGGTCACGGGTCGTGACACAAGAGTTCATCCTCCATTATTTATTTGTATAGAACTGTATATATATAATTTATATAGAATCACACTTAATCCAATTCACTGCTATGGTGAGAATAAATTCTTCGTTAGCACATCAATTATATATATATACATGTAATTTGTGTCCGTATGTATATATATATAATATATATATATATATATATATAAAACATATATGCATTATAAAGGCATACATGTTTATATCATACCCTAATCTCCTCTTCAACTTATATCAATTTCATTTTTTTGTTTATATATTTTTCTATAACATATAATCACATCAAATAACATTTGTCATTATTTTAACAAACACATTTAGATATATAATTCAAAACTAAGTATTTTATCCTATGAATGCCTAGGTGGCCGAACGCTTACACACTAGTCTCTTTAGCTATTTTCCATTTCTCATTCATTACTCCACCATTTCCTTGTGATCATCACAATTTAAAGTCATCATTGCAACAAATACTTACTCTTAAAACCTCACAAAGCCGAGCCCTTCACCTGTTGTTGTGCTAAGATTGTTGCTGTCCTTCTTGTCCCAAACGGCACCATGAAAATACCTTTAAACTCTAGCTTGTCATGGCCTTTCCTCTTTGCCGAGGGTCTATCCTTAATAGCAACCAAAGACAACCTCAAACAGCACTTTCTTCAGCTAGTTCGCCTCTTTATTTTGACCATTCTTGATTATGCTTCACTTTTGTCCAGCCACCATTCACAGCCTTCAAGCCAAACTTTTAGAACTTTATGTTGACCAAACCTCCCCTGCGTTTACTGTCTCACCGAACTGCTATATACATAATTTTACACACATCAGTTGCAATTATAAACTCCAAGAGTACAAGTCATAAGCGTGGGAAAATCCCTTCATTGTAACTTACTTGTGCTGCTTATATTTCGCCTCTTCCAACCTTCTCTTACAGTTCTTAATAGCTCCTTAACACAACACCATTTCAGGCCTTGATCAGTCTTGAGAAATACACTAGTTCAGTAGTTAATTTCAGCTCCAAACCATCATCATTCTCCCTCCTTTTCTGTTTGCCGAGAACCACTACTCAGGTCAGCTTCCACTTAAATTTTTCGCACCAAGAATTTCAACTGCTTCCAGCCCTTGCGTAGCCCTTCCTTCCAGCTATGAAAATCAACCCTTAATACCACGTTCCAATTCCCCATGTACAGCCTAAGACCACGTCCAATCCCTTAGTTAATGCCCACAGCCAAATTTCCTATCCGGCACATACAAGCTTCCACCTCTTGCTCTCGGTTCCTCCTCTTTTAAACACCATTATTGCTAAGCTCCATGCAAACTCCTTATTTCAGTTGTAGTTCCATTCAAATATCACTTGAGTAGCAGTCAACACTAAAGAAGGAGTAGGGGCGTAAATCTGGTAAGCCCTCTTTCCTTTCCTTCTTCTTCCTTCCCGAGTCCTTGTTGCTTCAAGCTTCAGCTCAGCTGCTGCCAAGTTGATGCCAAACCCAGCTGTTCTTCCTCCTCTAGGGTTTCGCTGTTAAAGGCTCCAGACAATAGCTCTAAAACTCCCCTGTTTTACTCGAGATCATCTACCCAAACTACACTTTCCAAGCTTTCGATTCAGTCATTGTTTCTAAAATCGGTTTTTTCCTTGTCATGCGACACTCCCATCGTCTGCTTCAGCTTCTTCTTCTGTCGATTTTGGTCCTCCTTTTCCTTCACCACCGTTCACTCTTTCTCCTCTGTAACAGTTTCTTTCCTTTCTCTTTTCTATTCTCTCCTATTTCTTCTTTCCGTTGGCTGTGGCTTGGCCCTCTTTAAATCTTTCTTTTATTTTGCTTTCTCTTCTTTTACCCGACCTAGCCCTAGCCTCTGCCTTATTTCTTTTTATTTCCTCTTTTTGGTACAGACCTGCTCCCACTATATTTTATTTTGATTGGCTTCCTTAGGAAGCCAATCACATTTAATATGTTATTATATATATTATATATTTCTTGTTCACTATTTATCTATATACATGTACTTTTATATATATACATCTATTAATATTAATATATTCTTTTTTATCATTCCATATATATATATATATACATATATATATTTTATACATCTTGTTTTATTTTATTTTATTTTATTATTATTATTTCTTGTCTTATTTAATCACAGTTCCCATTCTAGTTTGTATGCATACACATATTTTTTTATATTGTATATTCATCTATATTCATGTACTTATATATATATATATATACCTCTTTTATCTCAATTATATATGAGATATATATTCAATAATATATATATACACATAGCAATAATGTCCTTAAATTAAATTTATTTTCCGTCATTAAATTAACGTATGTTTTGAACTTAATTATATGATTCCAAATTATGCTAGCACTCATCATTTATCGGTGATTGCTCCTAAGTAAAATATTTGTTTCCATTACTAAAGGAAATCGAAAGTACAACAAAAATATAATTCCTTAATTTACTTGATGTCCTTTATTTATTTACAAAAATCAATACGAAATTTGCAGTCTTCACATTCTCCCCACCTTAGGAAATTTGGTCCTCCAAATTTTCCATGTCTATCTGAAAGAGGTGAGGATACTTATCCTTCATCAAACTCTCTAACTCCCACGTAGCTTCCTCTGAAGAGTGATGCTGCCAAAGTACTTTCACTAGAGGAATCGTCTTCGACCTCAATATCTTATCTTTTCTATCCAAGATCCGAATAGGCCTCTCAACATAGCTCAAATCCTCCCTAATCTCCAAAGGTTCATACTCAATGACTTGGGAGGGGTCCGAATGATACTTCTTGAGCATCGACACATGGAAGACATTGTGCACACTTGACAGCTCTGGTGGTAATGCTAGTCGGTATGCCACGTCACCAATTCTCTCTAGTATTTCAAATGGACCAATATACCGAGAGCTCAATTTTCCTTTCTTACCAAATCGCATTATGCCTTTAGATGGAGAGATCTTCAAAAACACTTTATCTCCAACCTGAAATTCTAAAGGTCTTCTTCGATTATCCGCATAGCTCTTCTGTCTACTTTGGGTTGTCCTCAATCTATCACATATCAATCTCACGTCTTCGGAAGCCTTCTCTACTAATTTCGGAGTGAATATCTTTCTTTCACCTACCTCTTCCCAGCCAATAGGGGATCTACACTTACGTCCATACAACGCCTCGTAAGGTGCCATCCCAATGCTAGAGTGAAAGCTATTGTTATATGCAAATTCAGCTAATGCCAAATGATCATCCCATGAGCCTTGAAAATCCATGACACATGCCCTCAACATGTCCTCAAGAGTCTGAATTGTCCTCTCTGACTGCCCATCGGTTTGAGGATGGAAGGCTGTGCTAAAGCTCAATTTAGTTCCCAAAGCATCTTGGAAGTGTCCCCAGAAACGGGAAGTAAACCGAGGATCTCTATCCGAAACTATGCTCACTAGGACCCCATGTAACCTCACTATTTCTTTGACATACAAATTTGCTAAGGCACTAAGTGAATCGGTAGCCTTCATAGCTATGAAGTGAGCGGACTTCGTCAATCGGTCCACTATCACCCAAATGGCGTCATGATTCCTACGAGTCCTCGGAAGCCCCATGATAAAGTCCATAGTCACGTGCTCCCATTTCCACGTAGGTATGGGTAAAGGCTTCAGTAAACCCGCTGGCCTCTGGTGTTCAATCTTAACCTTTTGGCACACTAGACATTTGGACACAAAGGTCGCTATATCCTTCTTCATACCAGCCCACCAATACACCTTGCGTAAGTTCTGATACATCTTTGTATTACCTGGATGCATTGTGTATTTGGAGCTGTGTGCCTCCTCCATAATCTGTTTCTTCAACATCTCATCCTTTGGGACACAAATTCTACCCCTATATCTCAATAACCCATCATCTGAAATCTCAAACTCTGAGTCTTGGTCTGGTTGTATTCCACCAATAATCTCCACAAGTCTAGGATCCTCTTTCTGGGCTTGTCTAATTTGATCCATAATGCTAGGCTCTATCCTCAAGCTAGCCATCAAACAGTCACCTTCGGGCTCTAGGTTGATATTCAACTCTGAAAATTTTTCCATCAAATCCCATTCTCGGACCATCATGTAACTAACAAAACCCACACTCTTCCTACTTAATGCATCCGCTACCCGGTTTGCTTTACCCGTATGATAGAGAATCTCGCAGTCATAGTCCTTCAATAGCTCCATCCATCTTCTCTGTCTCATATTCAACTCTTTTTGCGAGAATAAGTACTTTAAGCTCTTGTGGTCTGTATAAACCTGGAACCGCTCACCATACAAATAATGGCGCCAAATCTTTAGCGCAAACACTACCGCTGCCAACTCCAGATCATGAGTAGGGTAGTTCCTTTCGTGGTCCTTCAACTGTCTTGAACCATATGCCACTACTGTACCATTCTGCATCAACACACACCCTAGACCCTGTAGAGAAGCATCACTATACACAGCAAATCCTCCGGATCCACTTGGAACCGTCAACACAGGAGCCGTAGTCAACCTTTGCTTAAGCTCCAGAAAGCTACGCTCACACGCATCAGTCCATTCAAACTTGACATCCTTGCGTGTGAGTCGGGTTAGTGGAGTAGCAAGTTTGGAAAATCCCTCTACAAATCTCCTATAGTAACCTGCAAGCCCTAAGAAGCTGCGAATCTCGGTCACTGTTTTAGGCCTCTCCCAATTCATCACGACCTCTATCTTAACTGGATCAACTGCTACACCATCCTTGGATACCACATGCCCCAAAAAACTGATTTGTTCCAACCAAAACTCACACTTGCTGAACTTCGCGTATAGCCCTTCCCTTCTAAGAGTCTGGAGTACTATGTGGAGGTGGTGCTCATGTTCTTCCCGGGATCGGGAATACACCAGTATGTCATCTATGAACACAATGACGAACTTATCCAAGTGAGGCTTGAATACTTCATTCATCAATGCCATGAATGCTGCAGGGGCATTCGTTAGACCGAATGGCATAACTAGGAATTCGTAGTGGCCATATCGAGTCCTGAAGGCTGTCTTTGGCACATCTTCCCCTCTAATCCTCAATTGGTGGTACCCCGACCTCAAATCGACCTTCGAAAATAATTGGGCATCCTTCAATTGATCCAATAGATCATCAATCCTAGGCAGTGGATACTTATTCTTCACTGTTGCTTGATTCAACTGCCTATAATCGATACATAGCCTCAAACTGCCATCCTTCTTTTTCACAAACAATACCGGAGCTCCCCATAGTGACACACTCGGCCTTATGAACCCTTTGTCCAACAATTCTTGTACTTGCTTTTTCAACTCCTCTAACTCAACTAAGGCCATTCGATACGGGGGCTTGGATATAGGTTGAGTGCCTGGGAGTAGCTCTATGGCAAACTCCATCTCTCTTTCCGGAGGTAGCCCTGGTAGCTCATCTGGAAATACATCGGAGAAGTCCTTGACAACTGGGATGTCAGACAGTTCCGATTGGCTCTTTTCGGCATCCTCGACAAATGTGAGATAGCCTTCATAAACAATTAATCTCATATTAGTGAGACATCAACAACAATTAAAATCATTCTATTTATCATTTCCAAGGCATAATACAAACTTTTCAGGTAGGGAGAGAGTTACAATCTTCTTATAGCAATCTACACTAGCATGATGGTTGGTTAACCAATCCATGCCTAGTATTACATCAAAGTCATACATATTCAATAATATCAAATCTACTGTTAAGCACTTATCTCCCACATTCACTTTACATTGACGATAAACGTATTCAGTTGTCTGAGATTCTTTGAAAGGAGTAGTAATATATAAGGGATAACCTAAAGGCTCTGACTCTATATGCAATCTACTAGCAAATGCAGGTGAAATGAATGATTGAGTTGAGCCTGGATCAATGAGTACGAATGCTTCTAAGTCATAGATAGTAAGCTTACCCTTGATAATCGAACCAGAAGCATCGGCTGTCTCCTGATCAAGTGCAAACACTCTACCTTGTACCATTGGACTCTTGCCTTTGTCTTGTGTCCTCCTTTGTTGTGGCATGGTCTGTCCCCCGGCTTGTGTCTCTGTGGCCTTCATCTGGGGGCAATCCTTGATTCTATGGCCAGTCTTGCCACACTTAAAACAAGCTCCAGTAACCACATAACAAGGTCTGTTGCCATGCTTGTGGCCACAAGTGGCACATGGCTGAGATGTAGCAGTAGTAGTAGGAATAATGGCCAAGGCTCTGTTAGGAGGAGTAGCAGTAGCTGTAGGCCTAGTAGCCTGTGGTCGAGGCGCAACAAACCTCTGCCTCTTATTTTGTCCCTGGGATCTACTTGACTCAAACCTCCTCTTCTCATTTCTCCTATCTATGAATGGTTTAGCTCTAGGAGGCTTTCTTGTCCCATACTCAGCCTGAGTAGTCTCCAATTCTTGCTCAACAGTCTGAGCTTTCCTCACCACTGCCTCATACTCGGTAAGCTCAAATGGAGTGACCCTGCTTCGGATGTTAGGTCTCAATCTCGAAGCAAACTTCTCTGCCTTTTTCTCATCATTAGTGGCGTAATCTATGTCATACTTCACTAAGGCAGTAAATCGGGTCTCATACTCATCCACCCTCATCGATCCTTGAGTGAGTTCCATAAATTCCTTCTTTTTCTGTCGTCTGGCAGCCTTAGATATATAATGGTTCATGAAAGCCTCTAAAAATCTCTCCCATGTAATAATCGGATCCTTAGCCAATAGGAACGTCTCATGGGTCTTCCACCATTTCTGTGCATCACTCCTCATCATATACACTGCTAATGAAACTCTCTCAGTGGTACTACACCCCATATATTTGAAGAGAAACTCCATCTCCTCTATCCATTCCTCTGCCTTCGCTGGATCTTTCTCCCCCTTAAACTGTGATGGATTCATTTTCTGGAATTGACGGAGGAGTGTCATATTTCTATCCACTGGGTTCCCAACTTCAGGTACAGCGGGCGGAGGCATAACTATCTAAGGTGCAGTCGGTAAAGGTGCGGCCTGTGGCACCGTAGGAGGAGGTGGTGGAGGTGGTGCCTGCTGTGGTGGTGGTATAGGTTGTGGCACAGAAGGTGCAGCAGGTGGTGGCATAGGAGGTGTAGGAGGTGGTGGTGTAGCCTGCTGTGCACTAGTTTGGTTGGCCACCAATTGTTGCAATAAGGCTGTCATGGTCTCATGACTTTGTTCTATTCTAGCCATCCTCGCCTCAATACTATCTGGTGGTGGAGGAGTCGGATTTGAGGATGATGGAGGTACTGTGGATGAGGGCGGCCGTGTAATTGGATATCTTCGAGCCAACCCCCTCAGTCTGCCTCCAATCCTCCTCATTGTATTTCAATCAAGAGGAAAAACCTATACCAAGAGCAGATCAATCTTAGTATAAGTCGGTAATAGTGAATTACATGTAAACATTACACAGTACATGGGATGTAACACTAATAACGATTTCTACGACACTGACACGTACTAGACAAATCGGGCTCTGATACCATTTAATCTGTCACGACCCGAAGGCCGTGACGTACACTTATCACTCCATTTACCAATTACCAATTTTACGAATTAAATTTTTTCTTTTCACTTTAATGTTTGCATTCGGTGTCAGTGTCCTCTCTAAACTGACTTCACGCTCTTTACTTGATTTGTTTTCATTATTGAATTGTCATTTCCTGAGATTTTTCGACTTAATGTTCTCGTTCAATATTAAGCTATTAAAAGAAAAACGTCGAAAACTCTCCCTCTTATAAAATCGACTTTCCCCAGCTTAATAACCTGCAATGAACTCAACTATGTCCAGCCACATATCTCAATCCAGAATTCTCAGTTCATTTAAACACAACACATACTTCCAAAGTCAATAAATATATATAAGAGACAGTTTTACAGCTCAAAATCACCACAATTCATTTCTCGGATCGTACTCGATAATCATAAAAGCCTATAATAATCTAGGACGATCTTAAGTTACATCCCAAAAGCAATTCCATAAGCATGTACTGTGTCAATTTAAATTTCATACATAGATAACAAAATAATCATTTTTATACCTCAAGTGCAACAAAACAGCACTCGGAGGATTCAGACTGGTATAGCTACTCAATATAGTCCCCGAGGCTTCGCACCCAAACTCCAAGTGGGAGCCTAACTCGTATGATCTGCGATGTTATTAATAAGGGGTGAGCAAAACCACGGCTCAGTAAGTAGCTTAAGTAAATGCATGCTAGACTCATGTCGTTCTATATGCACGTGTGGAAAACAATGCTGAAGTAATAAGCGAATTCGATATTTAAGCATGATCATAAACCAAACATTTCTTTATGCATTTCTGTTATAGAACGCTTTCAATATGCACTTAATTAAATCAAAACTTACTATGCAGTTCATTTAAATGAGTTCGCTATGCATTCGGTTGAACTCAGTATATTATGCATTCAAATAAACTATCAATATAGTTCGATAAGTCATTCGGTAATTACTTTGATAAAACTCAATAAGCATTCGATAAACGATCAATAAATACTGCAATCATTTCGATCAATATAGATTTTCAAATCCATTAGTCATAAATCAAGAAGGTCGATAACGATTAGGCATATTGCCTCAGTTCACTAAAAGTAGTATTAGAAATGGAACAATAGTAAGTAGAGTTTAGGCAATGATCCTCAATCAATCAATCGATATCCATCCTAGCTAGCGATGGAATGGTGTCGCAAGCAACACTAAATCTATGGCCATAGAACGATATCCAGTCTCGCTGATCAGTCGAGAGCTGGAACTTGCCTGCTGGTTTTTCAGACAAGTATCAGTCTACCTAGAGCACTAGGCTCGATAGGTACAATACGATAGTCTAGAGCACAAAGCTCAATAGACGGGAAAAAGGCCTAGAGCTAAGCTCGATAGGCTATAAGTGACCCGAAGGTCATAGGACATGCCTGCACTCAAAAACAGTTTTGAAATCAATTTCCTCGTGTAGCACTCGGCTTCCACGGATTCCAAATCACTATTAAATCAGTTTTGAGTTCGAAGTACAAGGAACTTTTCGATTTCTTTCAAATGTTAGTTCAAATCAAGACTTTGCAAAAATATAAAATCTGATGCAAGTCACTAAAAACATAAATATTAAGTAATTAAACACAAAACATGCTATACATAAATGCATGTATGCATCGGTTCATTTCACTTAATATGTACGCTTGGCTGGCCACTACACGTAAAGCAGAAATTAAGTTTCAATCCAGCTCAAGCATAAACAAGTTTATAGAATTTAAACCATTCCTACGAGATGGTGCTAACAAACTTTACTTAACCCACTTACCTCGATGCTTAAAATTTCCTTCTCTTGCTTCCGAGTCCGTCCTCAAGCTTCTATGTCACTCCTAATCATTACCAATCAACTTCATTACCATCACACCAAGATAGTCGTACTATGTTTAATCACTTATTTAAAACGTTTATCTTGTGACCTTAGTTAACACTAGTTCACTTCTATATTACAGCTAAATCCTTCATCATCATGTATTTGACATATATATATGTATCTACTTGTACATATATATACACGTTTGCAGTATAATATAAATATATATATCTTACATCTAAAACCAAAGTATAGTTTTCTCACCTTGATGAGCCTTGTTAGTCGGATTTCGTATTACCGACTTTCCTCAAGATTTCGAGTCCAACCCTACACCAAGAGTTCATCCTCCATTATTTATTTGTATAGAACTGTATATATATAATTTATATAGAATCACACTTAATCCAATTCACTGCTATGGTGAGAATAAATTCTTCGTTAGCACATCAATTATATATATATACATGTAATTTGTGTGCGTATGTGTGTGTGTGTATATATATATATATATATATATATATATATATATATGCATTATAAAGGCATACATGTTTATATCATACTCTAATCTCCTCTTCAACTTATATCAATTTCATTTTTTTGTTTATATATTTTTCTATAACATATAATCACATCAAATAACATTTGTCATTATTTTAACAAACACATTTAGATATATAATTCAAAACTAAGTATTTTATCCTATGAATGCCTAGGTGGCCGAACGCTTACACACTAGTCTCTTTAGCTATTTTCCATTTCTCATTCATTACTCCACCATTTCCTTGTGATCATCACAATTTAAAGTCATCATTGCAACAAATACTTACTCTTAAAACCTCACAAAGCCGAGCCCTTCACCTGTTGTTGTGCTAAGATTGTTGCTGTCCTTCTTGTCCCAAACGGCACCATGAAAATACCTTTAAACTCTAGCTTGTCATGGCCTTTCCTCTTTGCCGAGGGTCTATCCTTAATAGCAACCAAAGACAACCTCAAACAGCACTTTCTTCAGCTAGTTCGCCTCTTTATTTTGACCATTCTTGATTATGCTTCACTTTTGTCCAGCCACCATTCACAGCCTTCAAGCCAAGCTTTTAGAACTTTATGTTGACCAAACCTCCCCTGCGTTTACTGTCTCACCGAACTGCTATATACATAATTTTACACACATCAGTTGCAATTATAAACTCCAAGAGTACAAGTCATAAGCGTGGGAAAATCCCTTCATTGTAACTTACTTGTGCTGCTTATATTTCGCCTCTTCCAACCTTCTCTTACAGTTCTTAATAGCTCCCTAACACAACACCATTTCAGGCCTTGATCAGCCTTGAGAAATACACTAGTTCAGTAGTTAATTTCAGCTCCAAACCATCATCATTCTCCCTCCTTTTTTGTTTGCTGAGAACCACTACTCAGGTCAGCTTCCACTTAAATTTTTCGCACCAAGAATTTCAACTGCTTCCAGCCCTTGCGTAGCCCTTCCTTCCAACTATGAAAATCAACCCTTAATACCACGTTCCAGTTCCCCATGTACAGCCTAAGACCACGTCCAATCCCTTAGTTAATGCCCACAGCCAAATTTCCTATCTGGCACATACAAGCTTCCACCTCTTGCTCTCGGTTCCTCCTCTTTTAAACACCATTATTGCTAAGCTCCATGCAAACTCCTTATTTCAGTTGTAGTTCCATTCAAATATCACTTGAGTAGCAGTCAACACTAAAGAAGGAGTAGGGGCGTAAATATGGTAAGCCCTCTTTCCTTTCCTTCTTCTTCCTTCCCGAGTCCTTGTTGCTTCAAGCTTCAGCTCAGCTGCTGCCAAGTTGATGCCAAACCCAGCTGTTCTTCCTCGTCTAGGGTTTTGCTGTTAAAGGCTCCAGACAATAGCTCTAGAACTCCCCTGTTTTACTCGAGATCATCTACCCAAACTACACTTTCCAAGCTTTCGATTCAGTCATTGTTTCTAAAATCGGTTTCTTCCTTGTCATGTGACACTCCCATCGTCTGCTTCAGCTTCTTCTTCTGTCGATTTTGGTCCTCCTTTTCCTTCACCACCGTTCACTCTTTCTCCTCTGTAACAGTTTCTTTCCTTTCTCTTTTCTATTCTCTCCTATTTCTTCTTTCCGTTGGCTGTGGCTTGGCCCTCTTTAAATCTTTCTTTTATTTTGCTTTCTCTTCTTTTACCCGACCTAGCCCTAGCCTCTGCCTTATTTCTTTTTATTTCCTCTTTTCGGTACAGACCTACTCCCACTGTGATATTTTATTTTGATTGGCTTCCTTAGGAAGCCAATCACATTTAATATATTATTATATATATTATATATTTCTTGTTCACTATTTATCTATATACATGTACTTTTATATATATACATCTATTAATATTAATATATTCTTTTTTATCATTCCATATATATATATATATACATATATATATATATTTTATACATCTTGTTTTATTTTATTTTATTTTATTATTATTATTTCTTGTCTTATTTAATCACAGTTCCCATTCTAGTTTGTATGCATACACATATTTTTTTATATTGTATATTCATCTATATTCATGTACTTATATATATATATATATATACCTCTTTTATCTCAATTATATATGAGATATATATTCAATAATATATATACACATAGCAATAATGTCCTTAAATTAAATTTATTTTCCTTCATTAAATTAACGTATGTTTTGAACTTAATTATATGATTCCAAATTATGCTAGCACTCATCATTTATCGGTGATTGCTCCTAAGTAAAATATTTGTTTCCATTACTAAAGGAAATCGAAAGTACAACAAAAATATAATTCATTAATTTACTTGATGTCCTTTATTTATTTACAAAAATCAATACGAAATTTGCAATCTTCACATTCTACCAGATAAAGTTTGGAAACCTAGTGATTTCCCAGGCAACTTGACGATAAGGGAAGTACGCCAAGGTTTCCTCAACTCCCTTTTTTCCTCCTGCGAGAAAACCACGCGAGGAATGGAATTATCCTGATCAATTTCATCATCAAAAATTTCGTCATCAAACTGCACATCATCCTTGCCCTCAGAGAATCCCCAATCTGTCCATCCCGGTGATCCTGAATCAGTACCACCTGTTAGCATGCCCCTGTATGACGTTCCCTGAGAAGTGGCTCCCTTACTTTCTCCATTAGCATCCAAAAGCATAAACTCCTCATCGTTGTTTGTTCAACCATGCTTCCCTTTCTTTGTGATACGTTTCAGTATGTCACTGTCGGTGTTGCTTGAGTCTGTGTGTTGGCATGCAGAAGAGACCCGAGAGAATTCATAGTCATGCCAACTTTGAATATGTGAAAAAATAATCCTCCACTAGTATTTCAACTATGAAAATACCTTGTTAAACCAAATTCACCATAATATTTGTAGTTACCATAATTGCCAAATACCCTTTAGTCTTGATTTATTAAAATTTCGCTTTTAATATTACTTCCAATTTTGTAATTACCCTTTTACATCTGCAGTTGTACGTTGATTACAAAAAATATCCTTTTATACTTTATTCACCAAAGTACTTGTTGCTATCACAATTACCAAAATAGCCATCAATATTAATTTATTAAAATTTTACTTATGATTTTACTTTTATATATGCAATTACCAAATTACTCTCCACTTCTATTTTAATTACAAAAATACCCTAGTTTTTTTTTATTTTACTTAGCATTCTTACCAAATCACACACACACACAAAAATAAATATAATCAAAAATAAAGGAAAATTTTTTGTTAAGGTAAATTACCTACATAGGGCATTCCAATTTGAATGTGTGAGACCTTGAATTTCAAGTATTGTTCAATTCTAATTAAATAATTGAGAATTAAGAAATATTTATAATTAATTTATAATTGATTTTATTTTAGGTTTCATGGTTAGTTAGTAAGTGGGTCCTACTGATTCCCGGATGTCCGGATGAAGGTGAAATTGCATGGATTCGATATTCAGAGCCGAAAAATGTTATGGTAAGAGTTTCAGCCTTCATATAAATTATTTTTGCATATTTTGAAAAATGTGCAACAAATTAGAAAATAACGGCTTAATCCATAGGCCATTAGAATTTTCGAAAATAACAGTTAAAATAAGAGGACTTAAGACCTATGGATTATACCAAATAATTCCTCATAAAATATAGTCTTAGAATATCTAGATGGATGGTGGAAACTAAATGTGAAAATAGAAATTTACGCGATTTTACGGTTAGGGGTATTTTGGTAATTTCACCCCAAATCGGTATTTGAACTTCAAGAAAAGCTTCATCAAACATTAAAGCAAGCTAAATAGAGTTGATTTATGATTAAATAAAATATTTTATAGTTTAGACAGACTATTTTCAACAAAGTCAAACTTTGGGGACAATTTTGGAGCAATTCTTTAAGTATAAGGGCAAAATGGTAATTTTGCACAGAAAATGACAAATAAAAGGAATTTTCCAGCTTCTTCTCAGCCCTTTTTCGTTCAGCCATCAACAGCCTCATAAACCTCCATAGATGAGCTTGAAACAAGAGAGAGAAAAATGTTATGGTAAGAGTTTCAGCCTTCATATCAATTATTTTTGCATATTTTGAAAAATGTGCAACAAATTAGAAAATAACGGCTTAATCCATAGGCCATCAGAATTTTCGAAAATAACAGTTAAAATAAGAGGACTTAAGACCTATGGATTATACCAAATAATTCCTCATAAAATATAGTCTTAGAATATCTAGATGGATGGTGGAAACTAAATGTGAAAATAGAAATTTAGGCGATTTTACGGTTAGGGGTATTTTGGTAATTTCACCCCAAACCGGTATCTGAACTTCAAGAAAAGCTTCATAAAACATTAAAGCAAGCTAAATAGAGTTGATTTATGATTAAATAAAATATTTTATAGTTTAGATAGACTATTTTCAACAAAGTCAAACTTTGGGGACAATTTTGGAGCAATTCTTTAAGTATAAGGACAAAATGGTAATTATGCACATAAAATG
Organism: Heritiera littoralis; assembly: GCA_031772115.1. Classification (NCBI taxonomy): domain Eukaryota; kingdom Viridiplantae; phylum Streptophyta; class Magnoliopsida; order Malvales; family Malvaceae; genus Heritiera; species Heritiera littoralis. The sequence goes on from JAPDPK010000148.1 coordinate 1,324,473, forward strand.
ACTAATAAAAGGAATTTTCCAGCTTCTTCTCAGCCCATTTTCGTTCAGCCATCAACAGCCTCATAAACCTCCATAGATGAGCTTGAAACAAGAGAGAGAAAGCGATAAAACTAAGCCAAAATAACCATAAAATCCAAAACCCACATCACCAATCTTGTTCCTTTCAATCTCCTCTTTAATTTGGTTCCAAAATCAAGTGGTAAATCAGAAAAAATCAGACCCTAAGGTCTCCCCTTCCATTTGGCCAAGGTAAGTTTTGAAGGAAGTTGAAATTTTTCCATGGTTTCTTACTTATTACCATGTGAGTTATTGATTCCCATGCTTAACTTGAGTGGTCAAGGGTTTTGGTCAACATTCATGAAGTATGAACATCGTGAATTTTGATGGAATTTATTGTAGAATAATGAAGTAGAAATTATGACAAGTTTGAATTCAAGATTAGATTTAGTTAAATGAAGGAAAATCAACTTGTTGATTTTGGAAGGGGTTTCGGCCAAGGCATGAAGACCATGAAATTGATGTTATTTCATGGAAAATTCATATGGAACTAAGGTAGAAAATTGTAGGAATAATTTAGAATTAATAAAGTAATTAAATTTGAAGAATATAAAATTGGTAAAGGAAGGAAGCTTTCGATCTTGATGAAGGGGAGACTGAATTTGTGCCTATTTTAATGTAAATTAGGTCTTAAAATAATGTAGAAATTATTTTGAGAATTTTGGCGCAATCGAAATCGGAGTTATATAGAAAAAGTTGAAAATTTGCACCGATAGAAATTAGACTGCATTTAGAAGATTATATTGACAATTCATTAGCATTTAAATTGTTAAATATTATTTTAAATAAAGAATAGTGAATTTATCAATTTTAAATAAATATTTGCAGCCTCTAAGCTCGAGAGTACTACCGGTGCCAAAGGATCAGATACCGAGAAAATAAAAGGTAAGGGATGTTTGTATGAAGCGTCGGGATATAGCGCTGCATGTTTTGATAAGAACTGCAAATTATGAAATTTAAATGAATATTTTGGGTTGAATTTTGGAACTATGATCCGTGGTTTGGAAGCTGGATTTTATGCAGGAGGGGTTAGGTTTGAATAAACTGTTTTGCTGTCGAAAATTTTCTATGCTAGCCTAAAACCCCTAATTTATGAAATCCATGAAGTTTTGGCTTTAATATGAAATTTTTGGAAATATTGATAAAATCAAATTTAAGAATTCGAATTATAAATAATTGAAAATGGTTTAATAAGCATTAAATCACAAATTCAACAATTAAAATGTTTTTATGGTATTGTATCATTTATAAATGTTTGAATATGCTTGTATATTTTATGGACTTTAAATAAATAATTTTTGGAAGATCATATATTGATTTAAGTTTGAGGATATTTTATATGTTTGAAATTATTGCCCTAATGGAATTGATTTTATGAATATATTTATGATATGTTTCCATACCCTATTCTCCGTAAACTTGATGCGTACGGACAAGACAAAACGTAGCTTGGAATTTGAAGGAGCTGACACGCAAGAAGACAGAAGCAAAGTTGATGAATGACAACTTCTGAAACCTAGACCCGAAGCCTAAAGAGACTCGAACCCAAAGGTATTGGACCTTGACCCTACGAATAAGAATTCGAGAACCTAAGGTATAGCAATGGTGGATGGTGAAGAAGGAGGCGCCACAAGGAAGAAGACCTTGATAAGCCTAGTTGAGAGGGAACCCAAGAGAAAGGCACACTCAATTTCTGAAAATTCAATTAACTGATCTCCCCATCAATAGCGTTTACAAGGTATTTATAATAATACCTAGCACTTAAGCCCATAAACAAGTGGGCTGGAATTAACACCAATAGAAAATAAAACTAAACCCAAATTCATGCCTAAACCTAGTTACATAAAATAAATAGTCCAAGACACAACAAGACTCAAACGTGGGCTATCCAAACACTTAGCCCATCTTATTGTTAAGCTAAAATAAGATAGTAAACCATGCTCATGTCGTTTGGGCTTCCAAGCAAGTATAGATGTCTTGGGACTCTTCATGGAAGCTTCCTTGACACTTCAATGATGCTAGAGCTTGTTGCATGAATGAGGCCAGGGCTTGTTGCATTTTCTTAGCTCGAGCTCGGGTAATTGGACCTCCTTGGATGACCAATGGATCCTTAGCATCACGAACATCACGAGCAAGTGGATCTCCATCTGGATCTCCATCATTCCCCCTCTCCTCAAAAGGATTTGTCCTCAAATCGCATATACCTTCATCAAAAGAAAAGGGAGAAAGATCAGAAACATTAAAAGTAGCAGATACACCATACTCACCAGGAAGATCCAATTTGTAGGCATTATCGTTGATCTTCGCTATGACTTGGAATGGTCCATCTCCTCGGGGATGCAGCTTGGTTCGTCGCTGAACAGGAAACCTCTCTTTTCTCATATGCACCCAAACCCAATCACCGGGCTCAAAGACTACTTTCTTTCGATGCTTATTTGCTTGGGTGGTATACTGCTCAGTCTTCTTTTCAATAGCTTGACGAACTCTCTCATGGAGTTGCTTCACAAACTTAGCCTTCTGTTCTCCATCCAAGTTACTCTGCTCCGCACTAGGTAATGGCAACAAATCCAAAGGAGTAAGAGGATTGAAGCCATAAACAACTTCGAATGGAGAGCAACTAGTAGTGGAGTGGACACTGCGGTTATATGCAAACTCCACATGGGGCAAGCAATCTTCCCAATTCTTCAAATTTTTCTGAATAATGGACCTCAATAATGTAGATAGGGTTCGGTTGACGACCTCAGTCTGTCCATCAGTCTGGGGGTGACAAGTGGTGGAGAATAACAATTTAGTTCCCAACTTTCCCCATAACGTTTTCCAAAAGTAACTAAGGAACTTTGCATCTCGATCAGAAACAATGGTCCTTGGTACACCATGTAGACGTACTATCTCTTTGAAGAAAAGGTCAGCAACGTTGCTCGCGTCATCCGTCTTGTGGCAAGCAATGAAATGAGCCATCTTAGAGAACCTGTCAACCACAACAAAAACAGAATCTCTACTGCGTTTTGTTCGAGGCAAGCCCAAAACAAAATCCATAGAGATATTAGTCCACGGAGTAGTAGGAATGGGTAAAGGAGTATATAAACCATGATTATGAACTCTAGATTTAGCTTGCCTACATGAAATGCATCTAGCACATAACCTCTCTACATCCCTCCTCATGTTAGGCCAAAAGAAATGTGCTTGCAAAACATCTAGAGTTTTCCTAACTCCAAAGTGACCCATTAATCCTCCACTATGGGCTTCTCTAACTAACAGCTCGCGCAATGAACTCCTAGGCACACATAATTTATTTTCTCTAAATAAGAACCCATCATGCCTAAAGAACTTGCCAAAACCAGATGTAGCACATGCATCATAAACATTACCAAAATCAACATCATCAGCATATTGTTCTTTGATATACTCAAATCCTAAAAGTTTAGCATCAAGAGTAGTGATAAGAGTATACCTACGAGATAACGCATCAGCTACGACGTTCTCTTTACCTTGTTTGTACTTGATCACGTACGGGAACATCTCAATGAACTCTATCCACTTGGCATGACGCTTATGCAGCTTACTCTGTCCTTTCAAATGCTTCAAGGACTCATGATCAGTGTGGATGACAAATTCTTTGGGCCACAAGTAATGTTGCCATGTCTCCAAGGCCCTCACTAACGCGTACATCTCCTTGTCATATGTGGGATAGTTAAGTGCTGCTCCACTTAACTTCTCACTAAAGAAAGCAATTGGGCGTTTTTCCTGCATAAGCACAGCTCCAATACCTACACCTGAGGCATCGCACTCAATCTCAAAAGTTTTAGTAAAGTCAGGCAGAGATAACAAAGGAGCAGAACAAAGTTTATCTTTAAGCAAATTAAAAGCATGCTCTTGTGCAGGACCCCAATGAAATGCAACATTCTTTTTGACCACTTCGATCAAAGGTGCAGCTATAGTGCTAAAATCTCTAACGAATCGACGATAGAAACTAGCTAAACCATGGAAACTACGCACCTCAGAAACAGACTTAGGTACAGGCCAATCTTTAATTGCCTTTACCTTCTCATTATCAACAGAAATGCCATGTGAAGAAACGACATACCCAAGAAAAACAATCTTATCAGTGCAGAATGTACATTTCCTAAAATTGGCATACAAACTTGCATTCCTCAAAACAGTAAGAACATTCCTAAGATGCTCAACATGCTCATGCTGGCTCTTACTGTATATCAAAATATCATCAAAATAGACAACCACATACTTACCAATGAAATCACGTAAAACATGGTTCATTAAACGCATGAATGTACTAGGTGCATTAGTCAAGCCAAAAGGCATAACTAACCACTCGTAGAGACCATGTTTAGTCTTGAATGCGGTTTTCCATTCATCACCTTCTCTCATACGAATTTGGTGATATCCGCTCTTTAAATCAATTTTAGAAAACATGCATGCACCATGCAACTCATCAAGCATGTCATCTAGCCTAGGAATAGGATAGCGGTACTTTACAGTGATTTTGTTGACGGCTCGGCAGTCAACGCACATCCTCCACGTCCCATCTTTTTTTGGCACAAGCAGTACGGGCACGGCGCAAGGACTCATGCTCTCTCTCACATAACCTTTCCTCATGAGCTCCTCAACTTGCCTTTGAAGCTCCTTCGTCTCCTCAGGATTACTTCTGTAGGCTGGACGGTTAGGAATGGTAGCTCCGGGGACAAGGTCAATCATATGCTCGATCCCACGAATCGGTGGTAATCCACTTGGGATCTCCGCAGGGAATACATCCTCGAACTCCTGCAACAATGAGACAACATCAGTAGGCAAAGTATCACGGAGTTCTGCATCAATAAAATAAGAATCTTTAAATAAGAGTAAAAGGATAGGAGACTTAGCAAGAAATGCAGTCTTCACATCTCGGGATTTGGCATAGCAGCTCACTGTTTTGCTTTCCTTGTTTTCCTTCTTTTCTTTCTTTTCGTTACCTTGCTTCCTTTGCTCTTCATGTTGCTCCTTTAGCCTTAATTGGTCCTCATAAATCTCCTTAGGGCTAAGGGGAGCAAGAGCGATCTTCTTGCCATCCATAGTAAAGGAGTAACGGTTAGTGTAACCGTCGTGGATGACTCTCCGATCATACTGCCACGGTCTACCCAGCAATAGGTGGCTAGCTTGCATGGGCACCACGTCACACAACACCTCATCGTGATACCTTCCAATACGAAACGGAACCAAGACTTGCTGCACCACGTTGACTTCACCACAGTCATTAATCCACTGCAACTTATATGGGTGGTGATGCTTGGTAGTGGGCAACTTTAACTTATCAACAAGGTATGTGCTAGCAACATTAGTACAACTCCCACCATCAATGATTACAGTACATACCTTGTCACTAATATGGCATCTCGTATGGAAGATGTTCTCGCGCTGTGCCTCATCCTCAAACTTCACATGAGTAGTAAGAGCACGCCTAGCAACAAGTGCTTCACCATGAGCAGCATACTCAACAACTTCTTCTTCGTCGACATCTTCTAACGCAGGCATCTCATCTTCTACACCGAGTTCAGAACCTTCACTCTCAACATCTCCATTCCCATGCATGATCATCACTCTACGGTTGGGACACTGTGAGGCAATATGTCCACGACCTAAACACTTGAAACATTTAATGTCACGTGTCCTGCTCTGGGATGCTTGGGCAGGTTCAGTCTTGGGCTTTGGAGGGCCCTCAGGCTTGGGCTTAGCAAAGCTCTCTGACTTATGCGTAGGCACAGGCTTATCATCCCTATGAAAGGTGTTAGATTTCCAAACAGGAACTGAACTAGAAGTAAAACGGGATGTACCTTTCCTTTTGAGTTGCCTTTCCACTTTGATGGCCACATGCAACATCTCCTCTAAATCCATGTAATGCTGCAACTCGACTACATTGGCAATCTCACGGTTTAAGCCTTGAAGAAAACGAGCCATAGTAGCTTCTGCATCCTCCTGGATATTGGCTCGGATCATGGTTATTTCCATCTCTTTGTAGTAATCCTCAACACTCTTTGAGCCCTGGGTAAGACCTTGGAGCTTCTGGTATAACTCCCTGTAGTAATGAGTAGGAACAAATCTCTTCCGCATGATGCGCTTCATCTCATCCCATGTAGACACTGGACGATCACCATATCTTCTTCTACTAGTGACTAACTGATCCCACCAAACCATAGCATACTCTGTGAACTCAATTGCTGCAAGTTTGACCTTCTTTTCCTCAGAGTAGTGGTGGCAGTCAAACACCATTTCAATCTTCCGTTCCCATTCCAAATATGCCTCAGGATCATTCTTGCCTTGGAAAGGAGGAATCTTCAATTTTATACTGCCAAGGTTTCCATCCATCTTCTCCTTGCCTCTATCACAGGCTCTATCAACTCGATCTCTATATCCATGGTACCTTCTATGATGTCTATCGATCCCAGACTCTTCGTTCGAATCATACCCAGCATTATCATCATACTCGTCAGTGGCAACAACCTTACTCTTTAGACGAGAAGTATCACCTTGCTGGATCTTTGCAAACCGAGCGTCATGTTGGTTCAACTTATCATGAATGTCATTGAATTTCACGTCCATCCGTTGGAACTGTTGTTGCATTGCCTGAAGCATGAATTCAATCTTTTTAAAGTCGGACTTATCACCTTCAGAAGACATTTTCAACAAAGATATCCTCACGTGTGTACACTCGTGTTTCACTCAAGTAATTTGGCTTTTCTCTACTAATGTTTCTCACACACTCCTGCCTTTTTCCCTTACTCTACCTTAACTCTATAGGTTCACAATCGCACTAGAGACTCAATCAAAGAATCAACCTCACAGAATCAACTAATTCACCAAGTATTGTCACCAAGATTTTTTTTTTTGAATTCTTCTCTTTTTTTTTTTCTGAATTTTTTTTTTCGAATTCTTTTCCTTTTTTTTTTTGCACAGAAAGGTGTGGCTAGGGCTAGGATGACTCAAAGAAAGAAAGACAGAATAAAAAAAATTAAAAAAAATCACTAAAATGACAAAAAAAATAAAAAATGGCCTAAAACTATAAGAAGACGATGGAATTTGGCCAAGATAGGGTGGGGACAAGACAAAACGTAGCTTGGAATTTGAAGGAGCTGACACGCAAGAAGACAGAAGCAAAGTTGATGAATGACAACTTCTGAAACCTAGACCCGAAGCCTAAAGAGACTCGAACCCAAAGGTATTGGACCTTGACCCTACGAATAAGAATTCGAGAACCTAAGGTATAGCAATGGTGGATGGTGAAGAAGGAGGCGCCACAAGGAAGAAGACCTTGATAAGCCTAGTTGAGAGGGAACCCAAGAGAAAGGCACACTCAATTTCTGAAAATTCAATTAACTGATCTCCCCATCAATAGCGTTTACAAGGTATTTATAATAATACCTAGCACTTAAGCCCATAAACAAGTGGGCTGGAATTAACACCAATAGAAAATAAAACTAAACCCAAATTCATGCCTAAACCTAGTTACATAAAATAAATAGTCCAAGACACAACAAGACTCAAACGTGGGCTATCCAAACACTTAGCCCATCTTATTGTTAAGCTAAAATAAGATAGTAAACCATGCTCATGTCGTTTGGGCTTCCAAGCAAGTATAGATGTCTTGGGACTCTTCATGGAAGCTTCCTTGACACTTCAATGATGCCAGAGCTTGTTGCATGAATGAGGCCAGGGCTTGTTGCATTTTCTTAGCTCGAGCTCGGGTAATTGGACCTCCTTGGATGACCAATGGATCCTTAGCATCACGAACATCACGAGCAAGTGGATCTCCATCAAAACTGTTATGGAAATTATTTATTTAAATGTCTAGAGACTATTGGCCCCTTAGCTACCTTCGGGTATATGCATTTTCGTTTTGCTCTGATTGCTGTTGACTTTAGCCCAGTTTTCTAGCTCCTACAGGGGACACTTGGTGTCACAGCTAGTGACCCTATTTTTCATCTTTTTCTATACATCTTATTTGGTTGGGCTGTCTGCGATACTTTACTTTTCTTTTACATATAAACAATTTCATATAAAATTATAATATGAATTACATCTCCTATCTTAATTCATAATGAAGTAGTACTGTAGATAAGTCTAAATACAGAAATAAATGATTGTACCTTATATTTCAGTCGAGCTGTCACTAAACATACTCATGGGCCGGGCTGGGTTCGGGCTGGGCCCATGGAGGGTAATAAGGGAATTAGTCAATGCCCAAGCCCAGCCCGGCCCGATAAGTCGGGCCTGATATTTTGTCCAAGCCCGTCCCATTTTTTATATAATAAGCCCGAGCCTGAGCCCGGCCCTCCTGAATATAATTTTTTTATATTTTAATTATTTATTTATTTGTTTTTTATTATTTTATTTCCTTTAAAATTTAATTTAATTTGTCAAAATTTGTATATCAATTTTCATATTAAATATTTATAATCATGTTTTTTAATTAATAATGTTTTATATATATATATAATTATATTATACTTAACAATTATATTAAAAATATACTTAATATTAGAAATATATTAAAAAAAATATATTTAACATTAAGTTCGGGCCGGGCCGAGCCCAGGCTTTGAAAGGCTAAGCCTAGGCCCGGGCCCGTTTTTAAACGGGCCTAAAAATTTTGTCCAAGCCTGGTAATTGCATCAAATATTTTTGTCCAAGCCCTCCCAAATATCGAACGGGCCTTCGGGCTTGGGCGGGTAGCCCGGCCCTTGAGCAGGTCTAGCTGTCACATCTTCCCCAAATGCGCAGCCGAGATGCTCGTATGTCAAATCTGTTAGTCCTTGAAAATCTGAAATGTTAAAATTAAAGGGTGAGCAAACCACGGCTCAGTAAGGGAATTATATGCATCAGTTGATATTCAGGTATCTATATGCTAAAAAACTTTTTCATTTTTCCTATAGGGCTCTAAGCTCACATGTAGGAAGGATACTACAGTCGGCTAGGGATTCGAATGGAGTAAGGCAGGTATTTTGAAATACCTGTCTTGTCCTGGAACCTAGAAGCAACTGTAGAGAGTAATAAATTTCTTTTTGTTTGAAATTTAAATCCTTTTTCTTTTTATTTCATATCATTTTCATATTCTTTTTAAAATAATGCTTTTATGAAATAAAGCATTTAAATAAAGTAACTAATATTCATATATTCTTGGAAAAGAATATTAGTTAAATCATCATCATTCTCATTTAAACTCAATTCATATTTTACTGTACAATCATAATTAGTACAGTACTTTAAATAGCAAAATAAGTTATTAATTCATTTTCGTATAACATATAAATCACTTAAATCTAACATTCAATTTAAAAATTTAAAATAAGAATATTAGATTTATTTTCCTCCCTTTTTCCTTTTTGAAAACATATTACATATTCATATTACATATCATATGAAAATCATTTCGTAGTACTAAAATCAGTACCGGAATAAGCATTATGTAAAATGCTGTAAATCACTTTCGTTTGATTTATCACATATCATATAAAACATTTTCATTTCACGTATCACATATCATGTAAAAAATTTTCATATATGGAGACTGAGGCACGCCCAGCCCGTCCACTGGGTCGTTACTCATATCATGCTATAGACTTCGAAGGGTATAAAATCATCATGTCTTATCTATGGCCATAGTCTATAATTGTCCTCGGCGGATCACTGATCAGGTGTCGGCCGAGGCTACATATCACATATCACATATCACACGTTACATGTCACATATCATATATCAGCATGATAAGGTTGCCCACTAGTCTCAAAACAGTATTTTTCATCATCAATAAACCGTTATGAAATTTATAAAAGTATATAATTTCATAATTTAAAACCATAAAGCTTATGAAACCATTTAGTGAATATTTAAGAAATATATATAAAAATATTCACTTTATTTTTTTTCATTTTCTATTTTGTATTTCGTGAAATTTACATGTCAAGAGAATTTTCGGTGATTTCATTATCACCATTCTCGAAAACATGAATATTTTAAAATTCAATCTCATTATATTCATGTTTAATGAAAAATAATAATTTTCTCATTTTTCGTGATTTAATATTGTATTTCGTGAAATAAAATCATTTAATATGATTTTACGTAATTTTCTAAAAATTTTTGGTAGCATAACGACTGCCGGTTGACTAGCCTCCTGCACGGAAAATACAGTTTATAATTCCAGCCAGTACGTCATCACAAATTTTCAGTTAATAAATCATCACAACATTTCCATAAAATAATTTATAAATTAAAAACATGCAGACTAAATATCCTTACAATACTACACATGCATCCTTTACCTGTCTCGTGGTGTCGACTTTCCCGATGTCATCACACGAAATCTGATATTCCTAAGCTGTAGACAATTCCACCAACAGTTCTATTACCATAATATATATATAATATATATATATATATATATATATATATATTTCATTCTCATATCATAAAATTCACATTGAATCTCATTGTCACACTTAAAATTATATTCCTTCTCATAATCATAATTTATCCTCTTTACAATTTGCTTCACCAATAACTTTATTACTATTGATTACTTCATTTCTTCTCTAATTTATATCAAAACTTAATATGATCAATTTGTAAAGTCTGCTTGATCAAGTATGTTTTCATACCCTAAAACTTATTCTTTTTCAATTCAACTTTCATAAATAATTCTATTTTCCTTTCTTTAATTTTCTTTAACCATTTAACATATTAATTTACTATAAAGATCCCATGTATATTGACTTGGCCAATTTTACCATTTTTTTCAATCTCTTTCTTTTCAAATTTCAATATTATAAACACTCTTTATTCACTTCATGCCATGCATTTTATGCATTCATCCAACATCCACCTACCCATAATTTTGTCTTCATATTAATTTCATAAATACTCATCCATTTAAATTTATTTTAATATTTCTATCCTTTTCTTGGCTGAACATACATGTAGAGGTGGCAAAAATTGGCCCGAGCCCGAAAACCCGCCCGAATCCGCCCGAGACCGAACCGGGACCAGCCCGAATTGACCAAAAAAGTCAAAGGCCCGTAACCGAAAAAGCCTGTAACCGAAAAAGCCCGGAACCGAAAAAGCTCGAAACCGAAAAAGCTCGAAACCGAAAAAACTCGAACCCGACACAACCCGAACCCGACATAACCCGAGCCCGATACGATCCGAAACCGAGACCGACCCGAACCGAAAACCGAAAAAACCGAATTTATAACCCGAGAAAACCCGAATTATAATTTTATAATTATTATTTAAAAATAAATAAATAATTGATACACTTTTTTAATTAAAAAATTTAAAATTTTGAAAACAATTATTATTTATTATACAATTTTATCAATTATATATTACTAGCATAATAAATATTGAATCTTTTTAATTAAATTAAATTAATTTAAAACACCATAATATATGATATAATATATGATATCAAATAATCTTTAATATTATCCTTATTGCATTTATAATAATAAATATATTATTAATTTGACATTTGATTTTATTATAAAATTCATTTTAACATTTTATTATTTTTATTTATAATAAAATTTTAATTTTAATACAATAATAAATCAAATATATAAAAATTATATAATTTCAATATTTGTTTGAAACTTTGAATTTGATATTTTCTGCAACACATTAAAAATATTTTTAATAAAATTAAATTTAAACTATATTTTCTTAAAGTTTCAAGAATAGAAAGATATTAAATTTAGATTAAAAAACACATAATCTTAAAATTAAAATTCAAAGTTTTTAAAATTAGAAAAAGTTAAGTAATTAAATTAAACAATACAAGTACAATTTTTTTATAGTTGGGTATCATTAAAAGAGAAAATTATAGTGGTAATTTTATTTTTAAGCCTTAAAACAAAAGATATTAAAAAATCAAGCTAGTGATAATTAATTATTTATTATATTATAATAATCTTATACATGAATAAACTAATTTGGTATCTTATAATAATGATTTGTATATTATATTATAATAATCTTTTAAGAATAAATTATGTAATCTCTTAGTGTGTAAGTATTATTTTGATAGAATTAAGTATTTATTAAAAATAATTTATTTATTATCTATTAAATGTAAAATTAAAGTGTGGAAAAAAAAATAATTCTAATAGTAAATTAAAGTGTAATTTAATAATATATTAGAGTTGTATTACTATGTAAGTGGTAATTTTAATAAAATTTATTTTTTATACTTTGTTAATATTATTATTAATTATATTTAAATAACTACCATTATATTAATTAATTTAGTAATATCTATTATTTAACATTTTAATTAGATATTCAATCAATTGGTGTATATCTAATATTATTATGTTAATCTAATATTATTATGTTAATGTGAATATGAAAAAAAAAATTAGTACTCAATTTGGAATAGTTTTTTTGATAGCAAATAAAATACATAATATAGTTAATAAATAACGCCTTATCATAATGATTTGTATGTTATTATAACTTTAAAAATAATATCTTATCATGTGATATATAATCAACTATACAAGCTCTTAATTATATAAAATAGATTATTAATATGTTTATCTTATCATAATGATTTGTATGTAAATTGTAAGGGAGGGAGCGTTTCCCTCCCTTTTTTTTTTAATTTATTTTTTAAAATTTTTAAAATTATTTTAAATTTTCATTTTTCCTCCATAAACATCAATTTATTTTCTTTCATTTTTTTTTAAATTTTTTTCATATTTTCTCTCAAATCTAAACACTCATCCACTCTTATTTTTTTAATACTCACTTATACTCTCTCAATAATCACTCAAACTCTCTCAAATTCACTTAAATTCTCTTATTTCAAATTTATAATATTATCATTTTATTCTCTAAATTTCATTTTTTTTATCATAATAATTTTATTATAATATCATATTCATAATATAATTTTATTTTATTATAACAATAGTTTTATTACATAATTTTATAGTAATTTATTTTTACATTATTGTTACATTAATTAAATAAATTATAATAACTTTATAATAAATTGTTGTTAAATTAAACTATTAACATTATTTATTATAAAAATAAATTTGTTAGATTAAATTATAAAAATATATTAATATATATTATTTTTATTAAAATAAATTAATATAAATTTTAAAAAAATAAAAAATTTAAATTAAAAAAGGACCGAACCGGTTTAAACCAGTTCGGTCCGGTTTAATAATGAACCGGTCCATGAACCGGGTCGGTTCGCAAGTAAAAATAATGCGAACCGGCCCGGCTTGGACCGGTCCACTACCGGTTCGAACCGGTTTAAGTTGTTAGTCAACCGGAACCGGTGAGAATCGGCACGGTCCGGCCCACTAACAGCTCTAGATGGGGGTGTTGGATTCAAACTCAAAACTTATAATATGCCACAACTCATCTTTAACCACTAGGCCAAGAGGTTGTTGGCAATTCAAAGATGATTTTTAGTAATTGGAGTTTGTGGACAAAAAAATTAATTAGTACAGAAATCCAGATGCTTCCAAGGCAAAAGTTTACAATAGCAGAAGTGCTTTCATTTCTTGCAAATGCAATGCAAGATTTAAAACTTTTTCAATGTCTTTTACGTCTTCGAGTATTTTACTTGTAATTCTTTTTACGATAATTAATCAATTATAATTAAAAATTATGTACTGGTTCATCATTTACAAGTGCGAACTTTATATATTATTTTGATAGATCTCACGTGACTTTAAATTTTGATTAATTAATTATAATGTAATAATTATAGATGATATGTTCTCTTTTATTATTGTAGATAACTATATTCTTCATTGGTCCACTCCCAATGTTTTCAAAATCATCCCAACCAAATTTCTCAATATATATATATATATTATACAATTCCCATTTATTAAATTTTAACTTTAATTTAGCATTTCTATTATATTTTTATTTAACTATATAAAATTAAATTAATTATTACATTCAAAATTATAAAATATTTATAATTTATAAAATTTTAAAATAATTTGACTAAGCCCGTTAAGCCCGCCCGATTAAAACCGGACCGAACCCGAAACCGGACCGAAACCGAGAAAACCCGCAACCGAAAAAACCCGAAACCGAGAAAACCCGCAACCGAAAAATCCCGAGATCGAAAAAACCCGTAACCGAGAAAACCCGAGACCGAAAAAACCCGCAACCGAGAAAACCCGTAACCGAGAAAGCCCGTAACCGAAAAAGCCCGTAACCGAAAAAACCCGGACCGAAACCCGCCCGAACCCGCCCGTTTGCCACCTCTACATACATGTATATTCAGCTTCTTATTTTTCTTCCTTCCATGGCCGACTGTTTACATGAGTTCTTCTTCATAGTTTCCTTTCTTTAAACACTTATCATCTATTCACTTAGGACTTTTATCAAGCATCTTAAATTCATCAATTATTATCACCAACATCCAGCCAAATCTTCAAGACCGAATAGCCTCCCCTGTTCACGTCATTAACCCATGTTTCATGCCATTTTCCACGTTTTGGGATTCTTTCACTATGGTTTAGCCCATATTTTGTAAAATCATCACTATAAAGTATTTACAATTAAATTCTCCCATCATCTACTACTAAACCCAACCTAAAATACATCCAAATTATATCATTCTTTAGAAATTTTCTTTTACTGTTTGTCATAACTGAACCTCCCTGTTCTTCTACATTAAATTTTACTTCAATTCAACATTATACACAAGCTTCTCAAGCATGAATAAATCATAAATCATAACTAGAAACAATTGAAACAACATCAATCCTCACCTTCCCAACCAAACCGAACTGTACTAAACTTCCAGCCCCTGTCACGTTGATTTTCTACTCACCATATCTTGGCTTTAATCAGCTTTTTTTGATAGGAATTAGGATTGATGAAGGGAGCTGAGTGTTTTAGTAACAGAAATTGATGATTTCGGTTAAGAAATATGAGAGGAAAACTTGAAAATGAAAAGAAAATGGAAGCTGCAGAGGAACGACACAGCAAAGAAATTCAAAGAAAGAAAGTCGGTTATGGCTGGGCTACAAATGACGGAAATATCTGTTCTTTATTTATAGTCCAGCCGATAAAAGGTTACCATGTGTTCCACTTATTAAATCCCTTCTCCTTTCTCCCATTTTCTTTTATTTTTCTGTCACGCTTTCCTCAATAATGTGCAGCAAGCTTCACGTCTCTTCGTTTTCTCTTTTTTTCTTTTTTTTGTTCATAATATAAATATATTATAAGTGTATATATATATATATATATTTTATTAACATATATTTATAAATATATATTTACAATTTTATGTGTATAAACATATCTTTGACATATACTATGTTATATATATCTTTAAAACATTGATCTTATTTTTCTGATTGCTTTATTGCACTTATAACCGATTTTAAAAATTCACCGAGAATAATTCAAAATGTATAAAAATATGAGCCATATATGGTCGGAAAGGCCTTCGAGTTAACTTTCTAACGCAATTTGAATCACCTCAATTGGAGTTCCCTATCAAAACTTATGTTTGATTCTTTACTGATTGCTCAACTCTAAATTTCCTACATGTGACGTGAATGTAGGAATTTCTTGTTGTTAATCTATAATGAATTAAAATATGACCCTTATATGGATAAACGATATTTAAGTTAGCTTTCTAATAGATTTTGAATCACCTTAATCGGAGTTTCCTACCAACCGTTATGGATGAATCTTTACCGATAGGTCGGTTGAGTCGGTTGGTAGAATGTACTGCTCATGGAATAATTTTACAAAATTTTTGGTATTGATCCATAAGGAACTAGAATATGAGGCTTATATGTTTGGAAAGATAATTAAGTTAACTTTCCAAATAATTTTTACGGTTTATCATTTGGATACTCCGATAAAATTTTATAATCGAAACACTATCGATGAGTCATTCTAGCCTCATGTTATTTTTATCCTCACAATTTCCAATCCTTGATTCAATCTCCAAAAAGATATCTTCTCACTCATATTATCGTCTGAACACCAAAATCTAAGTAGGGTCCACATAGCTTTTTATTTAATATTTGTAAAAATGTACAAAATAATTTATTCATTAGTTAAAATTTACATGTCCGTACATGCACAGTACAGTAAAATTAGATCTTACATTTGGCTAGTGCTCCCACTGTGGCCCCCCCTAACTATGGCCATACATCTATTATAGTGCATGTGTCTACCGGGTGTAGCTTAATCTCTACTAAAAATATACTGGGGTGGTAAATCCCTGGCTAACTTAGATCCAAGCACTCCCTGTTTGATTTATATATCTAGACTGGATTTATTCGTAAGATATGCTTTCTGATATAAATGATATACTTTGTGAAATTATTATTTGATTTAGATGTTGGAAAATTAACATGATTATGATTTAAAATATTTACGGAGAATTTATTCGATTTTCGATGTTTTATATTTTATGTTTTGCAATATATAGAATTTATATTGAATTTGTGATTTAATTGAACTAAACAAATTCCTTATAGTGGCGTTGGATATCGGAACACGACAAGTACTCCAAAGTACCTTCCATACTCCACCCGGTTACCCAACCCACTATAGTATCCTTCCAAGTAGATCGTGCCGTATTTTATTCATATTTTAAATTCACGTTTGCCTGTAAATATTCGTTTTATGAAAATTTGCATATAGGTTAAGTTATATCAGCTTTCGTATAGATGCATCTTACTGAGCACGTTTCGCTCACCCCTTTATTTTTCACTCCCAGATTTCTTGTAATGAGTTAAGGTCTGATATATCAGGAGGACCTGATTCCCGTATTCCTTAGGCGACTTCATCAATTCGTCCATGTATACTTGGTATATTTTGAATGTTCAGATTTTGTGCAATACTAATTTTACATACCTTAAACTTGGGATGTAAATATGAATATTTTGTTGATATAAATAAATTTTCGGATCCTGGGATTGCATATAAATAAATTTTTATTTGGAGATAAATTGACACTGCAGACGAGCCCAACCTACGTATGTGATTTATATATGTGAAATTAATAAAATATACGGTATTTTGGACCGTGACAGAATGCATTTCTCAAATAAAATACCATTAAGCACAGGGCATTCAAATGCCCTATTAGAGGCATTCGAGTGCCTTGTGTTGTATGAAATTTTATTTTGAGAATGCCTTGGGGCATTCCAATTCCTTGATTTCAGGTATAAAAAAAGCACCATCTCAGTCGGCCAAACCTTAACCCACAAACATACTTTCTTTGCAACACGCAATTTGACAAACCCAACATTATTTTCATCATTAGAAGTTCATTTAGGGTTCTTTAATCATCAATTTCCTCACAATTCTTTCCTTAATCATGCCCCTAAGAATGGGAAGAACGAAAAACCCTTCAAATGCTCCTATCTCAACAAATCCTCTTCAAGCCAAGAAAAAAAAGGTGGGAGAATCATCTTTTCAATCATCTACGAATTTAATTTTCAAAAATCCCCTTCATTAAAGAGATTTGAAATTGTTCATAATTTTAGAGCTATATGTCATAGAACTATTGATTGGCAGCTTTTAATCAAACTAAATTTGGATCCAAAATTAAAGATTATCTTAAAGATGTTAGATGGTTAAGATTAGCCAATCTTATGGAATCTAATGACAATATTCAATTGGTGCATAAATTTTATTGGCTTAATAATCAAATATACTCTCAAGCTTTAGCGCAAAATGGATATAAGCCTTCAACCATTAATTTTATTGTAAAAGTCCATAAACTTTTATTTTATTATAAATAAACCTCTAATCTTTCAAAATAATGCAATTAAGTAAAATAAATAAGATGTTAGCATCTTATAAGCCCTTTTTATTTTACTGTAAAAGTTTATAACATGCTTAGACTTCAGTGCATTATTTTGAATGTTTAGGGGTTTATATAGTAAAATTAAAAGTTGAGAGATTATTTTCATTTTGTGTAAAAGGTTGAAGATTGACTATTAAGCCTTTTTATTCTGGTATTGCATGAAAGAGAATTGTCTTCATTGTTGATATTGATGAATGGTATTCAGAATATTTGTTTACGATGATTGATGGTAAAGAACAGGGCATCACTCTTTCATTAATAGGAAAAATTATTAGATATTCATTTACTAATGGGCAAGCATTATTTCCTGAGAATTTTAATGCCTCCGATGATTGGAAATAGTATAGGAATGTAAGAAGAGGTGTCTACGATAAGTAAGCAAAAGCTTTATCTCTTGGTAGCTTTGAACTTAGATTTGCGTCATTTCATAGCAACCATGCTTCATTTTAGAAGTGGTAGTTTGTAAGATCCGATTCTACACTACTGTAGACTCTAATTTCATAAAATTGAAAATGGAAATTAAATAAATAATGAATGTTGATTTCCACTTAAGTGAAAAGCTCCTTAATTTGAGATATGAACGGAGCAATTTATGTGAAATACTCGATGGGCGAGTACTACAGTGGAACAGTTTGCCAATGGGCAAGCAATGTAGGAGATTGCCAATGGTGATGGTGAGTTGGACGATGGCATGGGCAAATAGGCGAGTTCGCCAGCTAGTTGTGTGAGGTGATCGCCTGGATAGGTGAGGACATGTGATAGCCAACTTGTGGCTTGAGTCATAGCAAATAGGCGAGTAGAACAATAAGTTGTGATCGCCAAGTAAAGGAAATCAGCTTGTAAATCACCAAATATTGTTGGCGAACTGAAATTGAAATAGAATGGGTGAGTTGAGGTTTCTGGTTGAATAGGCGAACTAGAACTGGAATCAGCACGTGACCATTATAGCCAAAATTGACTTTGTAAGTTATACGGTTGAAAACAATTAATAGAGAGGATGTTAAAGTCAATAAGGAATTAACCTTATTGGTTGAGAAATAAAACAAAGTCAATAGAAGCAGAAAAAGGAGTGTGGAAGGGAGACTTTCACGCCAGCTTAAGCTTCAGTTTTTCTTCATGCATTAAATGCATGAAAGACGTGAAATAAATGAAAGAAGATGGGATAAGGCGAAGTGAGGGGTTTTGATTGGATAGCATGGCTATATAAGGAGAAACAATTGAGGAAGACCGGGTTAGCAAACTTCATCTTCCTCCCGAAAACTATGCAACTGCAAGTTTATGTTATTCCTTCCAATCTTGCCATGCTTGATTTATTGAGCTTTACTCTTCAGTTGGCTAAACAAATAAACCTGCCTGCAAAACCTTCCTCCATCGTTTATGAACTAAAAGGATAAACAAAGTAAGGCCAACATGAGACAAAAAGTGATCTGTGCTGGAAGTGCAGTTGATTAAGGTGAGATTTAATGATTTCTTGAGATTGAATGATATATTTCTATGATTTCAAGTATGAGAAACATGATTTTAGTATTGCTCTTGATTTATTCTTGTTAGATCATAGAAATAGAATAAATTCATATCTTGAATGTAGAGGAAGAATAAAATGAAACTAGGTTGAAATTGTGGTAGGATGATGGGAAAATAATCGAGAATGAATAAGGAAAGTAATGGAAATGGTGCAAAATTGATGAGAATGGCGACTATGGTGATCGCCCATGTTGAAGTTAGTATTCGCCAATAAGGCGAGTAGGAAATAAAGAACTCGCCAAGATAGTCTTGTTCAAATGGGCGAGGTCGCCCAACATTAGTTTAATTCATGGGCAAGCCCAAATAGAAGCCGTATAGCGAACTCACATGCATAAGGCATTGGGCGAGTAGAATTATGGGCAAACTCCCACATTTAAGCCAATGTAGGCCTGGCGTGTTGAATGTTTGCGAGCTCACAAACATATGGCGAGTAATGGCGGGCGAGCTCCCATGTGTAAACCATTTATTGAATGGCGAGCTCGGTTGAGCTAGTTAGAGCTCTGTTGGGCGAGTAGTCATTTGATTTATCTCAATCTCGCCAAGTGATATAAAATGAAAATATTAATAGAATTTATAAATTATTTGCAGCCGGGAATTATGAACTCGGTGAATGCGATTTGGAAGGCGAGAAGGAAGCAAGGCTTCGTTGAACCAGGTAAGGGAGATGTGTGTGAAGTGAATGCATGTCCTATGGAGTAAATTTTATAGAAATTATTTAAGAAATATTTTGGTTTATGACATGCATTAGTTTGATAATTGTTTTGATTCGGGTGAGCTAAAAGTCGACCCCTATGTTGTTTTCTGGACGAATTGGTTTAAGGCGGGCGAGCCAAGGCGGGCGAGCCAACTTGGGCGAACCCTATTATATTTTCTTCTGTGCAAGTGACTTTGTTTTAATAGAAATTCGGGCGAGCCACCGATGGGCGAACCCTTTTATAATGTTTTGGGGCGGGCGACCCCTTTGTTGACAAAGTTATGGGCGAGCCGATTGTGTTTGTTGTTTTTAAAAGCAAGGATTGACGGGCGAACACTTTTTCACCCCACTTTCGAGTGACCATGGGCGAGCCATGCTGGGCGAGCTGACCATGGCGAAAAGATTTTGGTGGTATTTTCTTAACGAGAATGAGCCATTTTAATATCTTCGAAAATAGAAAATATAAATCCTTTTGGGCGAATTGACTAATGGGCGAGCCACTAAGGGCGAGCCAGTTTTGCTTGCTGATTTTAAAAGCAAAGGTGGGCGGGCGAACACAAGTTCTCCGTACTGGGCGAGCTGCCATGGGCGAGCCATACTGGCGAGCTGACCATGGGCGAGCAGGTTTTAAACGTTGAGATTTTATAATGTTTTCAAGGTGTTTTGTAAACAGAAAGCCTAAACCTTTTTGGGAATTAAATCATTTGAGTAAATGATAATGTGGGTGAGAAAATCCCTTAAAGGTTTTCATGAGATATAAAAGTGATTTTGAGACTTTAGGCTCCTAATTTCATGCATTATTATTTATGTTATTGCGTGACCTCCCTGGGGCGGTGGCTCGGGTCAATGGACCTACGGGTGCACCTCAGGGCGTCACAGGGCTGATGGGTCCGCCAAGTCATCAGCGGTCTCGAGGTCACTTGGCAAGTAGACCCGAGGACCATTATAGATTATGGCCATAGATCTAGCAGAGATAGCCGTGAGGGGGGATGGCCTACGGGTGCACCCTAAAAGCGGACGATTTACGTTCTCGGAGGGGGAGTGGGAACGATGAGAGCATGATTTATTCGTAGGGTGATGCCTAGTCTCAATTTGTTGATTTCTGTTTACTGAAAGGATTTATTTAAATCCTATTTGCTGTTTAATTCATTTTATGGTAAACGGTTGAGCAAATGATTTGAATATAAAGTGTTGTTTACTATATCCACTGTTTCCTATTTGATATGATTTTAGGAAAAACAAATACGTTGTGGATTATAGTTTTGTTTTCTTTAAAGCAGCATACCTTTCCTTTACTGAGCGTATGAATCGCTCACCCCTTTGTTTTGACTCCACAGATAAAAGACACTAAGTTAAGAGAATTAGCTCCCATATGGATAGCTACATATAAAGCGTGGGGGCAACTTATGTCAAATATGACAGGTACAGTCACTTCTCTTTTACATTTCAGACATATGTGTACAGTACTACTTTATGGAAATAAATGATAATAGGGGATGTCAGATATAAGGAATAATGAAAAAAAATTTTCATATTCCGTATTTGATAAATAAATGTTATTATTTATCACTATCATTGTAGACTGTTATTGGCATCGCAGACAGCCCAACCGGTAAAGTTGTATGGAAATATGTGAAAAATGTGGTAATGGGCTGTTACATAGTTATACAGTTGTGACAAAAGAAGATTTAAGGTTGCTTCATTATGTAACTTCAGGAGAACCCATTAATCTACCTTTGTATATTTTAGATCAAATGAAGAACACTCTAAGGGGGCATTTGGTTGGAGGAATTTTAGATTACTGGGGAGAATTTTTTTTTTCCGTCAAATGATTACCATGTTTGGTTAGCGGAATAGGATTCCGGCCAGTAATTTTTTTTTACCAACAGTGCAAAACAGTGCAAAAATGGGGGGAAAATGATTCCCCCCTCATCTTGAGGTATTTTTTTTCCGGGGGGAATGTAAATTTTTTTGTCAATTTTACCCTCCAATAATTATATTTTGTTTCCATTTTACCCCTAAACCTATCTAATATTACAACCATGATTTTTTCTTATTTTGATGAAGAGAAAAATGAATTTAAAATCAAATGGACCAATAATAAGATGGACTTTATGATTTTTGATTAATCAAAATCAATTTAATATAGTATTAGTTTGTTAAATCAAAATAATTTACAAACAAAACCTTATAAAAAAGGGACAAAATAAATAAATAAATAAATGAGTATCTTAAATAAATAAATAAATAAATAAATAATTTAAATATAAATAAATAAATGAGTATCTAAATCTTTTTCTTTTAATTCAAGTTATCAAACCTAACGTTAATTCAAATATGAAGAAGGAAAGATTTAAGAAAGCAATCCATTAAAAAGGAAGGTATTATCATGAAATAATTTACTTATTCAATATTCTATAAACAAATGAAATAATTAATTAACTTGTGTTAAAGAAATTAATTAATTTCCCCAAATGAATAAACTTAATAAATAAATAAATATGTTAAAATAACTTCTATCAATGTGTTATTCATTTTAAATCAACTATTTATTTACTTTAATACAAAAGGGTAGTATAGTAAAATTTACCATTTAGTAATTTTAAATTCCTTGAACTGAACACAGAAATCTTATATTCCTACCAATACAACCAAACACAATAATCTAATATTCTCAGGAATCCGTCAAGTAAAATAATTTTTTGTCAAATGATTCCCAAAGGTAATCCTAAATTCTGTAAACCAAATGGCCCCTAAAGGCAATAATTGATGGAAGTGAAAAAAATCGTCCAACCTTTCAACAAACACCCTTACTGTATGCTAACCTAGTCACAATTATTGCTAATGCAATGGTAGATTAAGTCTGACATACAACCTTGTTCCTTTGGCTATCAAGTATAATATGACATCTATTGGTAACATAGGGTATAAGGTTGTGAATGGGAAGCCGATAAAAAGGAGAATGAGAGCAAAGGACCAATAGAGCAAGAGAAGGAAATTAGAGATGCTACAGACAAAGGTAAACCTCCAATGAGAGAAGACCCTAGACCTCATACGATTGCTTCAAGTGATTAATCTCAAAGTATGTTGGTTACATTGATGAATCGTATGAATTTAAAGTTTGACAAATATGGTACAAGGATGAGAAACTTAGAATAGAGATTTGGGTCTTTTGATAGTTTTATAATTGTTCATTTCGATCACATTGATGCCTTGTTGGGACAACTACTGAATAGGGTGTCACATCCCGTGACCACATTTTTCACATTTTTCTATACATTTTATACGGTTGAGCTCTTTGTGATACTTTACTTTTCATTTTCACTGAACTATTAACTATAAAATTAGTAAAATCAATTACATCCCCTATCTTAATTCTTAAGAAAGTAGTACTGAAAGTAAGTCTAAATACAGAAAATAAATGATCGTACCTCATATTATAAATCAAGCTGTCGCAATGTCTCCAAATGCGTAGCTCGAAATCCTCAGATGTCAGATCTCATAGTCATCGAAAATCTGAAATGTTAAAATTGGGGAGTGAGCAAACCATGGCTCAGTAAGAGAGTTACATGCAACACTTGATATCTAGCTATCTATATGCTGAAAATAAATTTTCACTTTCTTTAAATCTTCCTCGAGGCTCTAGGCTTACATGTAGGAAGGATACTACATTCGGCTAGGGATCCGGATGGAGTAAGGCAGGTATTTTAGAATACCTATTTTGTCTCAGAACCTAGAAGCAACTGTAGAGAGTAATCATTTTCTTTTGATATTCAAATCCCAGTAAAATATTAAATATTCACGTGATAAAACAATTAAGTAATTAAATAAGGAATTAATGTTTCTTTCACAAATACTCATTTCCACACTTGTAAAATACCGTATAATATTTAGTTTAACACGAAATATATCAAAAGCTTAGTAGCTATAGATAATTTAGTACCAGCAAAAGTTCAGTGAAAAGTACAATCATCAGTACAGCATCATGGAGACTAGGCAACACCCTAAATATATCATGTTATAATATCATCCCAAACAGGGGAAAAACATGAGATCTATGGCCATAGTCTATAGGGTCCACAGTGTGCACTGATCAGGTGTCCACTAGGACGCTGATAATAGGATCAGTATCTATCAGCACTAACACGTGACACGTGAGCATGATATGGGGCCTAACAGTCTCAAAACAGTAAACACGTGATATAAACCCCATTTATGAAATCAATTTCATTGAATATAAGTTCAATCAATCCATAAATATTCATAAGGAAAATATTTTCATCTTATGAATAACAATTTATAAAATATTCATACCGGGGTAATCACTCACAAAAATGTTCTGAATATTATATAACAGTATAAATCACATTTTCCATACAGTGAAAACAGTTTATAAAATAATCACACTGTAAAATAAATCTCATGAATGTTTCTTTTTCACCGTAAAACATGTACGCACGCTTTTTCGTGCTTTCTATCCAAACCAGGGTTTTCAAAGTTATCAGAATTCAAATCAATTATTTTTATGATTTATGAAAAAATAAAATATTTATTTTCCAAGTTTAATAATCTCGTCACCATGTTTTCCTCTATAAACACGTGTAAAGACCTTCTAGTCTCAAAATACTATTTTTCATCTTTAATTAACCTTTATGGGATTTCTATAAATAATTATTTTCATAATTAAAACCATAAAGGTTATTTATGAAATCAAGTGAATATTTAAGAAATATTTATAAAATATTCACTTCAGTCCTTTTCATTTTTCATCTCGTTTCACGTGAAATATCACATATCGGGGGATTTTCGGTGATTTCATTTTCACCATTCTCGAAAACATGAATATTTTAAAATTAAATATCAGTATATTCATGTTTTATGAAAACTAATCGATTTTTCGATTTTCGTGATTGGAAATCATTCCTCGTGATATAAATCATTTATTATGATTTTCGGTAATTTTCTAAGATTTTTCAGCAGTATAATGACTGCAAATTGGCTAGCCTCTTGTACGGAAAATACATTTTATATTTTCAAACGGTAAATCGCCACAATTTTTCAACCAATCACCATCAATAGCATTTATAAAAATTTAAATGCATATTTAAAACATGTGTGCCGAATATCCCTACAGGCTGCACATGTCTTCCTTACCTTTTTCGGGTCGACGACTCTCAAAGGTCGCGCCCGTGTTCACCTCTCCCGATCCATCGTCTCGGTCATCGAGGGACATTTTCTGGAATTCAAATTCTACATTTTAGAATTTTTCATAATTTATTAAAATAAATCACTCGAAACTAATTTCCGAAATTCTTATCGAATTTTCGTAATTTCTGAGTTTCCAGGGATTTCCCGTAATTTTTGAATTCTCGAAAATTTTTCGAATTCCCGAAATTCTTTTTTTCTCTCTTTCTTCTTTTTCCTCCTTTCTTTCTTTCTTTCTTTCTTCCTTTCTCTTTTTCTTTTCTTTTTGTTTTTGTTTTTGTTTTTCCTTTTTCTTTTCCTTTTCCTGGCCGGACCGGTTCAGATCGGTCAGTCTCTCCTCACCGCCGGTTCTTCTCCGACGACCAGTTCTCCAGCGGTTCAGCGGCTCCACAGCTGGCCGACGCCACGGCGAAGCTGTCTTCGCCCTTCCTCTTCCGCTGTTCTCCACCTCTTCGGTGGCTTCCTACCTTTTCCTCTTCCTCCGCTGAAGCTTCGGTTGCAGTGGCGGCAGTCGAATCAACCGGCACCGCCACTTTCCCTTCTCTTTTTCCTTCTCGGCTTCCGTCGGGTTTTGCCCCTTTTCTGATTCTGTTTCTTTCCTTTTCCATCGCCGGTTATCCCCTCTTCCCTTTCTTTCTTCACCGGTTATCCCCTCTTCCCTTCCTTTCTTCACCGGTGACGTCATCTCTCCCCTCTTCTCTCTTTCTTTCTCCGGCGACAGTGGCCGATTACTACTCGGGGAGGAAGAATCGGGAGGCTTCTCGATTCTTTCCTTCTTTTCTATTTTTTTGTTTTATTTTTATTATATATCTATTATACATATAATATATTATATACTATATATTACATATTATACATATAATATATACCATATATTATACATATAATATTATTATATTACATATAGTATTGTACTATATATATTATATCAAGATATATTTATATTGTGTATTACAAAATATATATCTAGTATATATATATTTATATATGTATATTTATATACTTTAAAAATAAATAACCTTTATATATATTATACCACAATTTATATTGTATTTACAATATATAATTATGCAACTTTTAATGTAAATTAATATTTACATTTCTCAAATATGTATATACTTATATATACATGTAACGTTATATTTAATACATATGTATTATTTAAATTTATACAATAGTATATATATATACCTCTGTATATTAATATATACTATATAGTATTTCAATACATATGTATTTATATAAAAATACATTTATATAATTTCTAATTATATAAATATATTTCTCTTTCATTTCTCATTTTTTTTATTTAATTTGGATTTCCATTTATCCAAATTAAATTTTCTTTCCTCATTATTTTTCGAATTTCCAAATATTCTTATTTCCACTTACATTTTCCTTCACTCAAATTTTCCCAATTTATCACTTCCTCAATTCACGGAATATTCGCTAATATTCCTATCTCATAATTAAATTTATTTATTTCAACTTATATACTTCCACTAATATTAATTTCCAATATTAATAATTTCCAACAAATGAAAAATTTACGGTTATCACATTCTCCCCACCTTAAGAAATTTAGTCCTTCGAATTTAACTTAAGTCCAAAAGGTGGTGTATTCCGTCTACTTATCGTCTCTGACCTCTAACCTCTAAATCATCTTTTGAGTAATACTGCCAGTACACTTTCAACATCAAGAGTACTTTAGACCACTATATGCGGTCTTTCATCATATATCTATTCTCCCGTAAGTTCATTTATCAATTCGGGAGTTATTCATTTCGTTCCTCTTTTCACATAAAAGTCCATTCACACCATTGTTCATATCACAGCTGATCTGTGCTGTTCATCATCTATTTCTCTCACTTGGTGCCAAGTCGATAAAATTTGGTACTATTATATGCACATGTCAATCAGTTGTATGTAATTGTCCCAGCAGCTTTCACATCCCGTGCACTCGCTCTCCCAATATATCCTCAAGCGTCCACGTATTACGCTCGAGCATTTTCATCAATACGGAGCGGTGCTATCAGTATACTTGGGATCTCAAAGCCTTTTGCTATTTTCAATTAGCATATGGCAACTCAGAGACTCTCATCACATGTAATGCTCACTGGAACCGTACATACACATTAACACCATTTTACACTTATATTTTGACTATTGCACTAGAGAATCTAGGATTCTGATAATGGAAAGTGATTCTATTTTGATCATCAGTCTTTAATCACTTCCATATCATCATATCTCTTTTGGACTCTTTATTGTCCACAATATTCATTTTCACATTTATTCCATCAAGGCTGCATCTCATTGCAGACTTTACTATTGATCATCTTTTATAGTAATAAATCATGAGATAATCATCTTCTCTTCATGTAGTATGGTCATTACATCTCTTTTCATAATTTGGATGCTACCATTGAATCCTCCAATTATCCATTTAATCACCACATTATCTAAACAGTTCCACCATTTCTATCATTTCAAGGTGGTTATGTGTATATCATTTTTGTTTTATTACATAACTGGCAGTAACATGGTAAATCATGTATTTACTCCTTTGAGTATCATTTATTTTCACCTGTCAGTTTGGCTCGATCTTTCATCTAACTATAATCATGTGATAACCAAATGAAATCACCTTTAGTCTTAATTTCGGCAACTACTTGAGGTTCCCTACTCATCATGTTACTTACTTTCTTATTTCATTTTCGTTTTCATATTTTCATCAATTTAGTCGGTTTTCTCCAGTGGTATGGTATTCTACAGTAAAATCTCTTAACATTTTGCATACCATCTTTTCTTCTCAGTTATCCATTTACCGATTTTTATTTCTCTAATTATGTCTCACTAGTAGAGCAGAGTTCCATCACTCTTCTATAGATTGGCAGTAGTATCTAGCTAGACTCATTAATCTCATATCTCAATCATTCTTTTTATTATAGACAGATTCACTGTCATTCTGTCATTTCGAGATTTTCTATCTCTTAAAAGAGACACTGTCTAGCCAAAGCTTTTATTTGTCAATCTTAACACAAGTCCACAATCTTTGAGAGTTTGAAGGGTCATACCACCATGCTGCTCATATTCTATTTGTATCTTTAACTATTTCGATACCTCATCACTTTATTTTTATATGGATTCCTCATTCATTAGGCTTATATACCTCTATAGGAACTCGTAAGTATTTTATCGAGTTCTAGTCATTATTTCATGGACCTTAGTCTCCAACTTTTCTCTAATGGCGCTTTATACTGAGGCTAGTCTTATGGACTCCTCCTATATCTCTGATCAGATCAATAAAGCGTCCATTTTCATGTAGATGATCACTTGTTCTTCACAAGAACTTTATTAAATAATTAGAATTTAATATACCATTTTAATCCATCTACATATCACGGTCATCTGTGCTTCTCTCATTTGTACTTATATAGATACTTCATTAACCTCAAATCACACTATCTGTATTTTCATCAATCACACCTATACAAGTGAATTTCATTATTCACACATTTTCCAAAGTAGTTGTAAAGCTTTTCGGATTCTTTCTATATTTTCCGATATAAGCTTAGAAATTAGATTTCAAATATTCAATCGAGTCAATGTTAGCTCGATTTCTCTAATCTATATAACTCTAAAAAATTTATCGGGAATCACATCCGATACTTTCTTTAGTCACACATCTCTTATTATTTCGGACATTTCATCTCATGTCTTATCATTTTCACTATATATCCTCAAGGTAGAAACATTTAATATTCAAATCATTTTGAAATATTATCCACCTTGATTTCATTATTTACTCATGTTTCACAGCATATTACTCAAAGTGATTAGTAATGCTATAATAAGTGTAACCATTTAATTAACCATACAGATATAGATTTCATTATTTGTACTATTCGCTTTTTCAGTCATTTTCTGTAGTCATCTCACTTTTCATAATATCCAATGATCCAGTAATAAACATCTAATTCAATACAATTTTAATTCAGGCCCTTACAATCAGTAACCGGGCTAATCATCTTGTGATATTCCACTATACACTTATGCGATCGCATCATGTAAGGCCCTGGCCCATCCGCCATCCACCTTTACCCAACTGTGTTGTCCTCTTTGGCGAGCCCACTGGCCTCCTCAAGGTTTTGTCATAAGGCCTAGCCCGTTCACTAGGTCACTTGCAATTCGCGTCCATAATCTAAGTGTAAGTGGAATCAGTAACAGGAATCGTTATATTCATATTACATCCTTTATGCCATTAATGACTCCATCACCATCAATGGATTTAAGATTAACTTGGTTTTATCACGGTTCTAAACATAGCCCAACATAAGGGCGTTTTTGTCATTTCCATATTTATTTCTTTCTCCTCAGTATACATTTAAACTAGTGATCTTAATATCTATGTGTTGATAATACCTCTTCTCGTACTAATATCAGCAATTTGAGATCTTATTCGATTTCGACAGAGAAGTCCACTAGGATCCATAATTGGATTATTTTGCTTGTAATATAGCTTTACATCATCAATTTCTCTGTCAAATCAATCAATTCCAACTTCTGTTGGTCTGTTCTGACTCCCAGTAAAATTTTTGGAGGTAGGGGTATTTTAGTCGTTTTTGGTCAAAAATTTTCTCTCTTTAAAAAACCTTCAATCGGTAATCTTAAGGTCTATTTAATGATGATATTTCATTCCCCTCCTTTATATCATCACTTTTAGGTCTCAGTTCGATCCGGACAGAAAGTACTGGTGGGGCCCTCACCGAGTCCTTTCGGTTCCTTACCGAATAGGCCTTCATTTAAATCATAATGTCACCATTTTCTGGTACATTCTAAGCCTATTATTTCTCTTTACCATCATTAATTCATAAATTCTCCCTCCCTTCAAATTATTTTATTCAATTTGCAATCATTTATTTTCTCAATGTATTTAGACTACACAATACTACAGGGGATGTTAACATTTCCGACACGTTTTCTCTCCAAAAGTATCAACAGACATCAGGCCAACCTCACTCTGATACCATTAAATCTGTCACATCCCGTGACCATATTTTCACATTTTTCTATACATTTTATACGGTTGAGCTGTCTGTGATACTTTACTTTTCATATTCATTTAACTATTAACTATAAAATTAATAATATCAATTACATCCCATATCTTAATTCTTAAGAAAGTAGTACTGAAAGTAAGTCTAAATACAGAAAATAAATGATCATATCTCATATTATAAATCAAGCTGTCGTAATGTCTCCAAATGCGTAGCTCGAAATCCTCAGATGTCAGATCTCACAGTCACCGAAAATCTGAAATGTTAAAATTGGGGAGTGAGCAAACCACGGCTTAGTAAGAGAGTTATATGCAACACTTTATATTCAGCTACCTATATGCTGAAAATAATTTTTCACTTTCTTTAAATCTTCCTAGAGGCTCCAAGCTCACATGTAGTGTCATAACTTATCAAGTTTTGGAAAACCTAATAGCTAGACACAAAACTACGGAGTCGCCACCAACCATTCTAACCTAGGTGTGATTGGTCACCTATTCAAACTAAAAATAAGGCTTGGTCTACGTTAAAAGTTCTAAGTTCGGGAGTACGGTTACGTGTGAGGAAGTATTAGCACCCTCACAACACCCATCCTAAAATGGTACCAAATAATCTAAGGTTATCCTAATTTTGCCTTTTACTTTAATTTCGATATGATTAAATATTGAAAAATCTTTTGTCTCCTCCATCAAGCTGGTTGGACAACTTAAAAGTTTTTCTCATCTCAAGAATATTCAAGTAGGACCAATCGCCTTTCTTAAAGAGGCTCCGTCATCGAATTGTTTAAATATTTTATGCAAACCCTATTTTAACTACTATCCAATTTCTATTTATTATTTTATCTTATTTTATTCTATTGTTATTGTTTTCTTATATAATTATTATTTCATATATTTTTTATATCTTTAAATAAACATGAATTATTTGATATTGAAGATTTTCTTAAAGACCTTCCATCAAGCTGGTAAGACCTTAAAGAAACTTTCTCACCTTAGGAATTTTTAAAGAAACTACTCAAGCGCAATTCCCTTTAAATTCCATCCTCGGAATAATTCACATTTATTAAAATAGTTAATTTAGTTTAATTTCTATTTATTTTAATTGTTTGGAATAATTCACATTTATTAAAATATTTAATTTAATTTCTATTTATTTTGATTCTTTTCTAATTCTAATTCTAATTTATTAATTTGATTTTTATTCTTTATTATAATGAACTTAATTTTAATCTACTATTTTTAATCTAATTTAATTTTTATTTTTATAATTTAATTTATTAAATCTTGGAAATGTCCTTTAAATCTTCCATCAAGCTGGCAAGACTTAAAAGAATCTTTCTCACCTCAAGACATTTAAAAGTACTACTCAAGCGCAGTTCCCTTAGAATTCCATCATCGGAATATTTATAGTTGTATTATTTTATTGTATTTTATTTCTGAAATATATTAATTTCAATGACTCTTAATTCCTAATTTGATTATTAATTCTTTTAATTGCAATTAATTTTAATTAATTTTTATCTCAATTTTAATAAATTTGAGTTTTAAATATTGGAAATAAACTTTTTAAATCTTCCATTAAGCTGGTAAGACTTAAAAAGGACCTCCTCACCTCAAGATCTCTGAGAGTATTACTCAATCGCAATCCTCTCAGAGATCCGTCGTTAGAATAATGAATATTTGATATTATTTCATTTGATCTTGTTTCTAAATACATTAATATTACTAATTCTTAATTTCTAATTTTATTATTCATTACTTTGACAAACTTAATTTTAATTAAATATGATTTTAATTTGATTTTTATTTTTATAATGAATTTTAACTATTAAATATTGGAAATATCCTTTTAAATCTTCCATCAAGCTGGTTAGACTTAAAAGAAATCTCCTCACCTCAAGATCTCTGAAAGTATTACTCGATCGCAATCCTCTCAGAGTTCCATCGTCGGAATTATTTTCATTCAAAATATTATTGTTTTTATTTTATTTTATTTAACATATATTTAAATATTGCAATTTTCAAATAAATTGTAACTCTGAATTAACTATTTATTTTTTTTATTCTAAGAACTAGACATTAATCCTAATCATACCATACTCAATCACGCAATTCATTAAATCATACAAATTATATTATATAAATCATTAATCATACAAATCGCATTGTATCATGCAAATCAAGTCATTATTCTAGTTTTTATTAATAATAATAATAATAATAATAATAATAATAATAATAATAATGCACATACCAACAGATTATTGTTTATTCAATTGATGACAATTTGGTCATAAAATAATAAAACATATATTCACAACCAATTCATGTCAGCCATGGAATGATTATCAGTAGAGACAAAATTCCAAATAACTTCACATAGCGTAGATAAATGGATAAAGAAAGAGGTACTCACAATTTTCTATTGTTTCCTTTTTTATTGTTTTGCAGCAACTTTGTTTTCAGCTCACTCGACTACAAATTTCCTGACAATAGTAAATTGCAACAGGCGAGAGGCTTAATGGTGCGGTTATGGTGATAAACAGGAGATGGCTTCGGTACAAAACAGCTTCTATTCCATGTTGCAACTGCTCCTTATCTCCGTTGTTATCTCTTTTTTTGTATCTTCTTCTCCACATATTGTCGCAGCAACAAAAACCCAACAACAATGCAGCAAGGCGAGCAAGCGGTGGCGTGACTCACGGTAGCAAGAATAGATGGAAAGGATGACGGTAACAATGCCTAAGCACCACAGCAGTGCTGGCGGTTTGATGCAAGAGATGCGGTGATGGAGATGGAGATGCAGCAGGGGTGCGGTGAAGAAGTAGCGATAATGATACAATGAAGGTACGGGATCGTGAAGATGACGATGAAAACCAAATTTCCTCCTCCCTATCCACACACATGCCACGCACCAGCAGACTGCAGCAACGTTGAACAGCTGCAACCAGAACCAACAGAGCAGCAACGTTTTGCTTCTGTCTCACTTCAACATGGCTGCACCCTATTCCACGTAACCAGCAACTTCCCTCACAAACCGCACCACATTCTGAAAGTGGCTGACTTCTTATTTTTTCTTCTCCATTTTGTTTTGTAGCAGTAACCGACTATGAAGGATTAAAGTCAGAGGCGATGCAGATGCGAATGCAATGGCTGAGCAAGGCGTAATAAAAGGTGATGAAGCAACCGGTGCAGCAGCAAGCAATAGTGACGGAGCGGCAACTGAGTACAGATGTGGGAGGCTGCTTGGGGCTGAGGCAGCAGGCTTGATGGCAGAAGGTTGTGTTTTCGGTTTGATCAAATTATTCAAGTGCAGAGGTGGCCCGCTATGATTTTTCAAAGAAGCCTTTTTTTTTCGTGATCCGTTCTCCCCCCTTTAACCCTAGTTCTGTGTTCCTTTAATATATGTGTTTGTCCCTTTTTTATTTAATTTTCCTGGGCATTAAACCAATTTTATTTTCTTTCCATCCATACACAAATTTGAGTTTGACTTGTATCTTCATTGATTCTCACTTGATTCACTCATTGATTTTGATTTTCTTTCTAAAATTTTCAAATTTTTGACTTTGCTTTTGTTTTAAGATTTTGATTTTTTTTTTCAAGTTTCCCTTCTTTGATCACTTTATTTTTGTTTTTTTTTCTATTTTTATTTTATTTTCATTTTTATTTTTTAATAACAAACAAGATAGTAATACAAAAATTGGATTCATCTTCTGATTATCTGTAACGGCCCAGCCCAACCGCCCGAAGTACCTTACGGGACATTCATCGGTTGCTGTGACAACGCTACTCATCCGTACTGTCCGCTCTGGGTTCTAGAGGTGGCCCCCGTCACACAGAGGTGGCCCCCGTCACAAAGACGTGGCACTTAGCCCCTCACGGATTTATCGGGAAACTTATCCCAATTAGCGTCCGCTGCTACTCGAACCCCTTACCACTTGTAAGTGTCGAGTAACGACTAACCATTGGTCCAATGGTTAGTCGTTACTCGACACTTACAAGTGGTAAGGGGTTCGAGTAGCGGTGGACGCGAATTGGGATAAGTTTCTCGATAAATCCGTGAGGGGCTAAGTGCCACGTCTATGTGACGGGGACCACCTTTAGAACCCAGAGCGGACAGTACGGATGAGTGAGGTGATGAATGACCCGTAAGGTACTTCGGGCCCTCACATTATCAAACCCAATAGGTCCAATAACATTAAAAGACCCTATACAAAATGGGGTGTCTACAAGTAGGAAGGATACTACATTCGGCTAGGGATCCGGATGAAGTAAGGCAGCCTGTCTTGTCCCGGAACCTAGAAGCAACTGTAGAGAGTAATCGTTTTCTTTTGATATTCAAATCTCAGTAAAATATTAAATATTCATGTGATAAAACACTTAAGTAATTAAATAAAGAATTAATGTTCTTTTCACAAATACTCATTTCCACATTTGTAAAACACCGTGTAATATTTAGTTCAACACGTAATATATCAAAAGCTCAGTTGCTGTAGATAATTTAGTACCAGCAAAAGTTCAGTGAAAAGTACAATCATCAGTATAGTATCATGAGACTAGGCAACACCCTAAATATATCATGCTATAATATCATGCTATAATATCATCCCAAATAGGGAAAACACATGAGATCTATGGCCATAGTCTATAGGGTCCACAGTGTGCACTGATCAGGTGTTCACTGGGACGCTGATAATAGGATCAGTATCTATCAGCACTAACACGTGACACGTGAGCATGATATGGAGCCTAACAGTCTCAAAACAGTAAACACGTGATATAAACCCCATTTATGAAATCAATTTCATTGAATATAAGTTCAATCAATCCATAAATATTCATAAGGAAAATATTTTCATTTTATGAATAACAATTTATAAAATATTCATACTGGGGTAATCACTCCCGAAAATGCTCTGAATATTATAGAACAGTATAAATCACATTTTTCATACAGTGAAAACAGTTTATAAAATAATCACACTGTAAAATAAATCTCATGACTATTTCTTTTTCACCGTAAAACATGTACGCATGCTTTTCTGTGCTTTCTATCCAAAACAGGGTTGTCAAAGTTATCAAAATTCAAATCAATTATTTTTATGATTTATGAAAAAATAAAATATTTATTTTCCAAATTCAATAATTCTGTCACTATGTTTTCCTTTATAAACACGTGTAGAGACCTTCTAGTCTCAAAATACTATTTTTCATCTTTAATTAACCTTTATGGGATTTCTATAAATAATTATTTTCATAATTAAAACCATAAAGGTTATTTATGAAATCAAGTGAATATTTAAGAAATATTTATAAAATATTCACTTCAGTCCTTTTTATTTTTCATCTCGTTTCACGTGAAATATCACATATTAGGGGATTTCGGTGATTTCATTTTCACCATTCTCGAAAACATGAATATTTTAAAATTAAATATCAGTATATTCATGTTTTATGAAAACTAATAGATTTCTCAATTTTCGTTGTTGGAAATCGCTCCTCGTGATATAAAATCATTTATTATGATTTTCGGTAATTTTCTAAGATTTTTCGGCTAGCCTCCTGCACAGAAAATACAGTTTATATTTTCAACCGGTAAATCGCCACAATTTTTCAACCAATCATCATCAATATCATTTATAAAAATTTAAATGCATATTTAAAACATGTGTGCCGAATATCTCTACAGGCTGCACATGTCTCCTTTACTTTTCTTGGGTCGGCGACTACCTCTCAAAGGTCGCGCCCGTGTTCACCTCTCCCGATCCATCGTCTCGGTCATCGAGGGACATTCTCTGGAATTAAAATTCTACATTTTAGAATTTTTCATAATTTATCAAAATAAATCACTTGAAACTAATTTTCGAAATTCTTACAGAATTTTCGTAATTTCTGAGTTTCCCGGGATTTCCCGTAATTTTCGAATTCTCGAAAATTTTTCGAATTCCCAGAATTCCTTTTCTCTCTCTTTCTTCTTTTTCCTTCTTTCTTTCTTTCTTTCTTTCTTTCTTCCTTTCTCTTTTTCTTTTTTTTTCTTTTTGTTTTTGTTTTTCCTTTTTCCTTTTTCTTTTCCTTTTCCTGGCCAGACCGGTTCAGACCGGTCAGTCTCTCCTCACCGCCGGTTCTTCTCCGGCAACCAGTTCTCCGGTGGTTCAGCTGCTCCACAGCTAGCCGACGCCACGGCGAAGTTGGATCTAGCCTCCATTCGGCCTGGATCGGCAGCACGGCGATGGATCTACTTGGTTTTGGTTCGGCCTCTTCGCCCTTCCTCCTTCGCTGTTCTCCTCCTCTTCGGTGGCTTCCTACCTTTTCCTCTTCCTCCGTTGAAGCTTCGGCTGCAGTGGCGGCGGCCGAATCGGCCGGCACCGCCACTTTCCCTTCTCTTTTTCCTTCTCGGCTTCCGTCGGGTTCTGCCTCTTTTCCGATTCTGTTTCTTTCCTTTTCTGTCGTCGGTCATCACCTCTTCCCTTCCTTTCTTCGTCGGCGACGTCGTCTCTCCTGTCTTCTCTCTTTCTTTCTCCGACGACAATGGCCGGTTACCACTTGGGGAGGAAGAATCGAAAGGCTTCCCGATTCTTTCCTTCTTTTCTATTTTTTTGTTTTATTTTTATTATATATCTATTATACATATAATATATTTTATACTATATATTACATATTATACATATAATATATACCATATATTATACATATAATATTATTATATTATATATAGTATTGTACTATATATATTATATCAAGATATATTTATATTGTGTATTACAAAATATATATATCTAGTATATATATATATTTATATATGTATATTTATATACTTTAAAAATAAATAACCTTTATATATATGTGACGTCCCCGTCACTACATCTTATAACTTATTTTTTTCTTATTATCTTATCCGACATTATTTGATTTAGTTCATCAGTGCCATCCATTCCTTACCCCTAAGCTAAATACCTAATAGCTCATAAAATTTTATTCAATTTCCATAAGCATAAAAATGATATATATAAATATCATTCCATTTCCACAAGATCTCATACATCATCTTATCTTACATCCCCGACATCTTATATATATAATTGTAACTTGTACTGTACCGTAGCTGAATTACAATTTACTGTACATAAGTATATAAGTATACCTTCTATGCTAACTGGGAAGCGTATCGAGAAGGTACACTGCAATCTTTCAAAATCAAGCTCCTCAAATCGAAGCGAGGCTCACTTCAGGTAATCTGTAGGAAAAATGGTCGTAAAAGGGTGAGTTTACGCTCAGTAAGAAAATTATGTAAAAGAGCGTACTATGCCTCTATATATATTTTTCCTACTTGGCTCTACAATGTCAAGTAAAGCACTATAAAGCATGTATCTTAAACATCTTCCATGCATTGTTTGCAACCATGCATATCTATTTCAATGGTATAAGCAAACACACTTTCTTTAAAACATCATGCTTAAACTTCTTTCTTTAAAACATCATACTTCATAACATACTT
Organism: Heritiera littoralis; assembly: GCA_031772115.1. Taxonomy (NCBI): domain Eukaryota; kingdom Viridiplantae; phylum Streptophyta; class Magnoliopsida; order Malvales; family Malvaceae; genus Heritiera; species Heritiera littoralis. Next base: position 1,362,371 of record JAPDPK010000148.1, read on the forward strand.
TAAAATATACATCATATACTTCTTTATACATACATCTTGTACTTTGATATAGATGGAGACTATGTACAAATATTTCAGCGATTGCATCGTCATATAAACCATTCATTCCCATTTATATGACTCTAATCATACATTAGTACAGTGGTATACCATGTAGAGGTCAGGGATTCTCTTCTGCCTTTAGTCATTCACAGTGAACACTAGTCAGGTGTCACTTGTGGTATTGAGGACCAGACTAGGGTTCCTCACTTAACATAATAATACTGAGGACTTGATCAGAGTCTCTCAGCCATCAGAAATGCACGACCATTACGCAGTCCATAGTCTCAAAACATTTATAATATACTTTTTCAGGAAATACTTTTGTGTTTAAATCAAATAAGCTTTTTAAGCTCTTTTCATACATGGCAGTCGACTGGCCTCACAGGGCAGTCGGCTGCTGCTTTATAACTTCATTTCTCAAAATTATTTTCATTTCAGAAAATACATGGGGTCAGTCGACTGGTCCATATAGCAGTCGACTGGTTTTCAAACAAAATGCATTTTAGCAAATAGCAGTCAACTGTCCCATATAGCAGTCGACTGGTTTGAAACAAAATGCTTCCGGGTAAATAGCAGTCGACTGGTTTGAATCGGTTTTCGAAAAACGGCGTTTTTGATGTCTCTAGGCAGTCGGCTGCTTCTAACCTAATTGGTACTAGGAGACAAGTCCGAAAATGTCATTTTTCCTGCATGAAATCAGCTGATGTTTCTTTCCAAACCACATAAGAATATCATAAAACATGCGGACATAGCCGCCTTACGTCCGTTACATAAATTCCTTACCTCGATTCCTTCGAGAACGCAAGATCACTTGGTGCGCCAACCTTAGCTTTTCACCTCTTCAACTCTATAAACATTATACAAATCAAATCTTTAAACTATCATCATATACATATCATACCAACTCAGAACAACTCCAAATCATAAACAAAATTGGAAGAATCATCTTCTTCTCTTACCTTCACTAGAGACCAAAATCTCAAACTTTGAGATCTCTTCCAATACTTGGAATCAATCTACCAAACTTTGGATATCTCTTAGTCTAACGACAAGGATCGTTTTTCGTTTAATGAACTTAATGGATCGATGGAAGAGTGAGGTGGTTTATCAAAGAGCTTGGAATGGAAAACTATGAAAGCTTGGAGATGGAACGAGAGGGAGAGCTGGAAGAGTGGCTAACATTGGTGATGGCTGATGGGGATGATGACTATGCTAATTTGCATTTAATGCATGCTTTATCCCATTAATTCATCTCAGCCATGCTTTACCTTTTTGACTCATTTGACCATTGAATTTACTTCCTCTTCCATATGACTCATCCATTAACTACTAATGAAATTTCTGATTTAATTTCTTGTCTCATCCTCCATTTATTTTCCTGATATCACCTTATTTCTTTGATAATTTTATTTTCAATTCTCTTTTATTTCTTACATGTTCCATACATCATTTATACATCATTTATGCCTCACTTACACATCAACTTCATATTCATTTAATCATATTAGATTAAATACTTTACAAACATGGAGGAATTACATGAAAATTGGGGATTTCACATCCTCCCCTCCTTAGAAAATTTGGTCCTCCAAATTTGGATTAGCTTATCATATAAACAACTCTGGGTACCTTTCCTTCATTAAGCTCTCTAGCTCCCATGTAGCTTCTTCCATCGTATGGTATTGCCAGAGAACTTTCACTAAAGGGATCATCTTAGACCTCAAAACTTTCTCTTTTCTGTCCAAAATCCGAACCGGCTTCTCTACATAGCTCATATCTTCCCTTATCTCCAAGGGTTCATACTCTATGACATGAGACGGATCCGGATTATACTTCCGAAGTATCGATACATGAAACACATTATGTACCCCCGATAGCTCCAGAGGTAATGCCAATCTATAGGCAACATCACCTACTCGATCTAAGACCTCAAATGGACCGATGTAATGAGGACTTAACTTACCTCGTCGGCCAAATCTCATGATCCCTTTGGATGGAGAAACTTTCAGAAATACATAATCTCTAACCCTAAACTCAAGTGGCCTTCGTCGAGCATCTGCATAGCTCTTTTGTCTACTTTGAGCTGTCTTAAGCCTCTGACAAATCAACTTAACATCTTCTGAGGCTTGCTCGACTAGATCTGGAGCCAACAACTTGTGCTCGCCCACTTCTTCCCACCCAATCGGTGATCGACACCTCCTACCATACAGAGCTTCATATGGTGCCATCCCGATACTTGCATGATAGGTATTATTGTATGCGAATTCAGCCAATGGCAGATGGTCATCCTAAGAGCCTTTAAAGTCTATAGCACAAGCTCTCAACATATCCTCGAGTGTCTGAATCATGCGCTCGGACTATCCATCAGTCTGCGGATGAAAAGCTGTGCTGAAATTTAGCTTAGATCCCATGACTTCCTGAAAATGCTCTAAAAAATGGGAAGTAAACTTGGAATCTCTATCAGAAGTGATGCTCACTGGAATCCCATGTAGTCTTACGACATCTTTTACATACATATCTGCCAAAGCATTGAGTGTATCTGTTGACTTCATAGGCAGAAAGTGAGCTGACTTTATCAATCTATCGACAATCACCCAAATACCGTCATGATTCCTCTTGGTCCTGGGCAATCCCATAATAAAGTCCATCGTAATGTGTTCCCACTTCCATATAGGTATAGGCAGAGGATGCAGTAATCCTGCTGGCTTTTGATATTCTACCTTAACCTGTTGACATGTGAGACATTTTGCCACAAAATCAGCTATGTCTCTCTTCATGCCATTCCACCAATACACCTTGCGAAGATTATGATACATCTTTGTGTTTCCTGGATGCAACGTGTACTTAGTGGCATGAGCTTCAATCAAAATCAACTTCCTCAATTCATCATCATTAGGAACACATATACGGCTCCTAAACCTCAAAATTCCATCACTTCTAACATCAAACTCTGAGGTCATACCTGATTGCATCTGATTCATAGCCTCAATGCATTTATCATCTTCCTTTTGAGCACTTCGGATTCTGTCCATTAACTCTAGCTCAATCTTCAAACTAGCCATCATTCCAAATTGCTCATTAGGCCTAACATCAAGGTTGAGGCTTGCAAACTGCTCGATTAGCTCATACTCTTTTATCATCATATAAGACACAATACTTACATGCTTCCGGCTCAGAGCATCCGCCACCATATTGGCTTTCCCCGGGTGGTACAAAATCTCACAATCATAGTCCTTCAGGAGCTCGAGCCATCTTTTTTGCCTTATGTTTAATTCCTTTTGGGAGAACAAGTATTTCAAACTTTTGTGATCCGTAAAAATCTGAAATCTCTCACCATATAAGTAATGCCTCCATATTTTCAGAGCAAATACTACTGCAGCTAACTCCAAATCATGAGTTGGGTAGTTCTTTTCATGGTCCTTTAGCTGTCGAGAACCATAGGCTACTACCTTACCATGCTGCATTAACACACATCCCAAACCTTGCCTTGAGGCATCACTATACACCGCAAATCCACCTGAACCACTAGGGATAGTGAGAATTGGTGCAGTTGTCAGCTTGTGCTTTAACTCTTGGAAGCTACTCTCACAGGCTTCATTCCACTCGTACTTCACTTCCTTGCGCGTCAAGCGCGTCAATGGAGCAGCTAGCTTCGAGAAACCCTCTACAAACCTTCTATAATAGCCAGCTAGACCCAAGAAACTCCTAATCTCCGTCACTGTCTTCGGTCTTTCCCATTGGACCACCGCTTCAATCTTCGATGGATCAACTGAGACACCATCTTTACTGATAATATGACCTAAGAAGGAGATTTGGTTAAACCAGAAATCACACTTACTTAGCTTGGCATACAATCCTCTATCCTTGACGGTTTGCAGAACTATCTTCAAATGCTGCTCATGCTCTTCCCGAGACCTCGAGTAGACCAAGATGTCATCGATGAAGACAATGACAAACTGGTCTAAGTACTGTTTGAACACGTCATTCATCAGGTTCATGAAGGTTGCAGGTGCATTGGTCAGACCAAACGGCATCACTAGGAACTCATAGTGACCATACCGTGTCCTAAATGCAGTCTTAGGGATATCTTCATTTCGAATCTTCAACTGATGATATCCGGATCTCAAGTCTATCTTGGAAAAGACTTGTGCACCCTTTAGCTGATCAAAGAGGTCATCTATCCTGGGAAGAGGATACTTATTCTTGATCGTCACTTTGTTCAACCACCGGTAGTCAATGCACAACCTCATACTACCGTCCTTCTTTCGGACAAAAAGCACAGGAGCACCCCAAGAGGATACGCTGGGTCGTATGAATCCCTTATCCAGTAACTCTTGAAGCTGCTTCTTCAGTTCTTCCAATTCTACCAAAGCCATCCAGTAGGGAGATCTCAAAATGGGCTCAGTCCCCGGCACCAAATCGATCGTAAACTCCACTTCCCTATCCGGAGGAAGTCCCGAAAGATCGTCTGGAAATACCTCAGGAAAATCTTAGACCACATGAATATCATTGAGTCTGGGACGTTTCTGATCTACGTCCTCCACATAAGCAATAAATCCTTCACATCATCATACATATTATCCATTACTTTCATTTGCAAACAAATCAAGTAATAAACATGCTTTAACATCAATCCCTTTCAAAATTTACAACATAGTTAACGGGTGAAGAGAAGGTTACACTCTTGGCATAACAGTCTAATATAACATGATTCTTAGTTAACCAATCCATACCCAAAATAACATCAAATCCATACATATTTAGTAGGATTAGGTCAGCTACTGATTCTCTTTCTCCTACCTGTAGCTTACAGTTCCTATACACTAACTCTGTCATTTGGGATTCCTTAAAAGGTGTGCTTATTTGTAGTAAATGTCCTAAAGGATCAGGCTTAACAGGTACTTTCATAGCAATCATAGGTGACATAAATGAATGCGTGGAGCCTGGATCAAATAATGCAGTAACACTTATATCAAAAAGGTAAATTTTACCTTTAATCACTTTGGACGAGGCATCGGCAGATTCTTCATCGATGGTAAACACTCGTCCTTGAGTCACAGCTTTCTTCCCCTTTTCTGCAGCAGTGGCCTTAGGTTGCGGTTTAGTGTTCTTATCAGATTCCTCGGGTATTCTTTGGTCTCTCTGAGGGCAGTCTCTAATCATGTGCCATTTCTCCCCACATCTAAAGCATGCGCCACTCGCCAAGCGACATGGCTGTGATCCGTGAAACTTCCTGCATTGCTCACATCTTTGCATCGTACTTGGTGAGCTAGCGGTACTTCTCGCTGGGTATCGGGATCTCTCATCACTTATCTTGATCCCAGTAGCTCTAGGGGTACCTATACCGTTATTATCATAACTTCAATGTTAGTAAGATTCCATATAACCATTAGACTAATTTAAAGATCATCTTTCTATACTTTACTTACCTATCGAAACACCTTCAGATCGTCTACTTCTCCGATGTGGATACCTATCACTCGGAGTTTTCTCATCCGACTTCCGCTTCATCGATTCTTTGCCTTTAGCCTTGGCTCGAAAGTCAGCGTGATGAAGATCATAATCCTGCTCACATAATTGAGCCTTACGAACTGCCTCTCCATAAGTAGTAATATCCATCGGATACAGCTTCGATCTAATAGGGGACTTCAATCCCTCTATGAACCTATAGATCTTGTGTCTTTCATCTCTGAGAACCTCTGGATCAAATCTACTAAAGGTAGTAAACTTTGATTCATACTGATTCACTATCATCGTACCTTGAGTCAAACTCAGAAACTCAATCTTCAATCTATTCCGATCAGTGCGTGGGATGTACTGCTCATTGAAAGCTTCCACAAATCTATCCCATGTAACCTCATCATATCGGGCCTCTAACACGTCCGAGTGGCTTGCCACCAATATTCAGCATCACCAATCAACAGGTAGGCTGCCAAGCCTACTTTCTCCCTTTCGGAGCAGGGCATGTACTCGAAGGATTTCAAGACCGCTTTCATCCAGTTCTCGGCGGTCAACAGGTCTCTTTCCCCCTTAAACTTGGGCGGATCCAACTTCTTGAATTCTTTTATCAATGACACACTACAATATGCCCTAGGATCCCGCCTTCCCGTAGCTGGGACTGGTGGGGGTACTTCTGTAGGAGGGATAGCAGGTGCAGTTGCTTGGGTACTTGTGGCCACATTTGGAAAGCTTGACATAAACTGGGTGAACATCGTGGCCATGTTCTCCATATGCTTTTCCATTTTAGCTAGCCTTGTATTCGGGCTATGTGGTGGAGATGGATGAGGAGATGGAACTGGGGGTTGTTCTTCACGACCCCGTCCTCTTCCTCTACTAGTACCTCTTCTTCGTGAGCTCATGTTGTAATCATAATCATCATTGAGCTCTTTAGTATAACTATAAACAGTTATACCTAATCTATATTCAGACAAGTACAATACAATTGGGGATATACTCTATTCTAGCTTCTTGATACTGATAAACTACCAATCAAATCGCTTTGATACCAATCTGTGACGTCCCCGTCACTACATCTTATAACTTACTTTTTTCTTATTATCTTATCCGACATTATTTGATTTAGTTCATTAGTGCCATCCATTCCTTACCCTTAAGCTAAATACCTAATAGCTCATAAAATTTTATTCAATTTCCATAAGCATAAAAATGATATATATAAATATCATTCCATTTCCACAGGATCTCATACATCATCTTATCTTACACCCCGACATCTTATATAATAATTGTAACTTGTACTGTACCGTAGCTGAATTACAATTTACTGTACATAAGTATATAAGTATACCTTCTATGCTAACTGGGAAGCGTATCGAGAAGGTACACTGCAATCTTTCAAAATCAAGCTCCTCAAATCGGAGCGAGGCTCACTTCAAGTAATCTGTAGGAAAAATGGTCGTAAAAGGGTGAGTTTATGCTCAGTAAGAAAATTATGTAAAAGAGCGTACTATGCCTCTATATGCATTTTTCCTACTTGGCTCTACAATGTCATGTAAAACATTATAAAGCATGTATCTTAAACATCTTCCATGCATTGTTTGCAACCATGCATATCTATTTTAATGGTATAAGCAAACACACTTTCTTTAAAATATCATGCTTAAACTTCTTTCTTTAAAACATCATACTTCATAACATACTTTAAAACATACATCATATACTTCTTTATACATACATCTTGTACTTTGATATAGATGGAGACTATGAACAAATATTTCAGCGATTGCATCGTCATATAAACCGTTCATTCCCATTTATATGACTCTAATCATGCATTAGTACAGTGGTATACCATGTAGGGGTCAAGGATTCTCTCCTGCCTTTAGTCATTCACAGTGAACACTAGTCAGGTGTCACTTGTGGTATTGAGGACCAGACTAGGGTTCCTCACTTAACATAATATTACTAAGGACTTGATCAGAGTCTCTCAGCCATCAGAAATGCACGACCATTACGCAGTCCATAATCTCAAAACATTTATAATATACTTTTTCAGGAAATACTTTTGTGTTTAAATCAAATAAGCTTTGAAAGCTCTTTTCATACATGGCAGTCGACTGGCCTCACAGGGCAGTTGGTTGTTGCTTTATAACTTCATTTCTCAAAATTATTTTCATTTAAGAAAATACATGGGGGCAGTCGACTAGTTTTCAAACAGAATGCATTTTAGCAAATAGTAGTCGATTGTCCCATATAGCAGTCGACTGGTTTGAAACAGAATGCTTCTGGGTAAATAGTAGTCGACTGACTTACCTAGCAGTCGACTAGTTTGAATCGGTTTTCGAAAAACGGCATTTTGGATGTCTCTAGGCTGTCGGCTGCTCCTAACCTAATTGGTACTAGGAGACAAGTCCGAAAATGTCATTTTTCCTGCATGAAATTAGCTGATGTTTCTTTCCAAACCATATAAGAATATCATAAAACATGCGGACATAGCCGCCTTACGTCCGTTACATAAATTCCTTACCTCGATTCCTTCGAGAACGCAAGATCACTTGGTGCGCCAACCTTAGCTTTTCACCTCTTCAACTCTATAAACATTATACAAATCAAATCTTTAAACTATCATCATATACATATCATACCAACTCAGAACAACTCCAAATCATAAACAAAATTGGAAGAATCATCTTCTTCTCTTACCTTCACTAGAGACCAAAATCTCAAACTTTGAGATCTCTTCCAATAATTGGAATCAATCTACCAAACTTTGGATATCTCTTAGTCTAACGACAAGGATCGTTTTTAGTTTAATGAACTTAATGGATCGATGGAAGAGTGAGGTGGTTTATCAAAGAGCTTGGAATGGAAAACTATGAAAGCTTGGAGATGGAACGAGAGGGAGAGCTGGAAGAGTGGCTAACATTGGTGATGGCTGATGGGGATGATGACTATGCTAATTTGCATTTAATGCATGCTTTATCCCATTAATTCATCTCAGCCATGCTTTACCTTTTTGACTCATTTGACTATTGAATTTACTTCCTCTTCCATATGACTCATCCATTAACTACCAATGAAATTTCTGATTTAATTTCTTGTCTCATCCTCCATTTATTTTCCTGATATCACCTTATTTCTTTGATAATTTTATTTTCAATTCTCTTTTATTTCTTACGTGTTCCATACATCATTTATACATCATTTATGCCTCAATTACACATCAACTTCATATTCATTTAATCATATTAGATTGAAATACTTTACAAACATGGAGGAATTACATGAAAATTAGGGATTTCACAATATATATATATATATTTATATATATATATTATACCACAATATATATTGTATTTACAATATATAATTATGTAACCTTTAATGTAAATTAATATTTACATTTCTCAAATATGTATATACTTATATATACATGTAATGTTATATTTAATACATATGTATTATTTAAATTTATACAATAGTATATATATACCTCTGTATATTAATATATACTATATAGTATTTTAATACATATGTATTTATATAAAAATACATTTATATAATTTATAATTATATAAATATATTTCTCTTTCATTTCTCATTTTCTTATTTAATTTGGACTTCCATTTATCCAAATTAAATTTCCTTTCCTCATTATTTTTCGAATTTTCAAATATTCTTATTTCCACTTACATTTTCCTTCACTCGAATTTTTCCAATTTATCACTTCCTCAATTCACGGAATATTCGCTAATATTCCTATCTCATAATTATATTTATTTATTTCAACTTATATACTTCCACTAATATTAATTTCCAATATTAATAATTTTCAACAAATGAAAAATTTACAGTTATTAGTACTATACAATAGATGCACACAAGCACAACACTTGATGCATATGTCAATGCCCCATTGCATCATGAGCTACAAAGTTTCTTTGCACAGCCGTCCCCTACACATACCTCATATGATGTAACCATGACTTTTTGGTTTTTATTATTTTTATATGTAATGGGATGTTTAATCTACCTAATTAAACCAATATATATGTTGTTAGGCTTGATGCGTAGGGTTTTCAGACTAATGATGTTTACAATAGTATGCTTTAATCTTACATTGGGTGTTCGTATACCTAAATTGTACATTTTGATGCAATATTTTGATGGGTGCACATTGTGGAGTCAAGTCCAATTTGAATTCACTTAGAATGTATTACCTTTTTTTTTTTGATTGGATGAACCAGAACATATTAATTAAGATAATTGAAGATTGAATGTATATAGTATTTTTAAGTTTTTAATCTATATCTTGACAACCATTTTAAGTTTTTTTTTTTAAACACAATTATCGAATAAGAACAATTGTGTTGAAATGCTTTATGGTTGCAAAAACTTAATTAATTTAATGTTTATCACATTATTAGCAATTATCAAAGATATTCATCTTAATCAATTAATTTTATTAATTTTAATAAGAAAAAGATAAATTATAAAAATTTGTTTCTTCTTATAAATGCTAAGAAAAAAAGCATTATTGCCCATGGTTCTAGAGCAAGCAAAATTCCTTGGAATAAGGGCGTTCAAATGCCCTTTGTATGGTATTTGATGAAGGAAACCGAAACAAACACGCAGCGGAAATAAAACATTCGGCCTCCACCAGAATCGATTCGGAGGGTTGCCTGATTAGGGTTTCGAGATTTTACCTAACGTTTTCTCTGCTTTTTCTGTCTTTGGTCGAATCACAAGCAGCAACTTTTCGTTCCTGCCTCTATGGTATCCACACGAACGGATCTCACGACTCTTGAACGTCTCACGATCAGATGCCTTAAGGAGCGTTTTGATTCTTTTTAACCGAACTGCTAGCTTCGATTAAAAGAATACTTTTCTGTTTTCTAATTGTTGTGCGACTATGTTTCAGAAAACATCCTTTTATAGGCAGTAAATTTTACCCTAAAATTTACTGCCAAACAGAACTCTAATCCTACTTAGAATAGGATTAGTTATATCCCTAATCCAATTCAGAATAGGATTAGTTATATCCTTAATCCAATTTAGAATAGGATTAATTAAGCTCCTCATTGATCCGTTCTAAGTGTGCGACCCAATAGGTTCTCAAAACAATGGCAATGACAAAATTGTCACAGGCAATAAGCGGTATCTAGCAACACATCATTGCTACCCATGTAACGAGAATGTCAATGACTCGACATAACCTTACTCGTGATAGATGTTACTGTGTAGTCTAATCCCTTTATCCTTTGATGTCTTGATTAGACACAAGTCATGGAATGTGTCACACTTGTATAGTCTAATCAGCGTTTCTTGATTCCTGAGTAGACTAATTAAACAAATAAAATCAATATCTCATATTGACTTATTCGAGCACGGCCATGCATTTCTTAGTCTCACTCTATCAAAGGGCCCAAGACATCACTCTTGTTATATAAGAGGGATAAATTCTATCTTGATCACTAACATCCCTCTACATAGATCAAGGCATACCCAATTACTACCTTTATAGTCCATCCTGTTACGAATGACATCTAGCAGCATTAAAGTATGCAATTCTCTATGTTGGGATCTGTGATGATCTCAAGTCAAAGGATCACATACACCATCATCACTATGAGAATCGCTTATGACACTCATATAACAATCCATGTAGCGTTCTCATGGAGGGTCGATCCAGTACATAGTTCTCTAACATGTACCTATGTGATGACTTGATATCCTATATCGATGACAATGGTCATCAGTCAACCACATACTAGTCTTATGTATCATTGTTATCTTGTTCACAATAATACTTGACTAGGGATATTTTAAGAATAGTGTGTTATTACTATTCTAAGGAACATTATCATATAAGATTACATTACGCAGTTATAAAACAAATATAATAATGAACTATAATAAATAAAATGTCATGATACATAAATAATGCCAAAGTCAATCATCTAATGAATGGTTCTAAGGGCATAATCCAACATTTGAATGCCCATGGTTCTAGGGCAAGCAGAATTCCTTGGAACAATAGCATTTGAATGCTCTTTGTAAGGTAGTCGAATACCTTTGGTCTAAGACATTCTGTTTGGCTTGCATTGCAAATTCCCTTTGTAGAGTATTCAAATACCCATGCTTTTAGGGCAGACAAAAATGCCTTGGAACAAGAGCACTTGGATGCTTTTTATAGGATGGTCTAATGCCCCTAGCTCGAGGAGTATAATTGAGTTGAGCCAATCCGATATAGTGAGGTACAAGCTTGAGTCAACCTCCAAATTCAGTGCTTGATACTCGACTCAAGCTCATTCGATTAGGCTCGATTTTCATGCTCGAACTCGAGCTCGATTTTCATGCTCGAACTTGAGCTCGATTCTTTTTTATCTTTTTCAAATGAAAAAGAGTAATAATTATTCATCAATAAGAATTTGTTTCAATACAGTATTTCCTAGCAAAATTCAACCTGGAAAAATAAATTTCTTTCTTCTAGTATAATACTAACGCGCAGTGTTTCAAATAGCGGCCGCAAAACGCAATAGCGGCCGCTATCTCGCGGTAGCGGCAGTGGCCACCACCGCTATTGAGGGAATAGCGGATGTGATTATGAATCACATCCATAACGGCCGATAGCGGCCGTTAGGAAACACTGTAGCGGCGGATAGCGGCGATAACGGTCTGTTATCGTCGCTATCCACCGTTTTGTCCTAAATTAGAGTTAAAAAAAAACAAACCAGAAACGGAACCAACATAGAAACAACACAGAAATAGAACCAACATAGAAACAGAACCAACACAGAACCAGAACCAACACAGAAACAGAACCAACACACAACTCAAGTAAGCAAGTATTATATAAAAGCAAATTTAAAATTTTTACTTTTAAAACTTAGATCTAGATCAGAGAAAGGGAGGATTTGTGGACTAAGGGGCGAGCGTGACAGTGGTGAGGATGACCTTGAGGCAGAGTGGGCGGCATGGGTGCCCTGGCTGTTCGCTATCACAGAACTGGTAGGTGGTGGCGGTCGCGGTGGCTCTTGACTGAGAAACGTGAGTCGTGACTCGTGAGGCTGCGGCGGCTGAAGGCTGAGGCAGTGAGGTGTTGAGGAATCGAAGGATGAGGAGTGAAGACTCAGATTGAGGGCCGATGGGTGGTGGGGGATATGCATGCTTAGCAATTTGTCTTGGATCATCTCAGATCTGAGTTCCTGTTTCCTTTGCCAATTGATTTTTGTCGTTTGGGGTTGAGGGGAGAACTGGAGAAGACTTCGTTTGGGTGAGGGGGGAGGGTTTGCTTTGCCGGTTGGGTAACTTGGGTTGCTTTTGTTGTAATTTGTGATAGGTTTTAAATATTTAAGAATTTTTTGTGCAACATTAAATGTTTAAAGATTAATATTAGTTAATCTCATAAATTATGACAAAAAATATTAGGTAATTTGAATGAAAAAAAAGATAATGTTGAATTTAGATTATTGATTTAATTTTTTAGAATAAAATTTGTAGTGAAATTAAATATATGGTATTAAATATTTTATGGGTTACATATGGTATTAAATATTTTTATAACTTAAGAAAATAATTAATATTAAAAATTTGATATTGAAATATAAATGTGATTATTTAAGTTAATTGATTGTGGCAAATTAATATAAATTTTCTAATTTTTTATATTCTTTTAGTTGTAATTGTAATTATGTTCTTTTAATTTTTTAAATATGAATGTTTTATTATAGTTCAAAAAATTATGAATAACCTTTTTTTTCACGTAAATAATAGACTTAAGGTATTATAAATTACTTTAAAAATTATGAAATAAGACTTTACATGATTATAAATACAATTATTACACTTTATATAAAATTGTGCGAAATTAAAAAAAATTCACGACCGCGATGACCGCGATGACCGCAATAACCATCGCTATGTCCGCAACCGCGATAAACGCAACGCGACCGAAAATGCGGCTGCGACCGCAATTTGAAACCATGCTAACGCGATCAAATGTCTCAATAAAATTACAAAAAATGAAGCAAAATATATCATGCATCTTTAATTGATTAAACAAAAAAAAATATTTGCACAGCTTCAATATATCACTTGCCTGACGGTTCATACAGTAGTCAAGTAAGAGCTACCAAATAATGATTTATCTCAAATACAAATTCCTTTAGGTTTCAACTCATTAAAACCTTATACAAAATAAACCAAAAATTTGAATATTAAACTAATTAACCAAGCAATTGATCGGTGGGGATGAGTTGCCGTGACCTTTTTTTTTTTTTATGAGCCATGACCGTTCCGACATCATCCTCCTCAACAGTTAACCTACTCTTTACACATAAACCATGGCGAACATAGATTTCCAGTGTCAGGTTGCAAACCGACTCGACCCTGTTTACATCTGATCTCTATAATGGAGATTCCACTCCAAACAACATGACAAAAGTGAAAATTGATGATACAACAAGCAGAATATCCCTAAACCAGTAATAACAAACCAGTGGAGTAGCTCGGGGTGTATAAGCAGGGAAGAGAGAGAGGGGATAGATCCTCAGGGAAGGACTCACCGGAGGGCTTGCCGAAACTCGAAGAGGAATTGGACGGCGATGCAGTCGCAGGAAGGCTTGATTTAGGGGTAGCGACTACAGAGAGACAGAGGAAAAAGGGAAACAGCCTGGGGGAGAGGCAGAAACAATAGAAGAAAGATGAGTTTAGGTCAAGGTTTTTAATATATATATATATAAGTTTAGGTCAAGGTTTTTAATATATATATATATATATATATATATATATATAAAGGTAATATTGTAATTTCATAATAAAATATATATTAAAATAAAAAATTTAATTAAGCTCGCGATCTACTCGAGTTGGATATTAGACTATTCAAACTCAACTCACTCAATAGCTTGAGCTCAAGCTCAACTTTACAAAAATTGAGCTGAGATTGAGTTTTTTTCGAATTGAACTTGAGTAGTTTGCGAGTATTGATGTATCATTTACACCTCAGTTGGTCCAGAATTCATACGCCCTTGTAGGGTATTCAAATACCCGCAATTCCAATGCAGGCAGAATGCCTCGGAACAAAAGCATTCAAATGCCCTTCATGGGAATTAGAATGCCCTACATAGGGCATTCTACTTGCCCTAGAACCATGGGCAACAGTGCCTTTTTTTAACAATTTTTAATAATTTATTTTTTATTAAAATTAATAAAAATTAATTGATTAAGTTGAATATTTTTGGTAATTGCGAATAATGTGATAAACATCAACTTATTTAAGTTTTTGCAATCGTAAAGCATTTCAAAATAATTGTCTTTATTTGGATAATCGCGTTTTCTTTTAAAAAAAATGCGTTAAAATGGCAGTCAAGATATAGATTAAAAACTTAAAATTATTTTATACATTCAAACTTCAATTATCTATATTAATATCTTGTGGTTCATTCAAACAAAAATATACAAATTGTTAGAAAATAACAGTGGTATATGACTTTGAAGCATGTAAAGTTACACTTTCTTAAGTGCAATATTGCTTCACACAGAAGCAAGTTACTCTAAGATACAACAAAGCATTAAAATTCTTTGTGAAAGGTAAGAGCACTAGAGTAAGTAATTTTGGAAATCATTTCTCCTCATATAGAATATGAATAGTCACAAATGAATGGTTGTAATTGTTTATTAATTAGCAACCATTCATTTTTCAAACATTACTATTTCAAACATAACTTAAAATATGTTTATTGGAATAGTTAAAAATGTTCTAAATTTAAAAATTGAATTTAAGCATTGCTGTAAAAAATAAAAAATCAAATTAAGTCAAAAAACCAAGTGCTCCAAGTGCTCAGCTTTAATCTTTAAAAATTATTTAAAAAGCCCAAACTAAACCCATGGTCAAAACCCATAAGACCCTTGACTTCGTGTTACAAGGGTTATTTTCCTTTATCAACATCTTACTTACTGTCGACCCTAAAAGGTATCTACACACAAGTATACGTGATCTTCAAGTAATACGGAGGTGAGTCCGAAAATATCGTTCCACAGAGATTGGTAGTGCGAAGCTTAGCTAAATACTAGATACTATTATCTAAGGTATATCCTAGCAATTTATGAAAATTTAGTTGAGGGTGATCTACAAAGGCTAACAAAGCAAAATAAAATAAAATAAAAGTAATTGAAATTAAAAAGCAAATAAAAAATACTTATAGAGGAAATGATAAAAATAAAATAACTGTAAAAAAAAAAGAAACAAAAACTCAAATTAATAAAATAGAAGGGTAAAAATGTAATTTTCTAACTATATGAGTCTAAAATGCAAATAATGAAAATATGCATGAAAATCCTAAAATGAAAATAAAAATGCATGAACTTGTAAAAAAAAAATTAAATTAAATCAAAACTAATGCAATTGAAAGAAAAATGAATTATTAATGCATGAATTTCCTAAACTAATGTACGGAAATGCCTAAGTGAATGATCTTGAAATTAAACTAAACTTTACCTAATCAAAGAACTATATGAATACTAGCCTAAGACACCTAAAATGTACCTAACACAATACCTAAATGCATAGAATTAATGTTAATATAAAACCTGGACAGAATTGAAATTTAATGCAAATTGAATTGAAAATGTAACTAAATGCTCATGAAAAATTATCTAACTTAACCTACACTTAGATCACCAATTATATGAACCTAAAATGAACTAAATATGATGAAACTACCCCTAGAAGACTCCTAATACAGCAGCTGAAAATTTGTACAGAATTTATAATGCAAGGATGCCTAACATGGAATTAGTGCCAAAATGTTATGCAATTGCTATGGCAATGGCATGAAAATGCAACTTAAGCTAACCTAAAAAATTATCTAATGAATGTATGGTCCTAATATGATCTAATACTACCTAAATGCACCTTAAAATGTCATAAAACAATAGTAAAAAAAAATGTAAACAGCCCACAAAAACTGATCAGGAAAAATAGTGTACTAATACAACTATGTCTAAGAAAATGCAATGGAACCTAATCTAAATGAAGTCTTAAAATTTCAAAATTAAAATATAACCTTGATATGACCCTAAGACACATAAATGGACTTTAAAATGAAGCAAATACAGACCTAAAAAGTTACTATAAAAAACGTCACTTGGTTGGACAAATTTGAAAAAATGCATGAAACACCTAAACTAATGCCTAGAACATGTATCAAACACTTAGTAAACCCTATTCTAATGGCATGAAAATAATACCAATCAATAGAAGACTTAAAAGAAATTAAAAAGGACTAAAAACAGAACCTAAAGGGACCCTAAAACTGACCCAAACAGCATCTACAAAGTGAAGAACCAAAAACAGTCCCAAGTAATACCTAAGCTAACCTATCCTACTTTGATCATTTTTTGTATTTTTGTTTTGCAAGATATTTAAAAACTGTTTTAACTCAATAATCTAGACTCCTATATCAGTATAATAAAAATAAAAATAAATCATTTTAAAGTTTAAAAACGGAAAATAAAAATACCTACTCTATACTAGCCTAAAATAAGATCAACTTCCTACATATCCTACTTTAAACATTTTTTGTATTTTTGTTTTAAAAGATTTTTAAAAACTTCTTTAACCCATTAAACTAGACCCATAAAACAGTAGAATAAAAATACTAAAAATTCAATTAGACGTTTAAAAGCATAAAATAAAAATTGCAAAAGGAAACTATGGACCAAGCTCCCTCACAAGAACTATGGAGGTAGTTTTTCAACCTCTTAAGCTCCCATGATCATGGGACTCAATCATGAACCAAAATAAAACAAAAGAAAGAGTAGAAGATGATTAAAGTTGCTGGAAATTTAAAGAATCAAAAAGCTTAAGTAAAAAATGCAAGAAAGTAGTAAAGAGTAAAAGAAAAACACAATGAAAACTTGTATTAAACTTGCAAAAATATAAAGAACTTCAAAGAATAAAAATGGTGGCTGCTCTAAACTTGTAAAGACATAAAAATCTGATGGAAAAGTAAATCTAAGAAACCCTAGGCAGCCCACCCTAGGTTAGGTCGCATAAAGTTACTTATATAGTCACTTAACCTAGGGATACAATGGTAATTTCCTATTCTAGATGAGTTGGCGTTAATTGCCACTTGTCTTCATGTCCTTGGCTCTTCAAAATAGATATTTCCATGTTATTTAAGTGCCTACATCAGCCATGGACATCTCTTTCTTTCTAGCACCTTTCATTTTGTCTTCTAGTCCATATAAGCATACAAGGTGGCAAGGGCATGTGTCCTCCACGTATCGGTATGTGTCCTCCATGTGTTGGCATGAGTCTTTTGTTCTTATCTACCAAGAGTGAGTAGAATGATGACATGTGGCATGCTAGATGTGTGACGTCCCCGTCACTCCATCTTATCATCTAACTTTTTCTTTTCAAATCTTATACGACATCATTTGATTTAGTTCATCAGTGTCAATCATTCCTTACCCTTAAGCTAATTTTCTAATAACTCATAAAATTTTATTCACTTTCCATAAGCATAAAAATGATATATATAAATATCATTCCATTTCCACAGGATCTCATACATCATCTTATCTTACATCCCCGACATCTTATATACATAATTGTAACTTGTACTGTACCGTAGCTAAATTACAATTTACTGTACATAAGTATATAAGTATACCTTCTATGCTAACTGGGAAGCGTATCGAGAAGGTACACTGCAATCTTTCAAAATCAAGCTCCTCAAATCGGAGCGAGGCTCACTTCAGGTAATCTGTAGGAAAAATGGTCGTAAAAGGGTGAGTTTACGCTCAGTAAGAAAAATATGTAAAAGAGCGTACTATGCCTCTATATGCATTTTTCCTACTTGGCTCTATAATGTCATGTAAACTATTATAAAGCATGCATCATAAACATCTTTCGTGCATTATTTGCAAACATGCATTTTCTTTCGAATGGCATGGCAAACATACTTTGTATGCTTCTTAAAACAGCATACGTGTAAAATGTGCATCATATTCTTGAAACATACTTCATACTTTTTTCATTAAAACATCATACTTCATAACATACTTGAAACATACCTCGTATTCTTAAAACATGCATCATGCTTCTTTACTTTAAAACATACATCATATATCCTTTGAAATAGGATGGAGACTATGTACAATTATTTAAGCGATTGCATCATCATATAAATTGTTCATACCCATTTATATGATTCAAATCATGCATTAGTATAGTGGTGCACCATGTAGAGGTCAGGGATTCTCTCCTGCCTTTAGTAATACCACAGTGAACACTAGTCAGGTGTCACTTGTAGTATTGAGGACCGGACTAGGGTTCCTCGCTTAACATACATAATACTGAGGACTTGATCAAAGTCTCTCAGCCATCAAAAATGCACGACCATTACGCAGTCCATAGTCTCAAAACGTTTATCATATGCTTGTTCAGAAAACACTTTAGTGTTTAAACTAAATAGGCTTTAGAAATCTCTTTTCATACAAGGCAGTCGACTGGCCTCATAGGGCAGTCGGCTGCTTCTTCATAAACTTCCTTTATCGAAATTAATTTCATTTAAAATTTTGATATTTTCATCTTTGAAAACATATAAGGGCAGTTGACTAGTCCATATAGCAGTCGATTGGTTTTCAAATAGAATGCTTCTTAAGAAATAGCAGTCGACTGGTCATATAGCAGTCGACTGGTTTTCAAACAGAATGCAATTTAGCAAATAGCAGTCGACTGTCCCATATAGCAGTCGACTGGTTTGAAACAGAATGCTTTTGGGTAAATAGCAGTCGACTGGTTTGAATCAGTTTTCGAAAAACAACGTTTTGGTTGTCTTTAGGCAATCGGCTGCTACTTAAGGCAGTCGGCTGCTCCTAACCTAATTGGTACTAGGAGACAAGTCCGAAAATGTCATTTTTCCTGCAAACTGATGCTTCTATCCAAAACCATCGAAATCACATTAAAACATGCGGACATAGCCGCCTTACGTCTGTTACATAGATTCCTTACCTCGATTCCTTCGAGAACACAAGATCACTTGGTACGCCAACCTTAGCTTCTCACTTCTTCAAAGCTGTAACATCATCACAAATACAACCTTTAAATAATCATCATACATACATCATATCAACTTAGTACAACTCCAAACCATAAACCAAATTGACTAAATCATCTTCTTCTCTTACCTTCACTAGAGACCAAAATCTCAAACTTTGAGATCTCCTCCAATACTTGGAATCAATCCACCAAACTTTGGATATCTCTTAGTCTAGTGACAAGGATTGTTTTTCATTCAATAAACTAAATGAATTGATGGATGGATGAGGGGGTTTGTCAAGGTAGCTTGGAATGGAAACTTGGAAAATTGGAGATGGAACGAGAGGGAGAGGGCTGGAAGAGGGCCGGCGTAGATGATGACTGATGAGGGTGATGAGTCATGCCATTGCATTAATTGCTTCTTATCCCATCATCAATCTCAGCCATGTTTCCCTTGACCCTTTGACCCCTTTATTTCTTCTTTTCCTCCTTCTCATCACAACCACTTATCCATTTAATTACCAAAAAAAATATGATTTTATTTTCTTTCATAGTTCAATTATTTTCCTGATATCAACATAATTTATTTGACTTTTTGACATTCAACTTTATTATTTCTTCTATATTCCATACATCATTCATACATCATTTATACCTCAATTACACATCAACTTCATATTTATTTAATCATATGGAATTGAAGTACTTTACAAACATGGAGGAATGCATGGAAATTGGGGATTTCACAAGATGTCAAAAGATGAGAGAGAAAATGAAGAGTCATGCTCCCTTGTCTTGTAGTGGTCCAATCTCCTTTCTTGCCCATTTTCAGTCTATTTTCTACCGAAAAGACTGAAATTCATCTAGAATTTATTTTTCTACACAATATGAGGAATTTAATAAAATTAGGGGAATAATTAATAAAATCATGGGAGAATTAAATAATTATTAGTCAATAAAGTGCTAAAATAACTCTATTTTCATAGAGTTATCACTTACTCATTTACAAGAATTGTGAAAACTTGTTCCCTTGTACTTATATAACAAGCTATTCAACACAAATATACTTACGTGTTTATTTGAACATTCATCCAGTAGAAAAAAAAAACACCCTTCAATCATTTCATTCGTTGAAAATTTAAAGCAACCTCTTCTCTTTTTAGTTTGGCATCCATTTCACAGTGTTGTTAGTTCATGTATACAGGCAGGCTGTGGCTAATGCTAGTTCTCTGCATCTGCTGATACCACCATAACCATGTCTGCCTTCCACTGTCCTACTCTTAGGCTTAGGTGCTCCGGTTTAGAAAGACACAATATTTCTGGTCTCAACTTCTACGGCTGTATGTTTTTCATCCTCTGTTTTGTTTTCTTAATAGTTATTTTCTTGTTTTACTGATCTTGATTAATTTGGACTATCTTTTGACCTCTCTCTGTGTTTTCTTCTCCCCCAACTGAGCAAGTTCCATGGGCTGTAGAGCGAAGTCAACAACAAACACCAAGACAAATGGTTTGGTACAAGAATTTTGCCTCATAGCTATCACTATGCCTTTTGCTATTCTTTATTCTTTAATCCTGCATTTTATAAACGTATAATAAAGTTAACACTATAGCGGAGATGATGATAATCTTAATTTCGCAGTGCTTTGAGAGTACTAAAGAAAGGATTAAGAAGATGTTTGATCCATGGTTTTAAATCGCGGTCGCGGTCGCGTTTTCGATCGCGTTGCGTTTATCGCGGTTGCGGACATAGCGACAGTAATTGCGGTCATCACGGTCATCGCGGTCGTGAATTTTTTTTAATTTCGCACAATTCTATATAAAGTGTAGTATCTTTAATTATAATCATGTAAAGTCTTATTTTATAGTTTTTTAAATAATTTATAATACCTCAAGTCTATTATTTATGTGAAAAAAAGTTTATTTATAATTTTTTCAATTATAATAAAACATTCATATTTAAAAAATTACTTTTGATAATTAAAAAATAACAAATCTTCAAAATAGAGATAAATAATTATGTACTAATTAATTAGCATTAATTATTTTTTATCTAAATTATTAAGGAATTTTTTCATCTAAATTTTGTCAAATCTTTTTTCATCTAAATTAATTATGTCAATATTTTTCTTTTTTTTTTCTCTTCCACATGAATTTCTATGAATATTAATAATTAACAAATAGAACTCGTTAAATTCAATTCAAGGAAACTAAAAAAAATACACTTTAAATCTTACCGATTACCATATAGTGGAATGACGAGGAGCATCAAATTCTCCCTCTTCACTTTCAGAACCATGACGACTTGATCTTCGTGACCTTTGTTCAGAATTCGAACCATATCCTTGTTCTTGATACATTTGTGGTGGTGGTGGATACTAGGAATGTAAACGGGTCGGGTACCCGCTAATTTTGGGATACCCTAACCCGAACCCGATTAGAATATATAAAACCCGAACCCGATTAACTACCCGTTTATTTTGATTTGTGTTACCCTAACCGTAACCCTATAAAATAAAAAATACCCGTTTAACTACCCGAACCCGTTAAATACCCGTTTATTAAGTCAAAGTATGACTTTCAAATTTAAATTTAAAATCAATTTTGGAATAACTTATTTTAAAAAATTAAGTTAATAAATTTAATTTAACTAATAAATCTAAATTAAAGTTAAAAGTCATAATTATGATATTTGATGAATTAATTTAATTAAATACAATATTAATAATAAATAATTTATACATAAAAATATAAATATCATATTAATTAATTATTATTTCTAATCAGGTTCGGGTAGCGGGTACCCTAAGGTAACTACCTGAACCCTACCCTAACCCGTGACGGGTAGTAATTTTACTACCCGAATCCTACCCGAACCCGATTATATACTACCTAATCCTACTTAATCGAGACGGGTAGTGTCGGGTACCCGTTTATAGGGTACCCATTGCCATCCCTAGTGGATACATTTGGGGTGGTGGATACATTTGGGGATAATAGTGCATAGGATAATTAGGATATGGCTGGGGTGGATAATAACCTTGTGGAGGTGGATAGTAACCATAAGGAGGTTGAAAATGTAAAGGTGGTTCTGATGGATAATAGCCTTGATTACTAAATGATTCATTACTAGAAGCTGATCTTCGAGATGAAGAGCCTCCAGAAGTATCATGTTGGTGCTTCTTGGCTTTACCCTTTGATCAAGCTCTATCTCTACTTCTATCCCCACTAGATTCAATAGATGGACGTATTCCATATTCTGACAAATCAAGGAATAATCCACCGGTAGCAGCAAGCCCAAATTCTCCTCCAAGTGGACTAAAAGGCCTATTTTCATTTGCACCACCACTATAATCAGCACCACTACCATGACCACCAGTTGGACTTGAACCCTCATCATCATCACTCTGAGTTGGTGATCGGCTTGAACTTGAATGAGGCAGATTTTGTTCTCCTGATTGATATGATTGTTCAACATTCATTTCATCATCAGAATTATCAGGAGGCAACCAATCAGAGTTTTGCCCATCTAACAAAGGATTTTCTTTCTCTTGTAGCCATTCTGAAAGTGGATCATCTTCTTCAAAGATATGGTCTAGGCTAATAGGATTGAAACTATCATTTATCTCATCAATACTCCTCCTTTTTTGATGTCTCATCCTTAGCCTCATATTGTAATAAGTGTATACCATCTTATGAAGTCTTTCATATTTCAACCTGTTTCTTATCTTGGTGTGTATATAGCTAAATGTGCTCCAATTTCTTTCACAATTAGATGCAGAAGTTGTCTGACTAAGCACTTTAACTGCTATTCTTTGCAATTCAGGAACACATGTGCCATATATAATCCACCATTCAGCTGCATAAAATAATTTAAAATAAATTTAATACCAATATAATTAAATAATATTAAAGAAATTAAAACTATTTAATTAATTATTTACCTGGATTCATTTGCTTCCAAGCTCTCTGTGCTTGTGGCGTACCGAATGTTTCTCTTTTATCTTGAAATACAAACAACTACATTGATAAAACATTACAATTATTAAATAAATGCAAAAAGGTAATTAGATTTCTGATACATAAAGTAAAATTTTCAAGTATAAAATAGTGGTAAACACTAACCTGATTAGTCATCTGGATTTGATTATCCAGAGAAGGTTCTAGTCTTTCTATCACTGCTTTTATACCTTCTCTTGTTTCTATTAACACATCCGACGAAGATTTCACACCATATTGAAATTGGGGATTAAGATAATAACCTAAACATAGTTCATAACAAAAAAAAAATAAGCAATAAAAAATAAATATATAAGCAATTTAAGCATATAACATAAAATTGTTATTTTAATTACAATCCACATTTTTAGTCTACTTACCAGCTGAATGCAAGTGAGAATGCATAAATGTCCATCTATTGTCGATAATCCTTTCATATTCAGTGAAGTATCGACATTCTTGTGCAATTGCCCGTTTAGCTCTATCCACTGCCTCATAAATAAAGCCCATTGTTGGTTTTTCATCACCATCCACAAGGCGCAATACTTTTACCAAAGGCTCATAAACTTTTATTATTTCACTTGCTTTTCTCCAAAAATCTTTTCCCAAAATAATTTTTTTTGCTTCATAAGCAGGTCCCGACTTTTGTTGCCCCCATTTAGATTCTTTAAATTCCTGTATATTTTAAATTAAAATTTAAACAAGATATAAAAAACAAAACTAGATTTAAATAATTGTACTAATTATTAAGTACTAACCTTTGAATTGAACATTTCTCTCAAACCTTGTTTATGCTTTGTTATTTCTTGTAATTGGATGAAATGAGTGGCAAATCGGGTGAGAGCAGGACGAAGTATTTGCTTTCCTTGAGTATATTTCTTCATCAAGTTAACTGTCCAAATATGATTGTATATGAAACATGTGACTTTCTTCGCCTCCTCCAACACTTTTTCCACGCTTTGCTTCTTCCCAATATCTTCAAGGCATAAATCCAAGCAATGAGCACAGGCAGTCCAAAACAAATGTTTTTTTTCAACATTAATTTTTTTCCAGCAGCCTTAAGTGCTGCCTCATTATCGGTAACTATCTGAACAATATATTGCTCTCCGATTTCTTCCACAGCTTGATCTAATAATTTGTAGTAAAAATTAGTATCTCTAGTAGAAACACTAGAGACATCCACAGATTTCCAAAAAATGGTCCCTTTACTACAATAAACTAGAAAATTTATTATATGCATATGATTCAGGCTGTTGGTCCACCCATCACACATTAAGGTAGCACCTAATTCTTTCCAATGAACCTTTAATCCATCAACCCATTCTTTGACTTGTTGATACTCTGATTCCAAATATACTTCAGAAACCTCATAAGGTGTTGGAAGCTTTACATTTTGCCCAATTTCTGCTGCTACAGAAACTAAATTGTGCAACCATGGAGAGTTTGATAACTGAAAAGGAAGTCGATTGTATATCAAAAATTTGGATACTGATTCACCCAGCTTCTTTCTTAATGTCTTCAGAAAAGAATCACTTAACTTCGGTTGCTTTAAACTCTTGCTTCTAACCAATTCAGGTATAGCTCCTCTTAATGAAAATTCAGAGTCACTTGGAGTGGATTTCCTTGTTCTTTGATCAAAATAGTCAGCAGCTGAGCCATGAGAGCTTCGTCCCTCTTCATAAGTATTACTGAAACCACCAGTTCTTTGCCTAAATTTTTGCCTCATATGCCACTCATGTTGTGATTGAACACTTTCTTGCATGGCTCGTCTTATAACGGTATCTTCATCTATGAATCCTTCGTAATCATAATCTTCCTCTCCTCTTATTTGAGAAAGGAATTCATCTTTTCTCTTTTTGTTATCAATTTTTTTTTTTACCTTCTTGGAGGAGTTTCATCATACTTTCTCTAACAATACCTTTTAACAATACAGTTAAGAAAAATAAAAAAAATTAGTTGTACATGTTAACGTAATTTTATAATCTTTATTGAAAAATTAACATAATATTTATAACATACCGGTAACATTGGGGCATGGTGCAACATTACCAGTCTTATGAGCAATATGCTCCTTGAAGCATGTTATTCCTCCTTTTATAACTTTCCCGCAAAGTTTACAAGACACATTTCCTCTTGTATTTGGTACAGGGATTCCGAAATGCCAACCAATATCATCACTTGGCGCACCTTCTAGTCCTTTACTTGGAAACTCCTCATGTTGTGACATGTTTGACATTTTCTGTTAAACAAATAATAATACAAAAAATGTGATAGAGTCATCACATTTTTCATATATAAATAAAAATTGAATTTGAACAATTAATCAATCACATATTCATCCCTCTAATAAGTAACATTAATTTATTTATTTTACATTTACATTATTAATTAACTTAATAAGTAAAAATAATTTACTTTTAATAAGTAAATATAATTTAATTCATTACATTTACTTAATTCATTACTTTTTTTTTTGCCAAAGAAAACTACTTTTGTTATTTTGATAAAAGAAAACTCACAAGACAACAAATATGATATACAAATATACTACAATGCATAGCTCAGAATATTTGTCCTATTGCACATTTGATTACTCAATTCATTACTTTAATAAGTAAAAATAATTCATTTAATTTACTTACTTTAATAAGTAAAAATAATTTAATTGATGATATTTACATTATCAATTAACTTATTAAAAAATTAATCATGTTTGAATACTAATTTGCTACTATCAATTAACTTAAACCTAATCAAATATCAATATTATTTTTTCTTAAGTTATAATAATATTTAATACCATATATTTAATTACATTACAGATTTTACTAAAAAAATTACATTAATAATTTAAATTTATCATTACCTAATATTATTTAAAAAATTACCAAATATTAATTCCTAAAAATTAAAATATTAAAATTCTTTAGCAAAAAAAAAGTAAATAGAATATTTATAAAAACCCACCCACCCACCCACCCGACCGGCCTAGCCTACCCACCCAAAAATCACCATATCCCAATCCAATTCCCAACGGCCAAACCCACCCAGACCCAACCCATCGTCTCTGCCCAAGTGCCCATTGAAGTTGATTTTCATCTTTCACGGCTCACAATCGAAACCCTCTCTGGCCTCTCAATCTCTCGCAGCCCCTTCTCGCGAATCTCTCACAGTCACCCACTCAGGCATGATTCCGACCGTTCCGATCCGACCAAGATCCCTCTCACAGGAGTGATAGACTCACAGCACCCGTCGCCGTCGGTCCCATCGCTCACCGACACTGCCCTGAAATCTGAAATATGTCAAGAAGCCACAGGCCCACAGCCGCCAGAAGCCATCTGCTTGAGAACCGGCAGCATCTCAGGCAACCCGTCGCTCAGCCGACCCATGCCGCCCCTCACACTCACAGATCACCTCCCTTTCCCGACGCCAATCCAAAATCCTGTGGAAATTTTTAAAGTTTTTAACTATATTTTCATTTCATGTTTCATACTTTCATCATCTTGCTTACCTGTTGATGTAGGTTGTTGGCTTCCTGTTGCTTTGTTTGTTGTTGATGGCTGCTTGAATCGCTTGATGCTGCTCTCTGTGACTCTGTGTCTGAGTGTCTCTGTTGATCTGTTCTGTGTGTTGTGTTGCGTGGTTCTGTTCTGTGTGTGACTGTGAACTTGTGTTGTGTGGTGGTGGTGTATGCTGATAAAGCAAGCACTAGCAGAGTAGCAGTCACGGGCACGGCCTCACGGGTCTGATATTGGCTCTGATTTTATTCCTTCCTCATGCTCAGTAAGATTCGACTGTCTCACTCTCACAATCTCAGTCTGAAAAGTTTTTGTTCTTTATTTTTTTAGACCTTTAGTTTATTCAATAGAACGGAGATAGCGGCGATAACGGCCCGTTATCGCCGCTATCCACCGTTATGCCGTTTTGTAACGGCCAATAGCGGCCGTTACAAACGTGATTTTTAATCACAGCCACGAATCGGTCGATACGCGATATAGCGGCCGCTATTCCGATTAGCGGCCGCTATTTGATACCGTGGTTTGATCAGATTGAGCTTTCCGTTTCTTCTTATGACACTGCTTTGGTTGCAATGGTCCCATCTCCAACCTCCCCACAGAGCCCTTGCTTCCCTGGCTGCTGAGGCTGGATGTTGGATAATATGGCTCTTGGGGTCCTCATCGTGATCCCTTGTTAACAAAAGACACCCTTTCTTCCATACTGGCATGTATCATTGCCCTGAGACGATGGGGTGTTGGTGAAGAACAAGTGACAAGGGGTATTTTCATCACTTCTGTCATTTTTATCCAGCATGCATGGGATCAATATATTTTTCTCTTCTGCGGGCGTCCAGTTTATCGAGTCACATATTGCTTCAGTTTCTGATGAGAATCTACACACGCCTGTTGGATTTGATATCATATTTTCCGGTATGATTGAATATGCCAAGGATTTGAATTTGAACCTCCCTTTGAGATCAACGGATATAGAGCCTTTATTTCGTAAGAGAAATTTAGATCTCAGAAGTTATATTATTTTGTTCTTATTACCTTCGACAAAGGGTTCATTTCTGACTTATTGTCAATGTTATATCAACAATTAGCATATAACTAGCAGAGCATTAGCCAAACCAGAGTGTTGGCCTTTGCAACTTTAGTCAACTGTTGTCTTTGTCAAACTTGGGGTGGTTGGCTTCTCATTCCATAATTGGTTTGACATGGTCTTCCAATCTACCTATCATAGGACATTCTCTTCCAGTTTTCTTTATTCTGTTTCTGCAGAGAAAACTCAGAGGGAAGGGAAGCCTACTTAGCATATGTTTCAGAAGGAATCGGCAAACACCAAGACTGGGGAATGTTCATGAAGTATCAGCGGAAGAATGGATCGTCGTTCAATTCACCATCCACAACAGCTGCGGCTCTTTCTCACCTTCAGAATGCTGGTTGTCTGTGTTATCTCCATGCACTCTTAGGGAAGTTTGGGAATGCAGGTTACCATGCGCATGCTACTTCACAATTTTCAATTTATTTTATTGCATTATCTAATTCTAAACTTCTAAATGTTATTACTCATTTCAGTTCCCACACTTCATCCTTTCCATATGTATCCTCGTCTTTATATGGTGGAGACCATTGAAAGTTTGGGAATCGGTCAGCATTTCAGGAAAGAAATTACCAGTGTATTGGATGAAACAAACCGGTAAGGTTATATTACAAGTATAATTAATGCATACAATGTGTTTGGAAATCTGTTTCATTGTAACAGGTTGACTGAATTTTATGTTCTATATTCAAAAACTTCTCTTTAAGTTCATTGATCACATCCCAAAAAAATATAACGTTAGCCAACAAACAGATGCTGGCTGCAGGGAGAGGAGGAGATATTCTTGGATCCGGTGACTTGTGCACTGGCTTTTCGGATACTACGTGAAAATGGTTATGACGTTTCCTCAGGTATGTTGATGCTTTTTGGTGTTTGGTTAATTGAAGGATAGGATCCTTATTGTTAAAGGTTTTTCTGGTTCTCTTGTGGTGCAGAACCATTAACTGGATTTGCTGAAGAACACTCTTCAATTCTCTCGGAGGGTATTTGAAGGATTTGGATGCTGCCTTAGAGTTATTTAGGGCTTCACAGATGATCATTCATCCAGATGAACAAGTTCTGAAGAAACAAAACTCATGGACAAGTCATTTCTTGAAACAAGAATTATCCAACAGTTCTATGTATGCAGATAAACACAAAGAATATATTATACGAAAGGTAATTTTTTCTGTGAATTGATAATCATTTGCTTTTGAAGGGAACTGTCAAGCCATTTTCTTTTTCATTTGTGATTCACTGTACTCACTCGAGAATGGCTGCCTTTTATAATTTTCAGGTGAATGATGCTCTTGAATATCCCCACTAAGCCAGTTTGGAGCGCTTATTACACAGGAGAAACATAGTGAATTATACTGTAGATAATATAAGGATGCTTAAAACTTCATATCGGTACTCCTATGGTAGTTTATTTCTTTTATTATATAATAACATATGCCTGATTGGCATCTTATTCTGCATTCTTCATACGCTAGTTCTTCGAGCATTGGCAACAAAGATTTCCTAAAACTAGCAGTGGAGGACTTCAATGCCTGTCAATCAATATATCGTGAAGAGCTCAAACAATTGGAGAGGTAAATATTTTTTCGAAAATATAAACCATGATGCAGTGTTGAGAGTTCCGATGGAGCATAAGATCTTGGTCAAGCGTCATTAAACCAAAGCTGGCAAACTCAGCAGGGAACATTAATCTTATGATTCAGTCTTCTGAGTCGATTAATGATGTGCCTTACCTGTAGGATAAAGGATTGTATCAAACAATTACTCCATGTCAGTATATATCATTTTCATTCAAATTATATCATGCAATTATATTATTGAAAAAAAATCAATAATTGATTATATATAACATCTGATAATTAAATTGTGAATATTTATTTTGTTAATAAATTATTGACTTTTTTCAATAATATAATTACGTAGTATAATTTGAATGAAAGTAATATATGTTGACGTGGAATAACCATTTCATACAATAATCTCTCTTATCTGTTTACTATGTTTCTTGTGTTTGACACTGTTCTCATATGCATCTATTGTCATCCCCAGTCATGGAAGTTACCTCGTCCTTAACTATGGTAGACAACATTGACAAGCGCTTTTGAAATTATTGCATGACATCCCTCACATGAAGCAGATGGGTTCAAGAAAAGCGATTGGACAAGCTGAAGTTTGCCAGGAAGAAACTGGCTTACTCTTACTTCTCTGCGGCTGCAACCATATTTTCGCCTGAACTATCTGATGCTGGCGTGTCATGGACCAAAAATAGTGTGCTTGCTACAGTGGTCGATGACTTTTTTGATGTAGGAGGTTCTGAAGAGGAACTACTAAACCTAATCCAATTGGTTGAGAAGTAATCTCTTTTCCCTCTTTAATCGATTTTTATGTGATTACTTTTGGTGTATAACTTCTGTAATTCTTTTAATTAATCTTGCCCGTAACAATGCAATGGCTTATAAGTAAATGAAACACAGGCATGATGTAGACGGCAGCATCCATGGTTGTTCTGAGGAAGTTGAAATCCTATTTTCAGCACTTCACAGCACAATAACTGAGATTGGGGAGAAAACCATTGCATGGCAAGGACGTAATCTGACGACTCATGTTACTGAGCTTGTGAGTACTCCTCGTATTAGTAGTGAATATTAGAATCTTTTCTGATTGTCATCATATTGTTAGGAAAACAAGGAATAGAATAAAGGGAGAAGAAATGATTATGAGACGCGAACTTTAATCATTATCTTTAAGGATTCAAAAATTCTCGAAAATATAATAGAATCTCACAAACTCTATCAAAATAGGTATGAAATTTTAGAATAAAAATTAAGCACGTAAGTTTGAATATTTATAATGGCCAAGAAACACTTTGAATAAACATGTATTGTCTAAAAGACATCTCTTCACATAAGTTATGTCTTTTAAACATCACTTTTGCCCAAAAAATACTTCTTCAAATAAGTTATGTCTTTTAAACATCACTTTTGCCCAAAAAATACTTCTTCAAATAAGTTATGTCTCTTAGACACCACTTTTGGATAATTATATTTATTGAAACTAATTATGTCTATTAGACTTAACTTACTAATAGATTATGTCTATTCAAAATTTATCATTTATAACTTTTGGTAACTTAAACATAATTTCCAAACTTAATTTCAAATTACTTAACAATCCCCCACTAGTTTGAAATATTTGCTTCATTTATTATTTCACACAACAAGTAATATGCTTAAAGAAGGTATTTCTTGATTTGGACCTTCCATTAGTGTTTATACATTAATATCTTACGAAATTAATGGTGTCCGCGGATTGAACCACAATTCCTAGTGTTAGACTTAATAATATGACACACATAAGACTTGTCTGTCTATTTCAAGGGGTTTACTACCTTTGTAGCACTATTATGGCCATGTGCTCATTCTGGAAATCATGATCATTTAACAAGAAAATCTACCAATTTATTGTTTGAAGCAGCACCACTTCTATGACCGCTAGGTGGAGTTCTTTTATGCCCTTGTTGCTATGAACATTTGGTTTCAACTCCATTAAGAGTAAAACTTATCTTCCAACTTACGCAACAAATGGCACTTGACTAACAATTTAGGAATGGGAATCAAGTGCTAAACAGACATATGCAATAATTTGTTATAACCCATTGAACTTTAAGCTTAGAGGTTACTAAACTAAAGTTGGGTTTCCATTACTGATGTCTAATTAATGGATTTAAATCCCATTCCTACTTAAATTCTCTTTAACACATTTCTTAATAATGCTTTGGTGAGAAGATCAGCTAGATTGTCTACAGACTTTGCATAAATTATGGTTATAACCCACTAGCAATCAACTTTCGCATATATTCATGTATAAGGCTAATATGTCCAAATTTTCAATTATAAATATTATTGCATGCTCTAGACATTTTAGGCTCACTACAATAAGAAATTGAGATGGCCAGCATAGGTTGTGGCCATAACTTTATATCAAATAACACATATCTCAACCATGTTGCCTCTTTGCCTGTTGTTGCCAAAGCAATAAACTCAAATTCCATGGTGGATATGAGATGCAAGTTTGTTTCTTTGAGGCTAACTTATTGCACTTCCTCTAATGGTAAAATCTAACTTGCATCTGTATAGCCTTCTAAAACAGCTTTACAATTTGAGTAAAATAGAACCAGGTTCCTTTGTTTTGTTTAAATAGCCAAACACTCTTTTAATGGCCTTCTAATATTCATTACTAGATTTACTCATATATCTTGCAATTTACATATAGTAAAAGTTATATCTGGCTTGGTGCATTACATGCATTAAACTCCTAATTGCACTTCCATACTCTAACTGAGTAATAATTTGGCCAAAATTTTTTGTTAATTTCATACATGGATTGTATGGAGTGGTAACTTCCTCTATATTAAGATGTTGGAATTTAGTTAACATCTTCTTTATGTAATGTGATTGGTTAAGTGAAAAACCTTTGTTATGTCTCTCTACTTTAATTCCCAAAATGGAATCTATTTCATTTAAATCTTTCATTTTGAAATTAATGATGCTTTTGGTTTGATTTACCAAACATATTGATATCAAAACCAACATATCATGGCCATAGAGATAAACTATCACTCCATAATCCTTGGTAAACTTTGAGTATATGAATTTGTCTACACCACTGTGCTTAAAATAATTGGCCAAAATTTGTGCATCGAATTTCTTGTGCCATTGCTTGGGAGCTTGTTTTAGGCCACATAGTGACTTAACCAATTTTGCATTTTTTTAGGAAGTACAGATCATTCTAGTTGTTGTATATAGACTTCCTCACCTAAGTCACATTCTGTCTCCACCAATCATGCCATGTTGGTTATCAAAATTACATTGTCCTATCCTTTTATTATTGATGGATTACAATATTCAAATTCATATTACATTGTCTTAAATATGTTAACATAATTCAATGCAATTATACTTAATATTCCTTTGCTAATCATACCCCATGATATGTCATATCATGCATATAGTTCTTAATTACTTTTGCATGTTCTATTGTGTAACATATCTCACATAATGTTGCATCCATTGCATAGCCAAAATAATAGATTTTTTTTAGAATCTTTCTTATACGGTGAAATTGAAAAAATTAACTTATCATTTTTTTAACTTTTTAGTCCCAAAATCACATATCTAACACTTATGCCTTTGTAGCAAAATTGCTAAAAGACACTTTGGTAATTTTAATTTATTCTTGATTTGTACAAAAATTAACATGTCATATTCATATAATCATTTGATGACATCTAGTTGAACTTCTTATAAATATAATTATGAGCCTAAATTATCTCATCGAATTATGATGTCATTTACTTAAAATCTTGCTAAGTTCATTCAAGACTTGACTAATTTACACATTTTTAATCTTGTCATGGAATCAATAACCATTAAGGTTATTTCATAGACACCCATTTTTTTAACTAACCATTTCAAAATTATGTGAATTTCACATCCTTTAGTGAATCAAAAGCAATTTTAAATTGATATAAATGCAACTATGGTGTATATCTATAAGAGTAATCATTCTATATCTGTGTAAATCTTTCCTTAGCAAAACATTTAGGTTCTAATCTATGGTCTTATCAACTTTACAATCATGTTTATGATCAAAATATATCTAATAATCATCTTTTGCATGCATCATAAAATCATACTACTACTTAAACAATTAACATAGAAGTCATGTACTTAATCTTTCCTTCTATCAAAAGTAATGTTATGTAAATCATATATAACACTATACACTAATTTAAGTAGTTTTAAAAACACTTCTATCCTCAAAATTAAATTCCTAAAAACTTAACAAGCATGGAATTTCATGAATAAATCATCTAGTACATGTTTAATTAAAATTCACTTGAAAACATGAATTTTTTAATACATGCTTTTATATCTGCATTCTAAATGATCCTATTTAGTCATATCAAGCAAACTTTTATCATAACATGCTTAAACAATTTATCTTAATCAAAAGATCATTTAATGCTAAAGAAATATCAACATGTCCTCACATACATAGTCTTTTTCAAATATTCTAACTTTAGACAGGATAATTTAATAGTCTTTAATATTAACTAGAAATCAAACTTAATTATCAAGTAATCTATAAATTTTCAATTTATAAAACTTCACCTTTGATTTCAATATTGAAGGACTTTTATGTATATTACGTTCCTTCATTATCTTGGAATATTTTTAGCAAATTCTAGTTTTTGCTAACATATTATTTATCCACCATACCTCACTTATTTAATGTTTTTCTTTTAACTTAAATATTATTGCAACAAATTAAAATTATTGCTAATGGTGCATTTTCCTTTTGTAAGAAGTAGTAATAATCATTCTTTAATAAAAACATGCACCTTTTATTTACTTTAATTTCATGGGCATACATCAACATAAATCTTTTCCTTTGTGTATTTGTTGGACTATCATTTTTTCCATTTCATGTATTCTAACATTTGAGTTTTAAAATATTTTTTCATGTTCATTGTGATATTACACACAAGTTTTCAAGAAATATTTTCTTTTTTTACATTTTATACAAATTGATTCTTTTGAAATCATTGTCATGATATTAGAAAATATATAAATTATTGAGGACAAAAATAAACCATATAAAACAATTTCACATAGTTGTTTTCGCATAATTCAAACTCTATATGCAACAACTAAAACCTGAAGCAATCATGCATAAAATTTAAAGAAGTCAATAAAACTTATCTGATATTTTGATGAAAAACCATTGACCTTCTTCCTTCGTGAGAAACATTAATTTCATCTTCTTCATGCTTCAGATTTTCCTTCTTCAAATCCTTAAAGTCATCTTCCTTTAATGTTGGTAGCATAGATTTAAATTGTGGTCGCAGCCGCGTTTTCAGTCGTGTTACATTTATTGCGGTTGCAGACATAGCGGAGACCATCGCGGTCATTGCAGTCATCGCATCGTGAATTTTTTTTAATTTCACACAATTTTATATAAAGTGTAGCAATTGTAATTATAATCAGATATCTTTTTTCATAATTTTTAAGTAATTTATGAAACCTTAAGTCTATTATTTACGTAAAAAAAAATTATTCATAATTTTTTGAACTATAATAAAACATTCATATTTAAAAAATTGAAAGAATATAATTACAATTACAATTAAAAGAATATAAAAAATTAAAAAATTTATATTAATTTGCCACAATCAATTAACTTAAACAATCACATTTATATGTCAATATCAAATTTTCAATATTAATTTTTTTCTTAAGTTATAAAAATACTTAATACCAAATGTAACCCATAAAATATTTAATACCATATATTTAATTTCACTACAAATCTTACTTTAAAAAATTAAATTAATAAATCTAAATTCAACATTATCTTTTTTTTTTAAATTCAATTTACCTAATATTTTTTATCATAATTTATGAGATTAACAAATATTAATCTTTAAACATTTAATGTTACACAAAAAATTCTTAAATATTTAAAACCTATCACAAATTACAACATACATATTAAAAGAATATATATTTTAAAAAAAATCAAAAGTAAATAAAAATATTTAAAACCTATCACAAATTACAACATATTATAGTGAATCAAACTAAATCGTACAATACGTATCGCGTATCGTACGATTTTGATAACTATAGTTCCAAGATAATTAATTTTTAAATCCTTAAGTTTGTTAGGAAAACAAGAAACATAATAAAAGAAGAAGAAATGATTCTGAGGTGTGACATTTAATCACTATCCTTAAGGATTCAAACATTCCTCAGGATACAACAAAATTTCACAAACTCTCTCAAAATAAGTATGAAATTTTAGAATAAAAATTAAGCACATAAGTTTGAATATTTACAATGGTTAAGAGACACTTTGAATAGACATATCTTATTCAAAAGACACTTCTTCAAATAAGTTATGTCTTTTAGACATTATTTTTGCCTAAAAATACTTCGTCAAATAAGTTATATTTCTTAGACATCACTTTTGAACTAATTATATTTATTGGAACTAATTAGATCTATTAGACATAACTTTCTAACAGATTATGTCTATTCAAAATTTATCATTCATAATTTTTGGTAATTTAAACATAATTTCCAAACTTAATTTCAAGCTTAACATTTCAAACTACTTAACACATATTCTTCAGAATACCTCTTCCGGAAGAGTAATTTATGGAAAATACATCCGAAATTCTAGGGCATTATTGGATTGAAGAAAATTTGTATTCGACTTGAGTTTATATGAGCGATGTTTATGTTGCTGTGGTTGGATATGCTTAGGTCTATGTGGCAGGAAGCCCAATGGTTAAAGACAAGTCTGTCCCAACTGTGGATGAATACTTGACCAATGGTTCAGTATCATCTGCATTAGGACCAATCATCCTCCCAGCTCTCTATTTTGTGGGGCCTCGGCTTTCGGAGGTTATTGTTTAAAGCCCTGAATATAATCTTCTATTTAAGCTTGTAAGCACTTGTGGTCGTCTTCTCAATGATATTCAAACCTTTAAGGTACAGTTATTTTTATGAAAAAGACAAGACCAATATATGCTAGTCTCCCCTAAAATAGTAGTTTTAAATTATTTACCATGTCTGATGTTTTACAGAGAGAATCAATGGAAGGAAAGTTGAATGCTTTATCTTTGCAAATAATTCACAGTACCGATACTGTAACAGAAGATGTAAATCAAAAACTGAAAGCGATTAATTCACGATAAGAGGAAACAACTGCTTAAATTAGTGTTGCAGGGAAATGGCAGCATCGTTCCTAGAGCTTGCAAGGAATTATTCTGGAAAATGAGCGAAGTGTTGCATCTATTTTACTTGAAGGATGATGGGTTTACCTCACTTGAAATGATGAATCTTGTAAATGCAGTAATTCATGAACCCATCATTCTCGATGAACACTAACTACAAACTAGAGAAGGTACAAAAATCCATTTCTATATTCGATGTAACGAGTTGTGTAGATGTGGTAAATACTGTCATTGTTGCTAGACTTTTCAAGGTGTAATTAAGCTTGCACAAAGAAATAGGCAGCAAAATTACTAGTTTTGAACATTTAAGCACTTGTATAAAAGAAGTCCTTTTCATATATCTGCTGTGATAGCATACTAAAGTGGTTCTATTTATAGGAAAAGCAAAATGACATACTTCTCTCTCTTTTTACTTAATTTCTCTAAACTCAATTTGGTGTGTTCTGATTGTTAGTACGGATGTTGATTGCGAGAAATTTTGTCATAATATTAATCATTAGAAATTTATTTATGAGCTGAATTATTATGCTTTACCACAAATTATATTATTCTTACTAATCTTTAAACCGCAAGTATAGCATAGTTTTTTTTCCATATATAATTTTTTCCTTTAATTGTTATTTTTATGTATTTATTATTTAATGTCATAATTATGAAACATGAAGAAAATGAGACACATGGAAAATATGAGAAATTTGTAACTAAAAATAAATGAATTTAACAAACATTAATAAACTTAAAAAGCAATAAATTACACGAAACATAAAAAACAATTAACATATACACACGCATGAACACACACATTCATACCAAAACATAGATGATGTACGCCACCTTCAACTTCTGCTGCACCAGTCCGAAACTGTATCGGTCAATAGAAGACTATGGTGAAGCTAATGACATGATAGTATATAAGCAGCAATAATCAATTAATATTTGCATTTTATAATTTGAGTTTTCATTTTTAGCAGTATTTAGAAAGCAAAAGTTAAATAGTAAAAGCTAGTATCAAAATTAACAAATCATGTTGAACCTAATTATTTTTAGCTTAAAAATAAATTTCTTATTTGAATGACATTGAAGTCATTCATCCAAAAAATACGTAGAATCCACATTTTAAGGCTTGAACCAGTGATTTATCAAGGAACTTTTCTATATCATGCTTGAAATTCAATGGGACTAATAATGTGAACAGATGAGTTATGCTTGTAATTCAGCTGGACTAATAATGTGAGCCGACGAACCATACCCCAAGCTTCAATGTGCCTGATTTCAAGAGTTTGTGGCCATATGGTAGAGAAGAAGCACCAAGATCTTGAATTCCTAACTGCTTGTATTATGTAATGTATAAACTCTGCCTGTATTTAACATAGCCAGTCCCAAGCCCAGATGAAGGAAGAGGGTCGGTGGTAAGTTTGGACAACTAGTTACTTAAAATTCATCTAATTTTTATGATAATTTGTCTCAATATTGAAATAAAGACTTTGATGATGATGAACCTTCGTCTGCAGTTGCTCCCACAACTTCTTGAGCAATCTTCAACTTAGCTGTATCACCCAAATATCTTTGATCACTCCCCCTAGTCATTGCTTCTAAATAGCCTATTCCACGATATTTTTAACACTTGGAACATTCTAGTAAAGCGAAACATGAGTATTACAAAAAAAAAAAAGAGATTAGTTTAAGTTAAATGTGAATTGCACATGTCTTTTTGTCGTACGTGTAAAAAAAGTATTCTATTCTATGTTAAATTGACAAGTGATATAGGAGATTTTCATCTTGTTTATGTATAGGTTCATAATGCTCAAGATTTCTAAGATCTTTGGGATTGGTTTAGTTAGATTTTGTCACACTCTGATTACTAAAAATTGGAACTAACTTTTTTTATTTTCACTTAGTTGGTTGGGCTGTGTTCAGTGTCATCACTCTGACATTAAACTAAAACTTACTTAGCTAAATCAACATTCTACTATTTAGATTGGTCCTTGTACAATCATTTACAGTACGTATTTATTCTTTTCTTACATTCCCTTCTCA
This sequence comes from Heritiera littoralis, assembly GCA_031772115.1. Lineage (NCBI taxonomy): Eukaryota > Viridiplantae > Streptophyta > Magnoliopsida > Malvales > Malvaceae > Heritiera > Heritiera littoralis. Next base: position 1,401,355 of record JAPDPK010000148.1, read on the forward strand.
ATTACATAAAGTCAAGTTAAAGTACTTCTTCACTATACTCGAATAAACCACCTCAACTATACCAATATCCAATATCAAAGACTACAATTAACATTTAGATTCCTTGAGTTTATTGTTTACATCCTTTTACACGGTAAGGTACTGTACAATATCTGAATACAATAAAGTAACTATACGATTATACCTGCAAGGTACAATATCAAAGCTTCATAGGAGTTCAATCAAAATCCTTTCTTAACAATGACAGCTAGCACTACAAATAGTTTGTAATGTTAGGGTGAGCTTAAACCCAGTAAAAAATATATATAAAAGAACTGATACTATCCACAACTATATGCATGTATCTAAAACACACTTACCCACTTACAATTATTATCAAATATAGTGTTTGGGTACTCTATCGGAAAGGATACTATAATTGGTTAGAGGTACCAGGCTGAGTACAAAATGATACTATGACTTCCTCGTCACTATCCAAATAACAACTAACTTTTTCTTCAAATAACAAATATAATGACTAGTTTATCAATGTCAATCTTCCTTATACTTCAATGCTTTAGGCATTATTATCAAAACATGATATCAATTCCACATGAATAAAATTTTCATTTATAAATATGTGTCACATACATCAGGATCTCAAATATTTACATAACCTATTCCCCAAATATACACAAATGTGATATCGTACTGTACAATATGCCGAAGTACACGGCCAGCTAAGTATACCTTCAAATGACTAGTGGGAAGCGTGTCTTGAAGGTATCTCAAAAATCCCAAAATGTGCTCCTCTATCCGGAGCGGGAATTACTTCAAGTAATCTGTATGAAAAATGTTTGTAAAGGAGTGAGTTTACGCATAGTAAGAAACTTATGTAAAAGAGCGTACTATATCACTATATGTAGTTTTCCTGCTTGGCTCTATAATATCATGTAAAAACCATTATAAAGCATATGCCATATATATCTTTCGCAAATATCAAATACCAGTAAACCATCTCTTTCAAATATTTTCACTGATCTCAAATCACGTGAAATCATATATGCAAGTACAAATAATATCAAATACTTTCAAATAGATGGGAGACAATTTATATCTAAATAGAATCATGCACCAAGTAATTCTCATAATGGATACAGTAAATATATCCCTTAAGGGATAATCCATACGAGATCTTATAAGGATACCACAAATATATCCCGTAAGGGATAATCCTAAGAGATATCAAATAAATAGCGTACCTACGTATGGGCCAGGGATCCTCCCCAAAGCCGAACAAGTAAAAGACTCATGGCCATTGTCTATAGCCCACAGTGCTCACTAGTCAGGTGCCTTACTGCGGGTCTGAGGGCTGGACTAGAGCTCCTCAGTCAAGTACAAGTACAAATAGTGTGCATGCTCTTTCAAAAGATTCATAGTCTCCAAAACCTTATTCATATAACCTTTAACAAATACAAATATTCTTTCTTAAAATAGGTTCTCAAAACCTCTTTTTTTCAAATAGGCAGTCGACTGGTCTTTAGGGCAGTCGGCTGCTATTACATAATTTGCTTTATTGAATTTCTTTTCCTTTTTGAAATTCAAATAACTTATTTTTCCCAAAACACATAGGGCAGTCGACTGGTCCTAAATAGCAGTCAACCGATTTTGAAACAGAATGTTTCTCGAGAAAAGGCAGCCTCTTGGGTAGTCGGCCGTTTTGGAAACAGAATACTTTTGAAAGCATGGCAATCGACTGGCCCCCTGGGCAGTCAACTGATTTTGAAACAGAATGCTTTTTAGCAAATAGTAGTCGACTGGTTTTAAACAGAATACTTTCTGGGAAAATGGCAGTCGATTGGTTTGTCTGGGTTTTCAAAAAATCTCCACTTTGGTTGTCTCTAGGCAGTCGGCTGCTACTTAAGGCAGCCAGTTGCTTTTAGCCTAATTGGTAGTAGGAGTAGAACCCAAAATGCCAACCTTTCCTGCATAAAATCAACATGTACTTCTCTCCAAGACATTTAAAACAATTAAACCATGCGGACATAGTCACCCTACGTCCGTTACATAAATTCCTTACCTCGATAGAGATTAATGCCCGGGATTGGTTGCACCAACACTTGTTCTTTTTCACCTCTTCAAAGCTGCATATTTCATACAATTAAAGCTTAATAACTACACTCTACCAACTCTATACAACTCCAAATTATCAATAAAATCAACTAAAACCATTTCTTCTCTTACCTTTGTTAGTGAACAATTTTCAGAATTTTCATATCTCCTTAATCACTTGGATTCAGCCTTTCATATTAAAGGTATGGCTTAAGCTATCGATAAGGATGTTTTTCATTCAACAAACTAAAGGAATCGATGGAGAAATGAGGTAGCTTGTCAAGGTAATTAGGGATAGAAACTTAGGGAAAATGGAGGAAAACGTAAGGGAGAGCTAGAAAAGAGCTGCCGTAAGGGTGATGGAGATGAAGGTGAGTCATTCTATTCCATTAAATGCCCATTAATGCATGGTCATCATCTCAGCCATTGACCACCTCCTTTGACTATTTGACCATTGATTATTTGACCCTCAATTGGTTTAATTCCATCCATATCCCATATCTCATTTATATATCAGAAATTTCATATTTATTTACTTCAATTAAGCTGAAATACTTTACACAATGAGAAAAATTACAGGAATTTGGGGATTTCACATTCTCCCCACCTTAGAGAATTTGGTCCTCCAAATTCAAATAAGGTTATGTCTCAAATAATTCCGGATACTTCTCTTTCATGAAGCTCTTTAGCTCCCATGTAGCTTCTTCCGTCGTATGGTATTGCCAGAGAACTTTAGCCAATGGGATTGTCTTAGACCTTAGCACCTTATCTTTTCTATCCAAAATCTGAATTGGTTTCTCCACATAGCTCATGTCTTTCCGAATCTCTAAAGGTTCATATTCAATGAAGTGAGACGGATCCGGATTATACTTCCGAAGCATCGACACATGAAAGACATTGTGTACTCCCGATAACTCTGGAGGTAGTGCCAACCTATAGGCCACATCTCCAACTTGATCTAAGACCTCAAATGGACCGACATAACGAGGACTTAGCTTACCTCGTCGGCCAAATCTCATGATCCCTTTGGATGGAGAAACTTTCAAAAACACATAGTCTCCAACTAAAAACTCAAGTGGTCTCCGTCGAGCATCTACATAACTCTATTGTCTACTCTGAGCTATTTTAAGTCCTTGACAAATCATCTTAGCATTCTCAGCGGCTTGCTAGACTAAATCTGGAGTTAATAACTTGCACTCACCCACTTCTTCCCACCCAATCGGAGATCGACACCTTCTACCATATAATGCCTCATATGGTACCATCCCGATGCTTACATGATAGCTATTGTTGTAAGCAAACTCAGCCAATGGTAGATGGTCGTCCCATGAGCCTTTAAAATCCAAAGCATTAGCTCTCAACATATCCTCGAGCGTCTGAATAGTACACTCGGACTGCCTATCAGTCTGCGGATGAAAAGCTGTGCTAAAATTCAGCTGAGATCCCATGGCTTCTTGAAAATGTTCCCAAAAATGAGAAGTAAACCTAGAATCTCTATCCGATGTGATGCTCACTGGAACACCATGTAGTCTGATGACTTCTCTACATACAAGTCTGCCAAAGCGCTAAGTGTATTCGTAAACTTCATAGGTAGGAAGTGAGCTGACTTGGTTAACCGATCCACAACTACCAAGACACTATCATGATTCCTCTTGGTCCGCAGTAGTCCCATAATAAAATCCATCATAATGTGTTCCCATTTCCACATAGGTATAGGTAGAGGTTGCAACAAACCTGCTGGTCTTTGGTGCTTGACCTTAACTTGCTAGCATGTTAGACACTTCGCCACAAACTCAGCTATGTCTCTCTTCATGCCAGTCTACCAATACACTTTGCGAAGATTGTGATACATCTTCATATTTCCTGGATGTAATGTGTACTTAGTGGAATGTGCTTCTGTCAAGATCAACTTCCTCAATTCGTCATCATTAGGAACACATATACGGTTGTTAAACCTCAAAATCCCATCACTAACCATATTAAATTCCGAGAGTATACCTGATCAGATTCCATCCATAGCCTCAATACATTAGGCATCCTCCCTTTGAGCCACTCGAATTCTGTCCATGAGCTCCAGCTCAATCATCAAACTTGCCATCATTCCATTTTGCTCAAGAGATGTAGCACTTAAGCTGAGGCTTGCAAACTGCTTAAGCAACTCATACTCTCGAATCATCATATAAGCCATTATGCTCACATGCTTACGGTTCAGAGCATCCGCTACCACATTAGCTTCCCCGGGTGGTACAAGATCTCACAATCATAGTCCTTTAGAAGCTCGAGCCATCTTCTTTGCCTCATATTCAACTCCTTCTAGGAGAACAAATATTTTAGACTTTTATGATCCGTAAAAATCTGAAATCTCTCACCATATAAGTAATGCCTCCAAATCTTCAGAGAAAATACTACTGCAGTATTTTTCAAAGAACAACTAACTTTTTTTTCAAATAACAAATATAATGACTAGTTTATCAATGTCAATCTTCCTTATACTTCAATGCTTTAGGCATTATTATCAAAACATGATATCAATTCCACATGAATAAAATTTTCATTTATAAACATGTGTCACATACATCAGGATCTCAAATATTTACATAACCTATTCCCCAAATATACACGAATGTGATATCGTACTGTACAATATGTCGAAGTACACGGCCAGCTAAGTATACCTTCAAATGACTAGTGGGAAGCATGTCTCGAAGGTATCTCAAAAATCCCAAAAATGTGCTCCTCTATCTTGAGTGGGAATTACTTCAAGTAATCTGTATGAAAAATGTTTGTAAATGAGTGAGTTTACTCTCAGTAAGAAACTTATGTAAAAGAGCGTACTATATCACTATATGCAATTTTCCTACATGGCTCTATCATGTCATGTAAAAATCATTATAAAGCATATGCCATATATATCTTTCGCAAATATCAAATACCAGTAAATCATCACTTTCAAATATTTTCACTAACCTCAAATCATGTGAAATCATATATGCAAGTACAAATAATATCAAATACTTTCAAATAGATGGGAGATAATTTATATCTAAATAGAATCATGCACCAAGTAATTCTCATAATGGATACAGCAAATATATCCCGTAAGGCATAATCCATACGAGATCTCATAAGGATACCACAAATATATCCCGTAAGGGATAATCCTGAGAGATATCAAATAAATGGCGTACCCATGTATGGGCCAGGGATCTTCCCCAAAGCCGAACAAGTAAAAGACTCATGGCCATTGTCTATAGCCCACAGTGCTCACTAGTCAGGTGCCTTACTGCGGGTTGTTGCATCTAAAACCTATACCGCAAGTGCACGAGTCGCGATAAGTAATAAAGAGTGAGTAGAGTATCGTTCCCATGAGGATTAGTTAGATTTTGTTTTAGCTAAATACTAAAATTGGTCACCTTAGGTTTATTCAAGCAATATGTAATTTTCAACATACTAATTGTTAAATTTCCTAAAATAAAACCTAAACTAAATATGCATGAAAATAAAAATAAACATAAAAATAAATTTTGATTTAAAACTCAACAATAAAAAAAAATAAACTAAATAAAACGCATGACATTAAGAAAGCAAAATTAAATAGATGATCATAAAATAAAATTTCTTAAAACTAAAATCTCAATTTAAACTAATACTAATAATTACTTATACTAATCTAATAAAATTAATTTACTAACAAAACAAATTACCACTAACACATTAATATACTATAATAATAAGCTTTAAAACTGATATACAATATAATAATATATAATAAACTAAGCAACTATAAGAACCACTAAACTTGCATTAAATTCAAACAAAACAAGAGTGAAAATGCCCCTGCCATCGTTCATGAGCTGTGCCACCTCCTGCTTCGCTACTCTGCTCCAGCCCCTTATTGCGCGACACGCAGCAGCCTGCACGTGAAGCTTCCTGCTCATCCTCCACGTTCGACAGCTGTTCCGCTTAGCGCCGGTTCTGCTTCAGCCCGATCATTGCTTACACGCAGCTCACGCCAGTGGCTAGCTTCATTCCAGAACACCAATTACGCTTCAACTCGACAACAAGCGTTTCAAGCACAACAAGCTGTTAAGACTCTAGCTTAAGCTTCCTACACTGTAACGCATCATGCATCTCAATCACAACCAACTGCTTTAAATGGCTAGCAAAATGAAACTTAAAACAGAGTATGAACGCAGCAAAAGAAAACCAAGCAGGTTGTCACCTAGCCAGCCTCCTCTTGCAGCAACATTCAACAACCAAGAACACCGAAGCATAAAAGAAAAAGGTACAGAAACGAAATAGAGCAATCAAAACATAATGCAAGAACTGTAAAGAGCGATTAGACAGTAAAAATACTAAACTCAATGAACTAATAATATCCTTATATTAAACTGAAATCTTTTCATTCAAAACCAAATTTATCAACTAATAAAAAAGTGCAGGAACTTAAGTACAAAAAGACAAGAAAGCATAACACCGAGAATTTGCAAAGCTAGAAATTAAAGAAAAACAGGGGAACCCTCTCTTTAAATCTAAACTAAGGCAGAAAACTACACATCAAAACTTTTACTAAACTAGAGGAAAACATGTACAAAGAATGCAGTAAACGGTTGAAGAAGAGCTACTGTCACCTGCCCTCCCCCACTCCAGCCTCCTCTCCTTTCTTGCGGCAGCTTCCTTCTTCTATATGTTAGGGCTCTTCAAGTGTCATGGGCTTTGTCAAATAATTTCCATGGGCTGCCTTCTCCTTTGGGCTCTTCAAATCTAGCTCAAAAAAAATTCCTCATGGATCAAGATGTCAAGTAAAAAAAAAATGGTTAGTTTGGTTTTTTTTTTTGGATTTTTGGGGTTTAATATGGACTTAAGGGGGTTTACATGAGATGGGGTTTTAAGAGGATTATGGTAGGGAAGGGTTTATGTTTAAGGTTTAAATAAAATTTTGGGTTTTTTTTTTAAAGGTAATGATTATAAGGTTTAGAATTTGGAGAAGGCTAAGTCTGATTTTTAGGTGTTAAACACCAAATCCAATTATTTTCCTTGATTTTCTTGCCATTTTCTTGATTTTCTCATTATTCTCGAAATTCTTACACAAGAAGACAATTTAATTAAAATGGGAGGAAATTACATTAAAATCCAAAATTTAAGCAAAATTGATGCAATAAAATACTCTAAAAAGTGAATATTTTAGAGACTTATCACACCCCCAAACTTAATATTTTGCTTGTCCTCAAGCAAAACAATCTTAAAATATGCCAAAAGATAACATTTACTTGATAGATTTATTCCCCACAAACACCTCATAGAAAGAGTGTGAAGACCGAGAATTTTCTAAATAAATATAAGGTATCCGGAAAATTTAATTTGGACAAATTGAAATCCAAATTTAAATAAGAAATGAAAAGGAAAATTAAATTGGAAATAAGAAATGAAGGAGGAAATTTAATTTGGATAAATGAAAATCCAAATTAAATAAGAAAATGGAGAAAATAATTTTGGATATTTAGAAATCCAAAAACTTAATAAGAAATAAAAATATTTTTTGATATATTTATATAATGATATTATATAAATATACTTTTGATAAATATAAATATTATTTCTGTATTAAAAGTGTAAAAATATGTATATGTATTTTGATACAAAAAAATATGTGTTTAAATACATATTATAATGGCATATTTATATATACTTATAATTATATGTATAATTATAATGTGTATATTTACTATTATTAATTAAGTATATTAATAAATAATATTAAAAAAAATTATAACAGAAATGGGAATCGGGAGAACCCGATTCCCACTTCTTCTCTTCTGTTTTGTTAAACAGAAGAGAAGCAAAACAGGGCGGCCGCCACCGTTGGCCGGCCGGCCAAAGGAGAAAGCGGAGGAGAGAGGGCGTCGCCGGCGAGTGAGGAAGCGAACGACGGCGGCTCGAATCGGAAGGAGAAGAGAAAATCGAAAGAAAAACAGAAAAGAAAAAGAGAGAGGAGAAAAAGGAAAACGGCGGTGCCGGCCAATCCGAGCACCGCCACTCCAACGCTGACACCGGCGGAGGTAAAGGGAAGGAAAAGAGGTGACCGGCGGTGAAGGAAGGAGAGAAAGGAGGGAGAAAAGAGAAGGGAAAGAGGTCGAAACCCACGGTCCAGATTCGCCACCGCCGGCCCCGCCGCTGAGGAAACCGAGACCAGATCTGGCGTCCCTGCAACCGTGGCTAGCTGTGGAGGGTGCGAACCGGCGGTGATGCCTGCGGGAAGAGGCCGAACCGGCCAACAGAACTGAACCGGCCAGAACCGGCCTGAACAGGTCCGAACCGGTTCAGGCCAGAAAAAAAAAAAAACAGAAACAGAAAAGAAAAGAAAAAGGAAAAGAAAAGAAAAGAAAGAAGAAAAGAAAAGAAAAGAAAAGGAGAAAGAAAAGAAGGAAGAAGAAGAAGAAGAAGAAGGAAAGGAAAAAGAAAGAAAAAAAAATGTGGTAAGGAAAATTTAAGTCTTTTCGCCATATGTCTATTGAATTTATTGGAAATTTTCGGATTATTTTCTAAATGAAAATATATGTTAATTTTTGAAATTGTAGCAAAAATGGAAATGAGACGAATGGTGGAGTTCGGCAAGGCTCGAAAAATCGAAAAGTGCGCTAAGCTTGGCGAATAGGTAAGATACTTTTATAAAGCATTAGTAGCTTTATATTGTATGTGGGAATTATGATTTTACATATGATGCATTTATTTAATTGATTTTAAATGGAATTGTGATTTTTATATGATGCATCGATTTAAATTGATTTGCTAAAAATGCTAAGAGGACTCACAACGGATGGTGGGGGTCTTAGTAAGAGGTAAAATTGGTGAGAATCAACGGCTGCAAGTATAAATTGTGTTTCCCTTGCAGGAGGTTAGGGAAAATTAAGCCGTTATGCTGCCGAAATTTTTAGGAAAATAATTGAGGAAAAAGATTAAGTTTCTCACATAAATGGAATCTTGGAGATAATTATTGAAAATAAATATTGAAAGGATTTTATAGTATTACCGAAAGAGTTTGATATTGAAATCGATGAGAAGACAGATCGTTGAAAACGATAATGTGACGAATTATATGGTTTAAACCTTATAGAACCGATAAATCAATTAATTTTAATATCACAATTGGTATCAAGTTGAGATTGAGGTAGAAGTATTTATTAGACGGATCACAGATAAAAGTGATGATAATTATATGATACAACTCAAAAGAGAAAAAAATCGAAGTTGTGATTTAGATGGTCGAATGATAGAATTTGCGGAATTATCAATCGAGTGACGATTATAGAATTGATAGATTCAAATAAATGGACCGTCTTAGTGGTAAGATTGTGATATCGAAGTTAAATAAATGTGAACTGAGATTTTTTGCAATAATATGGATAGTCGCAAGGCGACTTAAATGATTGAAACACTGTTGATAGTAGAAATTGACAAATTCTTTTAAGTGGTAAATTGCCAATCAAAAAGTGAATTGAGGATTGTGATTTGATTTTACGATAGTAAATGAAATTGAACCGCAAGTTGAGGATTCTGAATATGTACCTATGGGTCAAACCATAAATGGATTTCATAAGCGATTATTGATCTTCTGGTTCTATAATCCTCGATGTCGACTCTGGAATAGATAACGAATGAGGATATTATTATTGCATAATTTCAGTATTTTGATGGCTATATAGTGACATGATATTTAAATATTTATGAATACTAAGAGGATTCATGCAAGTGATGTGGTCTTAGTATTAATAGTGAAAGGTAGAAATGATTGGTATAGTTTATAGCTATCGAAAAAGGATATCGAATACTGAATGACTTGAATACTAAATGATCTGATTATTGAATAATCGGAGTACTGAATAAGTTGAAAACTGAAGGAAATGAATATTGAATTGATTTGAACACTGAATTACTGATGTGTCAGAAGGATAGTTTGAAATCGAACAATTGATAGTGATAAAGTTAAATGAATTGTTTCACCGTATTAGAGGAAGGTATTACTTATATTGACATTTGAAACTATTACTAAAATTACATACGGAGATGATTTCATAGCATCGCTTTTAAGCATAATTTGCTATAGTTTCAGATGTCATAATAGCATTTATATAAATGCTATAAAGTATAGATTAGCTTTAAAAATAAAGTATATGGTATATATACGTATTTTTATATACGAAACCTCTTAAAGAATTTCACCATATGCTTTACATGATTTTAAAACGAAAAGCTAAAGATTTAAATGTTTTATGAGACTGTAGGCACCCTAAAAGAATTAAATTCAATAAAGCATAGTGGAAACCGCCTAATTGGAGCTTTGCTCATTAGGCAGATATGCTTGTCCGACAATAGTCGTAGACAGGTCTCAGTCACGCCTGATCAGTGGGGCTGAGAGAGATGAGGTCTATGGCCATAGATAGCGCTCTAGTTGGTTTCCAGGGGACGATGACATGATTTTCACTGCTAGCTACAGTGATTTAAGTCTTTATTGATAGAGATGATAGGGATCTAGCCTAGTCTCTAACCGATATGATATGAAGTCTAGAGTATGATTTTATTGATATGAACTCTAGACTTGACATGATTTATACTGTACATGAAACCGATTTGAAATGAAATATGTTTTGAAACAGTACATGTTTTAAACATGTTTTAAAAGTCCATGAGATATGATTTCGACACTTATATGATTTATATGTGATTTTGTGTCGAACATGGCATGATATGTGGTCTAGAGTATAGTTTGATTTGATATGAACTCTAGACCTGATATGATTTACAGAATATGTTTTAAAAGTATATGATAAATGATTTCGACACTTACATGATTTATATAAGATTTTGTGTCGAATTTGAAATGACATGCGGTTTAGAGTATAGACTGATTTAATATGAACTCTAAACCTGATATGATTTATAATATATGAAAAATGTTTTAAAACCGCACATGTTTTAGACATGCTCCGAAAACGAATACATGAACTGAAATTGAACATGTTTCTATCATGCCTTAAAGGCAAATTTGAAATGAATTGAAAATTCATATGTTGAGCATGTCCTAAGGTATATATGATATGATTTGAAATGATAGCGGTTTATACAGAAAAATTACATGAATTGCATATTAAACCCTGATATGATGATATGCTTAGTATATGAGAATTCCATGAGGAATGTCATGATATGATATGAAACATGAATATAGAAAGACACGAAGAGAGTTATGACTTCGTACCACCGTGATCATGATCCACAATATGAGAATTGATAAGAGATGATATGAGAATTGATAAGAGATGATAGAATAAAGAAATATGATTATGAAATGAAAAGTGAATATGAGAATTGATATGAGATGATAGCATACCAAAGTATGATTATGAAATGAAAAGTGAAAATGAGAAGTGATAATGAGATGTATCGATGAGAAAGGATTAACTGTAATTGCATCATTGCAAGTTTAAGCATTGCAGTTTAAGACAGTGTAATCCTACTTCTGTATTTATATTAGTATCTTACTGAGCCGTGGTTTTTGCTCACCCCACTAAATTTCATCTCTTTCAGATTATTGAAGTTAACATCTGCCGTGTGAGCTGCTAGGTGGGCATCGGAGACGGTGTATGGAATTGGTACTAGTTTCCGGAGGTATATGGAACTTATAAAATACTTGTTTACATGTATGACTTTAATTGATGCACAGTACATATTTTGTTTAACAAGTCGGGATGTAACTAAGAACCGTTTCTGTGTTTATTTAATATTTAAATGGAATGACTATAAGCCACCTAGATAGTATAGTAACTACACTGACACTGAATACAAACCTTAAAATGAAAAAGAAAAATTTAGTCCATAAATTTGTAGACTAAGAAAAGTATAAGAATCGAGTGAAAGTCGCGGTCTTCGGGTCGTGACAAAGAGTACTGATCTAATCTAAGAAAAAAAATCAGAATTATTGATCAACATAGAGTTTCTACCAATCACATGCCCAAATCCTAATTAGATTCTCTGTGTGTGTGTGAATAGTCCATCACATATCGAAGCATACATATTCAGATGAGATTATGTAAACATGAAAAAGCAAAGTCTCTAAAGCATGAACAATCCCATAGGTTTGCTTTTACTTCTCTCTCCACTAATGTAACCATACTAAATCAAGAGTCAATAGGACTTCATTAAGCTTATAACATAAGGCTAGGGTTAAGGTATTGTAAAAGACAATTTAGGCTCAACAACCCTAAATCATGCATTACACTCTAGGATCTTTATGTTTCGAGCTTCAATTAACTCCCCCAAACTTAGTTTCTTCTTCCTTTGTTATACACCTTATTCTATTTTTATATTTTTCTCATTTTTCATTCATTTTCTTTTTTTTTTTTTTGAATTTTCTATTTTTCTATTTTTTTCTTTTTTTCTTTTTTTCTTACTTTTTTTTTATATCCTATCTATCTACCCAAATATGTACATAACTCATGATATATCCTAGTAAAACACATGCTTTGAGGGTAATGGATAGGTAAGTGTATTTATTTGGCTAAAGGAAATTAACTTAGAGGTGTGTAAATAAGATAAGCTAGTTTGGCACAGAGGGGTGACTAAGGGCAAGTAAGTCCAAGGTTAGCTTGAAAAGCTCAAACGATCCAAGGATGGCCTAAATCATTTTCCTAACTAAGCATGGGCTATAAATTTCACCTCGAGAGGAGATCAAACAAATTCTAGAATATACTCACAACTTCAAAGACAAATACAATCCTATATTCACATAATCCTTCTCTAAACATGCATACCAATCCATGATCAAGACATAGTGCATAAAGATGGAAAAATCAGAATCAGAATAAGGCACGTTCAAGAATTCAACTCATGCTTCTCAATAATGATGCTTTTCCAAAAATCAAAATCAACCTCAATCAAAATCTCAATCATGGGGACATGGGAAATAACCAAATCAAGCACAATATATCTCAAGGCAAAACATTTAAAGCTCAAAAAGTTTGAAAATTTTTGGAATTTTTGAAAAAAATTAGCTCAAATTTCCTTCCACCCCCAAACTTAAAGTGCACATTGTCCTCAATGTATAAGTAATTCAAGAATTCACAAAAGATAGAAGGAAACTCCCCTGAATTTTCTGTTGAAGCTCAACTGCATGCCCAAAAAGTTCTTCACTACTCCCTTAAACTTAGACTCATACCTTGTAACATCCCAATTTTCACTATATAACATGTTACTCACTTATATCTTACACTTACTACCGGTTGGGCTATTAGTGATGCTTATCAACTCCTATCACTTTAATAAGAATAACTAAATCATTTTCTTAAGATGTATATGCATTCCCTTATATTTAAAGTAGTACTGTACAACTTCACTGAATACATAAAAGAACACAACATACCTTCGATATCCAATCTCCGGAAGGTAAGTCTCTTAGTTCAAATCAGTTATCTGTGGAGTGGAGAAATAAGGAGTGAGCGACAATGTGCTCAGTAAGAAAGGTGTATGCTGCTTTAAAAATAAAAGCTATAATCTCAAAACCATTTAATCATCCTAACGATCACACTCATTAGGAAACAATAAATACAGTTAACATGAAACAGGATTCACCAGATCCTTTCATAAATCATTTAATTGAGACTAGGCAACAATTTAAATCATACACAGAACACAAGTCATCCACTTTTGGGGTGCACCCGTAGGCCATCGCCCCTCACGGCTATCTCATCTAGATGTATGGCCATAATCTGTAGGTGGTCCTCGGGTCCACTTGCCAAGTGACCTCGAGACCGCTGAAGACTTGGCAGGTCCATCAGCCCTGTGACGCCCTAGGGTGCACTCGTTGGTCTATTTGACTCGAGCCATCGCCCTAGATGGGTCACGCAAAGTATATGAGTGATAATGCATGAACTCATAGCCTAATGTCTCAAATTCAAGTTATCTTATGTATCATTTCCATAAAATGATTTGATTTCCAAAAGGGCTATAAAACACTAAAACAGCCAGTAACTTCAACATTTTTTGTGTGAGAAGGTACAGGTTAGACTGGCTCGCCCATGGCTATTTCGCCCATGGTAAGCTTGCCAATACTCAACTCGCCATTGGTCAACTCGCCCAATGGTCAACTCGCCCCAAAAAGGTTTCATATTTTTATTTTTGAAATATTTAAAATAATTCATTTTTCGTTTAGGAATTTACACTTTAAAACCGTTCGCCAGGGTCAGCTCGCCCTTCACGGCTCGCCCCTAACTAACTCGATAAGACTGCGAATTAGTAATCGCCCGCCACTTAACTTTTCAAACACAAAAGTATGACTCGTTGATAACGGTTCGCCCGCCTTATATTTAAAACAAAGGCTGCCCGCCTAAACACATTAAAAAGGGTTTGCCCGACTATGGCTTACCCGGATTTCTCTTTAAAACAAGGGCACTCGCCCAGTTCTCATAAAAGAGAGCTCGCCACTTGGCTCGCCCAAGTCTCTGCCTAGAACAAAACTACTCGCCCACTTTAACCAGTTCGCCCAACAAAACAACATATGGCGGCTTGTAGCTCGCCCAAGATCAAAACAGTTTATCAACCAATGCATGTCAGAAAATAAAACAATTTCTAATATTTTCTTAACATTTTTACTCCACAGGACATGCATTTACATCACATACTACTTCCTTACCTCGTCTGATGCAGCCTTGCTTTCCACTCACCGTATCAATCTCATTTCCCGGCTGCAAGGTAAAATATTAATTCTATTAATATTTTCTTTTCTAGCAATTTATTTCTAAAACTATGTTCAACCACTGTGGCGAGGTAACAGCTCGCCATTCGCCCAACACAGCTCGCTATCCATTAGCGGCTCATTCATGGGAGTTCGCCCAACATGGGAGCTCAACTCGCCATGCTTATCAATTCAGTTCACCATTCGTGGCTTTTCATTCATAAATGGTCTCGCCCGTGAATCGGATAACGCTTGGCCACCTCGCCCTCTTGAACAATACTTTGGCAAGTTCTCTATTACCTATTCGCCTCATTGGCAATCATTGGTCGTCGCCCTTACTTCCACATTCTGGTTATCCCATAGCTATTGGCGAACATGTTCTCGCATAGTCATATATTGCATTGTACTCGCCTCGCCCTTTGGGCGAATACTCCTTGTTCGCCTATTGTTTTTCTTAAACCATTTCCATCTGATTTCTTATATATTCCCACAATATTTAACTACAACCAGTCTATATCTGTGTTTATCACGTTATAAACATAGAAATATACCCTCATTTATCAAAATAACCATAAAAATATAGGAGCTCACCTCAACTGAGTTGTACTTCCTAGAGCAGAGTGCTTTCTTGCCTCAATCAGCTTTACTTTGCTTATTCCTCAGTTCTGCACACATTGGATAAATGTTTAACTAACTAAGGATGAGTCTCATGGCTCACTTATGGAAGTAGAGGAAAACTAATGGTGAACTTGCAACGAAAACAGAATGGGCGAGAATGATTTTAAAGAAGATGAAGTTGCTTCCATCGATTTTTTCCTCATGAACCCTTCTTATATAGCCGTTCCGTTTCACTTAAAATCTAACACCTGTTTCCTTATCCTGTTTTCCTCATCATTTCATGCAATTAAAACCAAAGAAAACTACAGCAAAAGAACGGTAGTGACGTCCCTACTGCAGCTCTATTCTTGACGAATTTCCCTTGCCATTTATTGCCTAATCTTGTTGTCAGGAGAAGCCAATGGCGAGAAGTCCACTATTAGCCCCTTTCCTTGACTTTTCCATTTTCTTTTCTTCTCTTCTCCACGCCATTTCTCTTCCAGCCAATGTTGATTGGCTAACTCCTAGTCCACGCCACTGTCAGCCAACGTTGATTGGCTCTCCTTTCATTCTTTTCCTCATTTGTCCCATTACCATTAATTCCTTCATTTAATGCTTTCATACTATAATATCAAAATTAAATCTCAACAATATCTTGTTACACTTAAATATTTGTTTTTCTTTCTTTAAACACCATACTATAAATCATCACTTAAATTGAAAAGTGGAAATTCAAATTCGGTTATTCTTTAATTTTACTAAAAGAATTTATTTCCACTATCAATAATGTACACATATGGTATACAGTATAATAAAATTCGGATTTTACATTTCTCCCCACCTTAAGAAATTTGGTCCTCCAAATTTAACTTGGACCTATCACTGAAAGAGCTCCGGATACTTCTCATGTATAAGGCTCTCTAACTCCCAAGTAGCCTCCTCCTCGTTATGATACTGCCAGAGCACTTTAACCAAAGGAATCATCTTAGATCGCAACACCTTGTCCTTCTTATCCAGAATCCGTATCGGTTTCTCAACGTAACTCATATCCTCTCTGATCTCCAGCGGCTCATGTCGAATCACGTGAAAAGGATCTGGATGGTACTTTCTCAACATCGAGACATGGAATACGTTATGCACTCCTGACAACTCTGGTGGTAGTGCTAACCGATATGCCACATCTCCCACGCGATCTAAGATCTCATAAGGCCCAATGTATCGAGGACTCAACTTTCCTCTCTTCCCGAACCTCATTATACCCTTGGACGGTGAAATCTTTAAAAACACATAATCACCCACTATAAACTCCAATGGTCGGCGTCTAGTATCTGCATAACTCTTCTGCCGACTCTGAGCCGTTTTGAGCCTCTCACAGATCATCCGTACATCACGAGAAGCCTGCTCGACCAAATCGGGAGCTAACAGTTTACGGTCTCCAACTTCTTCCCATGCTATCGGGGATCTGCATCGCCTGCCATACGAGGCTTCATACGGTGCCATGCCGATACTTGTATGAAAACTATTATTATAAGCAAACTCTGCCAGGGGTAAGTGATCGTCCCATGAGCCTTTAAAATCCAATGCACACGCTCTCAACATATCCTCGAGCGTCTGTATAGTACGCTCGGACTGTCCATCAGTCTGTGGATGAAAAGCGGTGCTAAAACTCAACTGGGATCCCATAGCCTCCTGAAATCTCTCCCAAAAATGAGAGGTGAAGTGAGAATCCCTATCAGAGGTGATGCTCACTGGAACACCATGTAACCTCACTATCTCCCTGACATACAACTCGGCCAAGGCACTAACTGAATTTGTAGATTTCATGGCTAAGAAATGAGCAGACTTAGTCAATCTGTCGACTATCGCCCAAATAGCATCATACCCCTTCTGGGTCCGTGGTAATCCCATAATAAAATCCATAGTTGCATGCTCCCATTTCCACGTAGGAATCGATAATGGTCGAAGCATACCTGCCGACTTCTGATGCTCAATCTTAATCTGCTGGCATGTTAGACATCTAGCAACAAACTCAACGATATCTTTCTTCGTCTCAGGCCACCAGTACACTTTCCGGAGATTCTGGTACATCTTAGTACTACCCGGATGTAACGTGTATCTAGAGGTATGGGCCTCTGATAAAATCAAATCTCTAAGCTGCTGATCACCGGGAACACATATCCGACCTCTAAACCTCAGTATCTCATCGGTGCCAATTTCAAAATCCAACTCATCTCCCATTTGAATCTGGTTGGCCACCCCAATACAATAATCATCACTCCTCTGAGCTTTCTTGATTCGATCCATCAAATCCGGCTCGATACGAAAACTAGTTGTAAACCCATACTGGTTAGAGGAAACAACTGTCAAACTGAGGTTAGAGAACTGCTCTATCAACTCATGTTCCCTGATCATCCTATACGATACCATGCCAACATGCTTACGGCTCAGTGCATCAGCTACTACATTAGCTTTACCTGGGTGATACAAAATCTCACAATCATAGTCCTTTAATAGTTCCACCCACCGTCGCTGCCTCAAATTCAACTCTTTCTGTGAGAATATATACTTCAGACTCTTATGGTCTGTATATATCTGAAATTTCTCCCCGTACAAGTAATGTCGCCATATCTTCAGTGCAAACACCACTGCGGCTAGCTCCAAGTCATGTGTCGGGTAATTCCTCTCATGATCCTTCAACTGTCGAGAACCATAGGCTATAACCCGATCATGCTGCATGAGCACACACCTTAAACCTTGAGCGGACGCATCGGTATACACCATAAATCCACCTGATCCGCTAGGAAGGGCTAATACGGGGGCACTAGTCAATCTCTTCTTAAGCTCACGAAAACTACACTCACACGCATTATTCCACTCAAACTTTACATCCTTACGTGTGAGTCGTGTCAATGGAGCAGCAAGCCTAGAAAATCCCTCCACAAATCTGCATAGTACCGGCAAGACCCAGGAAACTCCGTATCTCGGTAACTGTGTTAGGCCTCTCCCACTGAACAATGGCCTCTATCTTGGACGGATCAACTGACACCCCGTCCTTCGACACTACATGTCCGAGAAATATAATATGGTCAAGCCAGAACTCGCATTTACTAAGTTTAGCATACAACTTTCGCTCTCTGAGGGTCTGTAGTATAATCTGCAAATGCTGCTCATGCTCCTCTGGAGTCTTAGAGTAAATCAGTATGTCATCAATAAAAACTATGACAAACTTATCCAAAAACGGATGAAACACCTCATTCATCAAACTCATAAAAGCTGCAGGGGCATTTGTCAACCCAAAAGGCATCACTAGAAACTCATAGTGGCCATAGCGAGTCCGAAAGGCTGTCTTATGCACATCCGACTCCTTAATCTTCAACTGGTGATAGCCTGATCGAAGGTCTATCTTGGAAAACACCTGCGCACCCCTGAGCTGATCAAACAAATCGTCAATCCGAGGTAGTGGATACTTATTCTTAACGGTAGCCCGATTCAACATCCGATAATCTATACACAACCGGAGACTACCATCCTTCTTCCGAACAAAAAGTACTGGAGCTCCCCACGGTGACACACTGGGACGTATAAATCCCTTATCTAATAACTCTTGGAGCTGCTTCTTGAGCTCATCTAACTCTGTCAGTGCCATCCTATATGGGGGTCTAGAAATCGGCTCCGTACCAGGTACCAACTCGATCATAAACTCCGTCTCTCGATCTGGTGGTAACCCTGGTAAATCCTCTGGAAATACATCCGAGAAGTCCTTAACTACAGGAATCTCTTGGATCTTTGGATGCTTCCTCTCAACATCCTCCACACTAGCAATATATCCCTCATAAACATTTATACAAAACCACAATTTCAGTACACATGTCATCTCATAACATAATTCACATACTTTTTATTAATTTACAATAACTTTACAATGTACTTTTCGGGATGAGAGAAGGTAATAAACTTAGTATTACAATCCAAACTAACATGGTTTGCAGCTAACCAATCCATACCTAAAATGATATCAAAATCATATATATCCAACAAAATTAGGTTAGCTGTCATAACCTTCTCTCCTATAGTAAACTTACAATTCCTATATATAATATCCGTCCTCTGGAAATCATTAAAAGGAGTTTTCACTTGCAAGGTATATTATAACAACTCCGGCTCTACTGGGGTCCTGTTGGCATATGCAGGCGATAAGAATGATTGGGTAGAACCAGGATCAAATAAGGCAATTACGGGGATATCAAAGAGATAAATTTTACCTTTAATCACATCGATAGAGGCGTCGGCAGTCTCCTGATCCAACGCGTACACCCGACCCTGAGTCACAACCTTCTTACCTTTTTCTGCGACTGTCGCCCGCCTAGGCTGTGAGGGTGTCGCTTTCTCTGACTCATGTTGAGCTGTCGGGGCCGCTATCTGAGGTGCTGCAGGAGGTATAGTAGAAGCAGTCGACTCTCTGAGCATCGGGCAATTCTTAATAAAATGCCCCGTCTGTCCACATCTAAAACATACCCCAGACATTACAGGACAAGGGCGCGATCCATGCGACCTTCCACAATGTCTACATAAGGGCGCAACACTTCTCTGAGTGGTAGTGGGGCCACTAGCAGGAGTAGAAACTGCTGGTCTATCAAATCTGCCCTCTGAAATCTGTATGCCCGTAGATCTAGTCTTCTTAGACTGCTCTCTACCTTGTCTATCCTCCATAAACCTCTTAGCCTTACCCTTTGCTTTACTTTTAGTTTTACCACTGAAATCGAGCTGGAACTGCTCATAATCCCTCTCACATAGCTGAGCCCGTTGAACTATCTCATCATAAGTCTACATAACAAATGGGGCTAGCTTTACTCTGATGGATGGCCTCAAACCAGCTCTAAATCTCGAAATCTTATACTGGGTATTTGCACTAGTCTGTGTATCAAAACGGCTCAATGTAGTAAATTTGGCCTCATATTCGTCCATTGACATGCTACCCTGTACTAAACTCATGAATTCCTGCTGTAATTTTTCCTGAGCAGTGTCAGGAATATACTGCCTTCTAAAAGCTTCCACAAACATATCCCATGACAGATCCTGATGCTGAGCAAATAATACTGTCTGAGTGGCCTTCCACCAATGTCTCGCATCATATGCCAGCTGGAACACTGCTAAGCCTACTTTCTCTGTCTCTGAACATCTCATAATCTCGAGTAATCTATCAATCTCTATAACCCACTGTTCTGCCACCAATGGATCCCTAGTACCTTTAAACTTCGGTGGATCCAATTTCTTAAATGACTTCACCAATGCCACATTACAATAAGACTCTGCATTTCGTGGCTGCTGAATCAATGGGTGCGGTGGAGCTATCGGTGGCTGAGGTGCTGGTGGTGGAATAGGCTCAGGCTCAGGCACAACTGGTGCCGGCTGTGGCGGTGCTGGTGCCTCTACTGGGGCTGCAGGTGCTATAGCTCTCTCCCTCTCTGCCCTATCAGCGGCTCTATCCGCCTGATACATAGCCATAAAATCTGCTATTAACCTCTCCACCTGAGTTACACGATTATCAATGCTCTCTAGCTGTATAGGACGTGGAGGTCTTGGGGCAGGTTCCGGTGTCTGCGGTTCCGGAGTCTGTGCTGCCTTACCTCGGCCTATACCTCTCACTGAGCGCATCCTCCTTCTTCCACTCATATCTGTACCACAGAAATCGTTTATCACTTATTATTATATATTCAGATTGTACAGTACTATAGGGAATGTATACTGTTCACTTTAAGCATCACTAGACATCCGACCAACCCTACTATGATACCATTAAATCTGTAACATCCCAATTTTCACTATATAACATGTTACTCACTTATATCTTACACTTACTACCGGTTGGGCTGTTAGTGATGCTTATCAACTCCTATCACTTTAATAAGAATAACTAAATCATTTTCTTAAGATGTATATACATTCCCTTATATTTAAAGTAGTACTGTACAACTTCACTGAATACATAAAAGAACACAACATACCTTCGATATCCAATCTCCGGAAGGTAAGTCTCTTAGTTCAAATCAGTTATCTGTGGAGTGGAAAATAAGGAGTGAGCGACAATGTGCTCAGTAAGAAGGTGTATGCTGCTTTAAAAATAAAAGCTATAATCTCAAAACCATTTAATCATCCTAACGATCACACTCATTAGGAAACAATAAATACAGTTAACATGAAACAGGATTCACCAGATCCTTTCATAAATCATTTAATTGAGACTAGGCAACAATTTAAATCATGCAAAGAACACAAGTCATCCGCTTTTGGGGTGCACCCGTAGGCCATCGCCCCTCACGGCTATCTCATCTAGATGTATGGCCATAATCTGTAGGTGGTCCTCGGGTCCACTTGCCAAGTGACCTCGAGACCGCTGAAGACTTGGCAGGTCCATCAGCCCTGTGACGCCCTAGGGTGCACTCGTTGGTCTATTTAACTCGAGCCATCGCCCTAGATGGGTCACGCAAAGTATATGAGTGATAATGCATGAACTCATAGCCTAATGTCTCAAATTCAAGTTATCTTATGTATCATTTCCATAAAATGATTTGATTTCCAAAAGGGCTATAAAACACTAAAACAGCCCGTAACTTCAACATTTTTTGTGTGAGAAGGTACGGGTTAGACTGGCTCGCCCATGGCTAGTTCGCCCATGGTAAGCTTGCCAATACTCAACTCGCCATTGGTCAACTCGCCCAATGGTCAACTCGCCCCAAAAAGGTTTCATATTTTTATTTTTGAAATATTTAAAATAATTCATTTTTCGTTTAGGAATTTACACTTTAAAACCGTTTGCCAGGGTCAGCTCGCCCTTCACGGCTCGCCCCTGACTAATTCGATAAGACGGCGAATTAGTAATCGCCCGCCACTTAACTTTTCAAAAACAAAAGTATGACTCGTTGATAACGGTTCGCCCGCCTTATATTTAAAACAAAGGCCGCCCGCCCAAACACATTAAAAAGGGTTCGCCCGACTATGGCTTACCCGGATTTCTCTTTAAAACAAGGGCACTCGCCCAGTTCTCATAAAAGAGAGCTCGCCACTTGGCTCGCCCGAGTCTCTGCCTAGAACAAAACTACTCGCCCGCTTTAACCAGTTCGCCCAACAAAACAACATATGGCGGCTTGTAGCTCGCCCAAGATCAAAACAGTTTATCAACCAATGCATGTCAGAAAATAAAACAATTTCTAATATTTTCTTAACATTTTTACTCCACAGGACATGCATTTACATCACATACTACTTCCTTACCTCGTCTGATGCAGCCTTGCTTTCCACTCGTCGTATCAATCTCACTTCCCGGCTGCAAGGTAAAATATTAATTCCATTAATATTTTCTTTTCTAGAAATTTATTTCTAAAACTATTTTCAACCACTTGAAGGAAACCGAAACAAACATGCAGCGGAATTTAAATCATTCGGACTCCACCAGGATCGATTCGGAGAGCTGCCTGATTAGGGTTTTGAGATTTTACCTAACGTTTTCTCTGATTTCTGTCATTGGTCGAGTCACAAGCAACAACCTTTCGTTCCTGCCTCTATGGTATCCACACGAACGGGTCTCACGACTCTTGAACGTCTCACGATCAGCAGCCTTAAAGAGCGTTTTTGATTCTTATAATCGATTTGCTAGCTTCGATTAAAAGAATACCTTTTCTGTTTTTGTTGTGCAGCTCTGTTTTAGAAAAACATCCTTTTATAGGCAGTAAATTTTACCCTAAAATTTACTGCCAAACAGAACTCTAATCCTACTTAGAATAGGATTAACTATATCCTTAATCCAAGTCAGAATAGGATTAGACATATCCTTAATCCAATTCAGAATAGGATTAATTAAGCTCCTCATTGATCCGTTCTAAGTGTGCGACCCAATAGGTTCTCAAAACAATGGCAATGACAAAATTGTCACAGGCAATGAGCGGTATCTAGCAACACATCATTGCTACCCATGTAACGAGAATGTCAATGACTCGACATAACCTTACTCTTGATAGATGTTACCGTGTAGTCTAATCCCTTTATCCTTTGATGTCTTGATTAGACACAAGTCATGGAATGTGTCACACTTGTATAGTCTAATCAGCGTTTCTTGATTCCTGAATAGACTAATTAAACAAATAAAATCAATATCTCATATTGACTTATTCGAGCACGGCCATGCATTTCTTAGTCTCACTCTATCAAAGGGCCCAAGACATCACTCTTGTTATATAAGAGGGATAAATCCTATCTTGATCACTCAACATCCCTCTACATAGATCAAGGCATACCCAATTACTACCTTTATAGTCCATCCTGTTACGAATGACATCTAGCAGCATTAAAGTATGCAATTCTCTATGTTGGGATCTCTGATGATCTCAAGTCAAAGGATCACATACACCATCATCACTATGAGAATCGCTTATGACACTCATATAACAATCCATGTAGCGTTCTCACAGAGGGTCGATCCAGTACATAGTTCTCTAACATTTACCTATGTGATGACTTGATATCCTATATCCATGACAATGGTCATCAGTCAACCACATACTAGTCTTATCGTACATTGTTATCCTTGTTCACAATAATACTTGACTAGGGATATTTTAAGAATAGTGTGTTATTACTATTCTAAGGACATTATCATATAAGATTACTTTACGCAGTTATAAGACAAATATAATAATGAACTATAATAAATAAAATGTCATGATACATAAAATGCCAAAGTCAATCATCTAATGAATGGTTCTAAGGGCATAATCCAACACCACTGTGGCGAGGTAACAGCTCGCCATTCGCCCAACACAGCTCGCTATCCATTAGCGGCTCATTCATGGGAGTTCGCCCAACATGGGAGCTCAACTCGCCATGCTTATCAATTCAGTTCGCCATTCGTGGCTTTTCATTCATAAATGGTCTCGCCCGTGAATCGGATAACGCTTGGCCACCTCGCCCTCTTGAACAATACTTTGGCAAGTTCTCTATTACCTATTCGCCTCATTGGCGATCATTGGTCGTCGCCCTTACTTCCACATTCTGGTTATCCCATAGCTATTGGCGAACATGTTCTCGCATAGTCATATATTGCATTGTACTCGCCTCGCCCTTTGGGCGAATACTCCTTGTTCGCCTATTGTTTTTCTTAAATCATTTCCATCTGATTTCTTATATATTCCCACAATATTTAACTACAACCAGTCTATATCTGTGTTTATCACGTTATAAACATAGAAATATACCCTCATTTATCAAAATAACCATAAAAATATAGGAGCTCACCTCAACTGAGTTGCACTTCCTGGAGCAGAGTGCTTTCTTGCCTCAATCAGCTTTACTTTGCTTATTCCTCAGTTCTGCACACACTGGATAAATGTTTAACTAACTAAGGATGAGTCTCATGGCTCACTTATGGAAGTAGAGGAAAACTAATGGTGAACTTGCAACGAAAACAGAATGGGCGAGAATGATTTTGAAGAAGATGAAGTTGCTTCCATCGATTTTTTCCTCATGAACCCTTCTTATATAGCCGTTCCGTTTCACTTAAAATCTAACACCTGTTTCCTTATCCTGTTTTCCTCATCATTTCATGCAATTAAAACCAAAGAAAACTACAGCAAAAGAACGGTAGTGACGTCCCTACTGCAGCTCTATTCTTGACGAATTTCCCTTGCCATTTATTGCCTAATCTTGTTGTCAGGAGAAGCCAGTGGCGAGAAGTCCACTATTAGCCCCTTTCCTTGACTTTTCCATTTTCTTTTCTTCTCTTCTCCACGCCATTTCTCTTCCAGCCAACGTTGATTGGCTAACTCCTAGTCCATGCCACTGTCAGCCAACGTTGATTGGCTCTCCTTTCATTCTTTTCCTCGTTTGTCCCATTACCATTAATTCCTTCATTTAATGCTTTCATACTATAATATCAAAATTAAATCTCAATAATATCTTGTTACACTTAAATATTTGTTTTTCTTTCTTTAAACACCATACTATAAATCATCACTTAAATTGAAAAGTGAAAATTCACATTCGGTTATTCTTTAATTTTACTAAAAGAATTTATTTCCACTATCAATAATGTACACATATGGTATACAGTATAATAAAATTCGGATTTTACATACTTACAAAATAGAAAGGAAAAAAATCAAAGCTACAGAATAATAACACTAAAGCTAATAAAAGAAAGAAACAACTAAGAAACTAATAAAAAGCTGGGGTTGCCTCCCCAGAAGCGCTTGATTTATAGTCATCAGCTTGACTATCTCTGTCATCCTTCAAGATGGTTTAAATGGTCTGAAGATTGATGGATGCACACAGTGCACCACCATGGAAGGTGACTCCATCAGATACTTCGCTTCATAGAACTTAACTCCACAGTCTTCTAAGATATAACCCACTTCATTCTCACGTGGAAAGTTCCATGAAGAAACAATGAAGGATGCCTCTTGGTTTTTCTTGTTAACCTCGGGAACTTGGACTTCAACCTTAAACTCTTCCTCTTGGAGTTCTTCCTCATCCTTACTATTCTCCATTTCTTTTTCATCGACCACACTTTCAATTTCAATAAGCTCGGGTGGTTTAAGCTTTTCAACTTCTTCACTCAACACCTCTTGATGCAATGATTGTGGAGGAGCTTGATGAGAAAGGTCACATGTCTCCATAAGCTCCGAAGAAGGTGATGAAAGCTTCTCATAGTTGCTCGAGGAATAGCTTGGATGACTCATCCAACTCAGATTGATAGGACAATTCTCAGTGGCATGACTCCCTTCACATATCTCACAGGAAATAAAAGGACTCATGTAAACTTTTTCCGACCAGGTGGCTTTAGGAGAAGACAAGGTTTCAATAAGATCAAGCTTTTGACTGTTGATGATCTTCTCCGGAGTATCTCTCTTACACCGCCATTGAAATTCATTGGAAGCCATTAACTCAATTAATTCATATGCTTCCTTAACAACTTCCACATAAGGGCTCCACTCGCTGCCGCATCAATCACATCTCTCGATAAATCACCCAAACCATTATACAAACTTTGAATTTGTAGCCACTTGGGCAATCCATGAGAAGGACATCTCCTAATCAAGTCCTTAAATCTTTCCAATGCTTCACAAAAAGGTTCAGAGTCATATTGCTCAAAGGTCAAAATCTGATTCCTCATCTTTGCCATATATTCAAGTGAAACGAATCTGGCTAAAAACTTATGTGCCAAATCATCCCACGTACAAATAGAATAATGAGGAAGTAACTGCAGCCAATCCTTTGCCCTATCTCGAAGTGAGAAAGAGAAGAGTCTCAGTCGAATGGCATCATCAGAAACGCTCTCGTACTTGCATTGGTCACATATCTCCAAGAAGTTGGTAAGATGAGCATATGGATCTTCACTAGGCAAACCTCCAAATTGAACTGAATTCAAGATCATTAGGATGAAGTCCGGCTCGATCTCAAAGCTGTCAGCTTCGATTTCGGGCTTCCTAATGCTTGAATGTATTACGGATACACAAGGCATAACGTAGTCTCTCAAGGTTCTAAGCTCTGCTAGATCCGCCATGGTACCTCGCAAAAGAACAAAATTAAAATATTAAGAGGAAGAAATATTTACAAAAATAAGAAAAAGAAAAGGCTTGAACTAAACCTAGGCATGATTGACTTTAATATTAACTAAGAACAACCTAGTCTAATCCCCGGCAACGGCGCCAAAAACATGTTGCATCTAAAACCTATACCACAAGTGCACGGGTCGCGACAAGTAATAAAGAGTGAGTAGAGTATCGTTCCCACGATGATTAGTTAGATTTTTGTTTTAGCTAAAAACTAAAATTGGTCACCTTAGGTTTATTCAAGCAATATGTAATTTTCAACATACTAATTGTTAAATTTCCTAAAATAAAACCTAAACTAAATATGCATGAAAATAAAAATAAACATAAAAATAAAATTTGATTTAAAATTCAACAATAAAAAAAATAAACTAAATAAAACGCATGACATTAAGAAAGCAAAATTAAATAGATGATCATAAAATAAAATTTCTTAAAACTAAAATCTCAATTTAAACTAATACTAATAATTACTTATACTAATCTAATAAAATTAATTTACTAACAAAACAAATTACCACTAACACATTAATATACTATAATAATAAGCTTTAAAACTGATATACAGTATAATAATATATAATAAACTAAGCAACTATAAGAACCACTAAACTTGCATTAAATTCAAACAAAACAAGAGTGAAAATGCCCCTGCCATCGTTCATGAGTTGTGCCACCTCCTGCTTCGCTACTCTGCTCCAACCCCTTATTGCGCTACACGCAGCAGCCTACACGTGAAGCTTCCTGCTCATCTCCACGTTCGGCAGCTGTTCCGCTTAGCGCCAGTTCTGCTTCAGCCCGATCATTGCTTACACGTAGCTCACACCAGTAGCTAGCTTCATTCCAGAACACCAATTACGCTTCAACTCGACAACAAGCGTTTCAAGCACAACAAGCTGTTAAGACTCTAGCTTAAGCTTCCTACACTGTAACGCATCATGCGTCTCAATCACAACCAACTGCTTTAAATGGCTAGCAAAATGAAACTTAAAACAGAGTATGAACGCAGCAAAAGAAAACCAAACAGGTTGTCACCTAGCCAGCCTCCTCTTGCAGCAACATTCAACAACCAAGAACGCCGAAGCATAAAAGAAAAAGGTACAGAAACGAAATAGAGCAATCAAAACATAATGCAAGAACTGTAAAGAGCGATTAGACAGTAAAAATACTAAACTCAATGAACTAATAATATCCTTATATTAAACTGAAATCTTTTCATTCAAAACCAAATTTATCAACTAATAAAAAAGTGCAGGAACTTAAGTACATAAAGACAAGAAAGCATAACACCGAGAATTTGCAAAGCTAGAAATTAAAGAAAAACAGGGGAACCCTCTCTTTAAATCTAAACTAAGGCAGAAAACTACACATCAAAACTTTTACTAAACTAGAGGAAAACATGTACAAAGAATGCAGTAAACGGTTGAAGAAGAGCTACTGTCACCAGCCCTCCCCCACTCCAGCCTCCTCTCCTTTCTTGCGGCAGTTTCCTTCTTCTATATGTTAGGGCTCTTCAAGTGTCATGGGCTTTGTCAAATAATTTCCATGGGCTGCCTTCTCTTTTGGGCTCTTCAAATCTAGCTCCTTAAAAAAAATTCCTTATGGATCAAGATGTCAAGTAAAAAAAATGGTTAGTTTGGGTTTTTTTTTTTGGATTTTTGGGGTTTAATATGGGCTTAAAGGGGTTTACATGAGATGGGGTTTTAAGAGGATTATGGTAGGGAAGGGTTTATGTTTAAGGTTTAAATAAAATTTTGGGTTTTTTTTTTAAAGGTAATGAAAATAAGGTTTAGAATTTGGAGAAGGCTAAGTCTGATTTTTAGGTGTTAAACACCAAATCCAACCATTTTCTTTGATTTTCTTGCTATTTTCTTGATTTTCTCATTATTCTCGAAATTCTTACACAAGAAGACAATTTAATTAAAATGGGAGGAAATTACATTAAAATCCAAAATTTAAGAAAAATTGATGCAATAAAATACTCTAAAAAGTGAATATTTTAGAGACTTATCACGGGTTTGAGGGCTGGACTAGAGCTCCGCAGTCAAATACAAGTACAAATAATGTGCATGCTCTTTCAAAAGATTCATAGTCTCCAAAACCTTATTCATATAACCTTTAACAAATACAAATATTCTTTCTTAAAATAGGTTCTCAAAACCACTTTTTTCAAATAGGCAGTCGACTGGTCTTTAGGGCAGTCGGTTGCTATTACATAATTTGCTTTACTGAATTTCTTTTCCTTTTTGAAATTCAAATAATTTTTTTCCCAAAACACATAGGGCAGTCGACTGGTCCCAAACAACAGTTGACTGATTTTGAAACAGAATGTTTCCCGAGAAAAGGCAGTCGACTGGCCCCTTGGGCAGCCAGCTGTTTTGGAAACAGAATGCTTTTGAAAGCATGGCAATCGACTGGCCCCCTGAGCAGTCGGCTAGTTTTGAAACAGAATGCATTTTAGTAAATAGTAGTCGACTGTCCCATACAGCAGTCGATTGGTTTTAAACAGAATACTTTATGGGAAAATGGCAGTTGACTGGTTTGTCTCGGTTTTCGAAAATCTCCGCTTTGGTTGTCTCTAAGCAGTCGGCTGCTACTTAAGGCAGTCGGCTGCTCCTAGCCTAATTGGTACTAGGAGTAGGACCCAAAATGCCAACCTTTTCTGCATAAAATCAACATGTACTTCTCTCCAAGACATTTAAAACAATTAAACCATGTGGACATAGTCACCCTATGTCCGTTACATAAATTCTTTACCTCCATAGAGATTAATCCCCGAGATTGGTTGCACCAACACTTGTCCTTTTTCACTTCTTCAATGCTGCATATTTCATACAGTTAAACCTTAATAACTACACTTTACGAACTCTATGCAACTCCAAATCATCAATAAAATCAACTAAAACCATTTTTTCTCTTACCTTTGCTAGTGACCAATTTTCAGGATTTTCAGATCTCCTTAATCACTTGGATTCAGCCTTTCATATTAAAGGTATGGCTTAAGCTATCGATAAGGATCATTTTTCGTTCAACAAACTAAAGGAATCGATGGAGAAATGAGGTAGCTTGTCAAGGTAATTAGGGATAGAAACTTAGGGGAAATGGAGGAAAACGTGAGGGAGAGCTAGAAAGGAGCTATCGTAGGGGTGATGGAGATGAAGGTGAGTCATGCTATTCCATTAAATGCCCATTAATGCATGGTCATCATCTCAGCCATTGACCACCTCCTTTGACCCTTTGGCCATTGATTATTTGACCCTCAGTTGGTTTAATTCCATCCATATCCCATATCTCATTTATATATCAGAAATTTCATATTTATTTACTTCATTTAAGCTGAAATACTTTACAAAATGAGAAAAATTACAGGAATTTGGGGATTTCACAAATACTTTAAAGCACCTCACTTGTCTTGAACCTTAAATCTAACTATAAGAAATCTATAACAGATTTTACAGAGAAGGAGTTCGTACGTTTACAATAAATGTCACAATCCATTTTAATTCTTAGTGACAATAATGTATAGTAACAATTGTTATCAAACCCTTTATAATTTGAAATTAATCAAATCAATAGTATAAACTTCTATACATTCAGTAAGCTTTCAGTAACCAATTCACTATATCATTTTAGTACATAGTTTAGTAAAACGCTTATTCACTCCTTCAGTAAACCACTCAATAAACCGGTTAGTAAATGATTCAATAAACAGTTTGGTAGTAAATTCAGTAAACTAGTCAGTAAACGATTCAATAAACAGTTCGACGGTAAATTCAGTAAACCAGTCAGTAAACGATTTAGGAAACAGTTCAGTAGACAATCAGTAAATGTTTCAGTAAGTAGTTTAGGAAAACAATTCAGTAGACAATCAATAAATGTTTCTGTAAGTAGTTTAGTAAAACAGTTTAGTAGACTATCAGTAAATGTTTCAATAAGCAGTTTAGTAAACCATTGGTAAGTGTTCAATAAGCAGTTCAAATAGTTAGTAGACAATTCAATAAACAATCGATAACGATTCAGTAAACAGTTGAGTAGTAATTTCAGTAAACAGACAATAAACAATCCAGTAAACAGATTAGTATTTAATTTGATAAATAGTCTAGTAAACAATTTTGTAGACAGTCAGCAAATAGTTTAGTAAACAATTCAATAAACAGTTCAGTAAACAGTTTTGTACTAAATGGTTTAGTAAAAAGTTCGATAAATAGTTCAGTAAACAGTTTAGTATGCAGTTCAGTAAACAACTCAATAAACAGTTCAGTAAATAGTTCAATATATAGTACTGTAACAGTTTAATAGACAGTTTAGTCAAGACATGGCAATATCCCAATAAAATCATGTGGTTTTAGTTGTCCCAACAGGGAGCAAATAGTAACGACATGTGGCCACAGTAAAAAAGGTGTCCATCCAGTGTCACGAAGCCAATGACAATCCTAAGAACCGTTGAAGACTTATGCATGGTCAACAGCAAACAGTGCACCCCACAGTACCACGGAGCAGGTGATATAAAGGTGGTTGTAGACTTGCTCAAGGGCTAACAGTAAACAGTATAGTACAGTTTAGTTAGTATGGCATTATTACCCGGAGGTAACTAGGGGGAGCCAATAGTCTCAAATCATTTAATCGATTTCCATGAAAACACTAAAACAATACTTTATGTTTTCAAAACATAATACAATAATACAGTCAAAATATAAACTTTTGGAAATCAAGTTTCATTTTAAAATTCCATGGATTCTAAAGATGAGCAACACTGTGTAGCACTGTAGCACTTAGTCTCGTAGGGTCTAGAGGTAACTCCTATAGTGCACACTCAATCTATAGAATCCCATCTTAAAGTAGTTGCGAAACCATGATTTAAAATCATTTCGTTTGTTACAAATAAATGTCATTTCAATACGTAAAAATCAGAGTAGGCAAATCGTTAGCAATTCAAATCATATCGTTCAATAAGTTCAGTCAAATCCAAAACATTCAATCATTAACTTTAGCTGGAAAATAAACACTTTCAATAAAACATTGTCAATTAATTCAAAACATTCAAAGCATTAACTTTTGTTAGATAAACGAAACTCTTAGCAAAACCCCTTTTAATTAGTTCACAATATCAAAATCATTTACTTCAGTCAAACACTCAAGATGTTAGCTTTAGCCAGAAAATCAAAACTTTGACTTCAGTTAAACAATCAAAACTCTCAATAAAATAGAGTTAGTCAATCTAGAACATTCAAAACACTCCATTCAGTTAAATGTTCAAAACTTTCAATAATATGTTTCGTAAACCAGTCAGAACAATTTGTGTTAAACGATACTCAATCAAAACATACATTCAGTTAGTCTATAAGTATATAAAATGAGTGACAGTTGCATTTAAAATTGTAAATGAAAGAAAAACATTATACAGTGTAAATATTCTCAACAGAACAAACAATGTTCAAAATATTTGGTTTACGTATAACAGAAATTCTAAACTTTTTGGTTTTATGAAAAGGATTGAAAGTATTAGAAATCCCATCCAAATATTGTTACAAATTCATGCACATCTATAAGCCTTAAGGTTTACTCAAGTAATCACTCTTTTTCTTCCACATTTCCTACTTTAATAGTCTCTTATTAGCAGTTTAAGGTTTTAAGACCGTTTTACAAAATTTCGACAGCATAACAGTACTATTTATACTAACCCTCTTGCACTTAAAACACAGTTCATAGTTTTTCAATCCTAATTCAGTCACAATATTAATCACTCGGTTCAATCATTCTTTCCAAATCATATCGTCTAGTCACTCAATTTAAGTTACACAGTCTAGTCAATCAATCTCAATTTAGGTTCATTATTCAATTATGCTAAATTTCATCTAGTCATTTTTAATGCAGTCATAGTACTACTGTGTTTTCTATATATATCCCTTACCAATTCCAATCACAGTGCACTTAATCAACTCTAGTAAGCAATGTAAATAAGCAAGCATATATTCGCTTATCATTTTCTTAATGCCGCTTACTTTTGGAGCTACAAAACAATATCAAAACACAGTCAAATTTCAATATTCCTTTTACAACGAACGCTACAAACTCTAAGGTCTTTCACATTTCCTAAAACAACAGCAAGTCCGGTTTACTTCCTACCAAATGCTAAAACTGCAAGTATAGTCAAAACACTTCTTTTTTCAGTTCTGACTTCACCAACAGTCTTATATTTATTAGCACAATATTCTATAACCATTAATTAATCTATCAAATTGAGCATGGTAACCCTACCACTTCACCTTAGCCGAAAACATAGCATAGTCCTACACCAGGTATTTTGCAAATTTAACATTACATACATACTCCTCATATTGTCTACGTCATTTTTACATGAAGCCATGCATTGTTCACCATGAAACCCTCTTAGCCAAAATTCAAGAGTGAGGATTCAAGTGTTTTTGTTTCAATTTAATATCATACACATGCTTAGACATTGAAGAACAATCATTTGGAATAGATAAAATTGAATACAAAATTTCTCTCTCTTACCTACCACTTGGCTGAATCTTCAAGAGAGGAATTCACAAATCAAATGGCCATTCCCATGATTGATTCCAAGGTATGTATGTGTTTTTCAATTTAATAAGTGTACACTAGGGTTTTATAACTTTCTCTCTCTAAAAGCCAAACTTTCTCAAGCTCAACAATGGTGGCTAACCTGTACAGTATATTGGGGATATACTCTAATTCTAGCTTATTGACATCGATAAACTTCAGTCAAACTGCTCTGATACCAATCTGTGACATCCTCATCACTATCCAATTAACAACTAACTTTTTCTTTCACATAACATTTCTTAGACTAGTTTGTCAATATCAACCTTACTTCTTCTTATACTTTATGCTTTAGTACTTATAGTACGATATCAAAATTCACATGAATATAATTTTCATATATACGCATAGATCAAATACACCAGAATCTCAAATACTTACATAACCTATTTCCCCAAAATATACACTAATGTAATATCGTACTGTACAATAGCCGAAGTACACGGCCAACTGATTATACCTTCAAAAAATAAGTAAGAAGCGTATCTCGAAGGTATATCAAAAGATCCTAAAATGTGCTCCTCTATCTGGAACGGGATTTACTTCAAGTAATCTGTATGAAAAATGTTTGTGAAGGAGTGAGTTCACGCTCAGTAAGAAATATATGTAAAAAAGCGTACTATGTCACTATATGCAGTTTTCCTGCTTGGCTCTATAATGTCATGTAAAACCATTATAAAGCATATACCATATGTCTTTCCCCCAAATATCAAATATAAGTAAAATCATCTCTTTCAAATACTTTCACGGATCTCAAATCACATGAAATCACATATGCAAATACAATTAATGTCAAATACTTTCACATGCTTTCAAATACTTTCAAATAGATGGGAGACAATTAATTTCCAATTAGATTCATGCACCAAGTAATTCTCATAATGATACAGCAAATATATCCCGTAAGGGATAATCCATAAGAGATCTCATAAGGATAGCACAAATATATCTCGCAAGGGATAATCCTGAGAGATATCAAGTAAGTGGCGTACCCACGTATGGGCCAGGAATCCTCCCCAAAGTCAAAACAAGTAAGAGACGTATGGCCATTGTCTATAGCCCACAGTGCTCACCAGTCAGGTGCCTTACTGTGGGTCTGAGGACCGGACTAAAGCTCCTCAGCCAAGTACAAGTACAAATAATGTGCATGATCATTAAAGGTGTTCATAGTCTCCAAAACATTATTCATATAACCTTTGGCAAATACAAATATACTTTCTTGAAATAGGTTTTCAAAACCTCCTTTTCAAATGGGTAGTCGACTGGTCTTTAGGGCAGTCGACTGGTCTTTAGGGCAGTCGACTGGTCTTTAGAGCAGTCGGCTGCTACACCATATTTTGTTTTATTGAATTTCTTTTCCTTTTTTTTGAAATTCAAATATTTTATTTTTTGAAAAACACATAGGGCAGTTGACTGGTTTTGAAACAGAATGTTTCTCGAGAAGAAGCAATCGACTGGCTCCCTGGGTAGTCGACTGTTTTTGAAACAGAATGCTTATGAAAACAAGGCAGTCGACTGGCCCCATAAGCAGTCGGCTGGTTTTAAAACAGAATGCTTCTGGGAGAAAAGTAGTCAACTGGCATCCTTAACAGTCGACTGGGTCGAAATAGAGTGTTTTCTGGGAAGATAGCAGTCGACTAGCTTATATAGCAGTCAACTGGTTTGTCTTGGTTTTCGAAAATCTACACTTTGGCTGTCTCTAGGTAGTCGACTGCTACTTAAAGCAATCGGCTGCTCTAGGTAGTCGACTGCTACTTAAAGCAGTCGGCTACTCCTAGCATTTTGGTAACTAGGAGTAAAATCTGAAACTTACCATTTCCTGCACTTAAACAACTTGTACTTCATCCCAAGACATTTAAAACATATTAAAACATGTGGACATAGCCACCCTACGTCCGTTACATAAATTCCTTACCTCAATAGCCAATATTCCATAAGCTTGGTAACAAATCAACACCTTTTCCTGCAACTTTTCAAAGCTGTAAACATCATCAAGGATCAAACCTTTAAGAAATCTTTATAAACATACTACACCAACTCCCTACAACTCCAAACCATCAATATAATTGAATGAATCATTTTCTTCTCTTACCTTGGTTAGTCACCAATATTTCAGTAATTTAGATCTCCTTAATCACTTTGATTCAGCCTTTCATATTACAGGTATGGCTAGAGCTAGTGATGAGGATCGTTTTTCGTTAAGTGAGCTTAACGAATCAATGACAGGTAATGGTGGTTTGTCAAGGTAGCTAAAGTGGAAACTTGAAGGATTTTGGAGTTGAACGAGAGGGAGAGGGAATGTTGCTGCCGACCTTAGCTAATGAAGATGATGATTCACCAAGCTTCATTAATTGCATATTAATCTCTTTACTTCTCATTTCAGCCATTGACCCCTTTTTACTTATTAACTATTTGACCATTAATTAATTGGTCTTCTCTCTTCCATATGACTCATGCCCTTTTAGTTACACAATTTTTTTATATTAATTCTTTAACTATTTGACTTTCAATTCCATTTATTCCACATATGTCCCATATATCATTCCCATGTCAACATCCTCACATTTATTTGATTATTTCATCTTACAATACTCTATAAGCATGAGGGAACTATATGAAATTGGGGATTTCACAAGTATTGGCATAACTTTAGGATTTTGTGTATGTGAATTGGGATAATTACCTCATAATAATAATTGATATTATTCTTGGAGTCATTTCAATTTATGGTCTAATAAGACGATTGTGAAATATGATTTATGATACCTTGTGGAAATGAAATGAATAATAAAGGTTGTATGATTAGTGTTATAAAATATAAAATGTATCTTTTATTAAATAAATTAGTAATTATGTGTGACATGGTTATTAAGACTATAGTAAACCATTTTATGGTAATGTGTGATATTGTGGATGATACTGAAATACAAATATCGTGTATTGATGTGACAATGTAATCTTGGTAAGAGATATGCGATATTGGTGTCCTAAGATATTATCAAGATTATATTTATATACACGTTAACATATATGGATATCCATTGTGATTTATGGACTGTGAGACAAATGTTGGAAATTGGACAGTGAATAATGGTTTGAATTGTGTGGATGATAATTAGATAGGAAAATGTGAATCTGTGCAATTTTGTGACCTCAAAAAGAAGAGTGTGATTTTAGTAACCTATAGATGTTATTGGAATAAATCTGAATGTACATTTATACAAATGTATTGTGGATCTTATTGATGTCATTGGGGCTTGATAAACTTGTGTAATTGCATAACAAATGATGGATGACATCTATGTCATGATCGTGTGTGAATTAGAAATTGAGGCTACTGCAAATATACCTTAGTCGAATGGCCTAATATGCAGAATATTGGATTGAATAATTATTGAGCTATATCTTGGTGTACTTAGGAATTCATTCATGCATAGCATATGATCTTGTATTGTTTTAAAAGAGAAAGCATTATTTTAAAAGAGATGCATCAAAATCTTTTAAGTGAAGGTAAATGTTTGAAATGACTAGACAGCTGTAAACCTTGATGTTTAACACTTGTTTTGACATCATTCATGACATGTACAGATTGACCACCTGATTTAATTATGCATTGATTTGAGAAATAATGCATTAATAAATGTTTACTGTACGAGCTATCTAAATGGGTTTGAAATGTTATAGCAAAAGATTTAAATTTAGAGATAACAAGTACCTTATGGAATGCCTGTGTGGCATATGCCTTTGTGGCATAGAGTATATATATTGTATGGTTCTACTTGGTGGCATGGAGCCCTATTTATATATACGTGATATGTACATGTAGATGTTGCCTGATGAGACCACTCCAAGCTGTCCGACAATAGTCGTAGACACATTTCTCAATTTTTAGCCGATTAGTGGGGCTAGGACGATCTATGATCATAAATAGATGTCCTTCGAGGGAAACTTTCCCATTGATAGCTACAATGAGTTAGAGATGATATGATACCAGAATAGGGATTCATGCCTATTCTCTCAGTAAATGTTAAACGTTGTCTAGAGTATGGTTTATCGTATATGAAACTCTAGATATGATATGTTTTTACAATATATGTGATATGACGTAATTGAATATGATTTACACATGGTTTTATATCACACATGATATGATTTGAGACTGTACATGTTTTGAAATGTGTTTTAAAGTATATCTTAAATGATTCTGAAACTATATGAGTTTCAGATATGATTATATACTACATGAGACATGTTTTGAAATGGATGTTTTATATAGTAGAATTTTTATACATTACATTTTGAACCTTGTCTTGATAATACATCTTGCATTGATGTATGATATGTAGTGATACAAGGATACTTAGTGTCATTAGGTAATGATTGAATAAATACTCAAAAGATATTAACTTCTAAATAATATTGAGAGACACTTGTAGGATTCGTGCATTGCATCAGAGACAATATAATTCTAATTCTATTCTTATATTAGTAACTCGCTGAGTCCTCTCTTATTAAACAAGATTAATTTTTTTACAAATTGATTCGAGTTAAGGGACGCATTGAGACATTTCGGGTGATTGAATAGTGTTTTGACACTCAAGGTCCTCACTGTTGAATATTTTGGTATTGTAGTACTTCTTTCGTATATGCTTTTATTTTCAAGTGATTTTTATACAGTACTATAGGATGGGATGTAAACTAGGATAAAGAATGGCCGATATAATATTTCTATGCTACATGATATGTATATGATTAGTTGTGGATATTAGGACTGCTGAATTGGGAAATATTGTGTTGCATTGCATTGCGATGATTTGCAGGTGGTTAATTGAGGAAAATCTCAAAATATAAAGGGATATTTTCAATCTGTTTCTAAGAAACGATAAGTTATAGGCATAAAAAGGATTCTTGCCTATCTTAGAGAGTAATTTAAATCATAATTGAATTAAAGAATGAGTAAAAATGGTTTAGTGACCATACTGGCACCGAATACAAACTATAAAATGAAAAGAAAAATTTAGTCCTTAAATTTGTTAACTAGAATGAGTATAAGTGTCAAGTGTATGTCATAGCCTTCAAGTAAGTAACTGGGTTGTAAGGTTTTATGTTACGATTTGTTTTGGCTGGATTGTAGATGGGTTTTTGGGTTGTTTTGGTTTGTTTTACTTGGGTGATGTTGTTCATTTGCTTCTGGAGTCTAACATTTATCTCAATCAATAAAATTATAACTTATCCAAAAAAAATTATAGCTACACTTTGCATCTTTTTTTTTTGTATTTGGGTATGAATATTAATTCTAACACTACTCAATTTATTCAGGTGATTTGGAGGAATGATGGCAACTCCAGCACCT
This sequence comes from Heritiera littoralis, assembly GCA_031772115.1. Lineage (NCBI taxonomy): Eukaryota > Viridiplantae > Streptophyta > Magnoliopsida > Malvales > Malvaceae > Heritiera > Heritiera littoralis. The sequence continues at coordinate 1,440,308 of JAPDPK010000148.1, forward strand.
TAGTATTAATTTTTGGACTTTTATTACTTAAGATTTCATGTTGACTGATTTCAATTTGCATGTGGGATTTAACCTTTATGTAAGATTTTTAATATTTAATATTTTGTTTGTACTATTATTTACTGTTCATGGACACGTGTTTATGAACATGTTTGTTTAATGGTGTATGACCACTTGTTCACAAACATGTTCATTTATATGTTCATGAACATGTTAATTTAATACGGTTCACGAACATGTTCAGTTGATATTTACAAATGAGCTTGTTCACGAGAATTTATTGAACAATCTTATGAAACAAATTTACGAGCTCGAATGTAAAAATTAAATTTTTTAATGAACATGAACTGAACATGAACGATACTAAAAAATAAAAGAGTGAACAAAACATTTCATTTGTTCTTATTCGATTTGTTTATAGCCTTAACCGTTTTTAAGCCAAAAACATGCTATCATTTCATTAATATTAATGCTAGCAACATTTATTAGTGAATCATGCACCGGCGAAAAACCTATTTTTATGTAGTGTTACGGGCCACGGTAGATTCTAAAGCATAATAACAAGGCTCTATCTATTTTGTACCAAAAATAAGGCTCTATACATTAAAATCACTGTAAGAATGCACCATGGGCCATGGCATTTTCAAAATCAATTTACATACCTTTTCAAGGAAAGTTTCACTTCTTTATTCTTAAATAAATATAGTAAAAGAAAAAAAATGCTTTATGTCATACAGCCCAACTCTCGATGTTTTATAGCCTTGAAATGTTGATTCCCCACTTGTCTACTTGATATATATACCTGAGGTTGAGAATTATTTGTGTAATTATTTTCTTGCAATTTTCTTTTTTCAAATGTGGAACTTCCTCTAAAAAAAATTGCTCTCTTTATTCAAAAAGAAAAGGGAAAACAAAGGGAAATGTTGAAAGAGTAGAAAGTTTTCATTAAACCTATGTCTTTACAATCAGTAATATATGTTATTTATTTTGGTATAATAAAAACTTTCGATCTAAGAAAGAAGAGAAAATACAGAAGTCGTAGTTTGAATATCAGATTTATAGAATTTCCACACTCTAAAAGTAGACACATAACTATTTAAATCAATATTCAATGTCAGAAAATAATTACATTTTGATTGATAATAATTTTTACTACCATATATATTTTTGGTCAATTGTCATATCTCAACTTTGGAATTTAATTTATGGAGCACCTTGGAAGGTCAAACAACTAAGTATGATATAATATTAATGTGAAGAATGAGAATTAGAGACACTATTTGTGGATCCATGTGAAGCCATTATCAAGTCAACTTGCATACAGTTTTCTTATATTTCACAATCGTTTTCTTTTTCTTTCGACTATAAAATTATATCAATCCTATTCTGTTGTGGTTTCGAACATGCACAGACAGAAAAAGGTTATTGTGCATATGGACTGTAAATTTTACAATAAACAAGTGTTTTGATGCTACTTTGAACTTCATTTTGTTCCTTTCTTAAAAAGAGAAAACCTTCAGCATTTTCACAAGGACAGGGCATTACTTCATTTTTTTTTCTCTCACTTTGGATTTGTTATAATGACATAAATCAATTTATGACAAATAAAGTTTAGATATTGTCCTAATAATGACATATAATATATATATATATATATATTTATATAGCAAATAAGAATTTGAAGGGAAACTAAATATAACTGCCATCAATCTAATATTATTGAAAACAAACTTCTCTTTTCCTTCCTTGATTCAATTCATAGAATTCGAAACATTAATTTTTTTTTTTTTTACAATCCCTTGTACTAGCTAGATGTTTATAAGCGGCGATTGAGTAGGTTAGATCGCATTGGAGTGTGAATTCAAATTGTTAAACTTTTAAATCAAATCAATTTGGATTCAAATGGTTCAATTCAAGTCAAGTCAAGTTTTATCAATTTTAAATAGAGTTATTTAAGGTCTAATTTTGTCAATTTGTGGAGCCGTTCATTTTTTGTTTTATTTTTTAATTTTATTTTTATTACCATAAAGATAAATTAAAAATACACCAATAAAAGTTTATCTCAATGGAAAGAGCAAGTCATTTAACCTTTAGACTGCACGTCAACAAATAGTTGGTTTATTGATATTTTTTCTATAATACATTAACTCAAGTTTTTTTCTAATCTTATTTTTTTTCTGGATAATTTTAAAATGGAACTTCCTACATTGATTTATTTTTTGGTGTCTCCAAATTTTAATTATTTTCGGAATGTTCCTTTAAAGGACCGAACCTTTCATTAACGAAAAAAAATATAAAAGAAGCTCCTCTTCGACCTTAATTAACCATTTCAGACTATTTGTTTGTTGACTATTGATTTCTTGTTGAGTGTAATATTTATCATATATGTTGCATCATGACGCATTAAATAACATTTTTTACTTTTACACGTAAGCTCATAAAAGAAATTAGATCATATAAAAAGATAAGTTTATAAATCAATATATTATAATCTTATAAAAAAATAAATTCTTTTTTTTTTGTGTAACAACTGGAATCCTCGTTTGTTTTACAATTTGAGATTAATCCTACTGAGACCGAGAATAGTAAACGGTAAAATTCTCCCAACAATGATGACTCCAGGATTTGAACCTTGTCCAAATGCTTGAGGAAGAAATCCACTTTCACTTTTTCCAACCACTTGTTGGTAGAGATGCTTATTGGGCCGGATTGGCCCGACCCGGTTCGCAACCGGATCGGATCAATTCGGCCCAAAATCCGAACCGGTACTGTACCGGTTCGGAACCGGCCAGGCCCGTCATGTTAGCGGGCTGGGCCGGTTTTAATCATTTAAAACCGGGCCCGGTAAGGGCCCGGCCCGTTAAGAACCGGGCCCGTTAAGGGCCCGGTTCAAAACCTGACCTGTTCGAACCGGTCCGGTAAAAAAAAAAAAGAACTGCAGTTGCACTGCAGTGCAACTGCAGCAACTGCAGTGTGCAGACTCGCCTCTGCGAGTCTGCGTTTGATGCCATCAATCTTCCATTTCTTTTTTTTTTATTTTAATTAAATAAAATAAAAATAAAAAGAGGCTTGGCTGCCACTGCGCACGCAGTGGCAGCCTAGCCTCTTGCAGTTGCACTGCAGTAGTGCAGTGCAACTGTAGCATGCAGAGCAGAGGCTTGCCTCTGCTCTGTGTTTGAAATGGCCGTTGCCCATAAATCTTTTTTTTTTTAATTTTTTTATTTTTTTATTCTAATTTTTTTCCTATAAATACCTCTATAATCTTTTATTTTCATTTACATTTCTTCTATATTTTCTTTCAAATCTACTATCTATATTCATCTACTCTTATTCTCTTCACTCACATACTCTCTCAATATTCACTCAAACTCTCTCAAATTCACTTAAATTCCCTTATTCCAAATATTAAATATCATCATTTCCTTTCTAAATTTTATTTTTCTTTTTATTTTATAATTTTACAAATTTTACTTTTAATTTTCAAATTCTAATATATTATATATATTCCTTATTCCAAATTTATAATATCATCATTTTCTTTATAAATTTCATTTTTCTTTTTATTTTATAATTTTGCAAATTTTACTTTTAATTTTCAAGTTTCAATTTTTAAATTTCAATATATTATCATACATCTATTTTTTAAATTTTTAACATATATTTATTTTCAAAAAAAATATAAAAATGTCAAATTTCTTTCGTCGTTCATGCTCTGTTTCTCGACCTTTTGGTTCCACTGAAATTCCTAATTTGGGTGACGAATCATTTAATGAAATCGAACCCGATATTCATCCGGAGGAGGAGCTTCCTTTGGCACCATTGTTTGGTCGTGGTCGTGGAGGAAGTCATGCTCAAACACAATCATCAGCTGCCACCACTGCTGCTACATCATCAAGACCGAAGTTTAGTCGAAAAAAAACAAGCAAGGTATGGGAGTATTTCGACATTGTAGCAAAAGAAGGTGAGACGAATAAATATTGTGCCATCCGTAAATTGTGCAAAGGCGTTTACTCTTATAACTCCGGTGGAGGTGGTGGCGGTACAGGTACGTATAAAAGGCATTTAATTACTATACATAAAATTAATCCTGATGCCGAATAAAATGAAATTTTAGAAGGTAAACAATCTCAAATTAATACGCATGATGGTGGAAAAAATTTTAATTTTGATAATGTTCAAGCTAGACGTGGTTTAGTTAGATTTGTAGTTAGAACTGAACAATCATTCACAATTTGTGAAAAAACAGGATATTTAGAATTTGTTTGTAAATATTTACAACCCGCATATAAATCTGTTTCTAGACATACATTAAAAAGAGATTGCATGGATATGTTTAAAGAATATAGACAAGCTTTAATTGATAAACTTAGTAATATTTCATCTAGGGTTAGTTTAACTAGTGATATATGGACTAGTACTAATGGTATAAGTTATCTTGTTATAACTTGTCATTGGATAGATGAAGATTGGTCTATGCAAAAACGAATTTTATCTTTAGATGTAATAGAAGAAGCACATAATTCATATACTATTCATAAATATATTACTAAAGTTTGTAAATTATATGGACTAGAAAATAATAAAGTTTTTGCTATTACTTTTGATAATGCTTCAAGTAATACTGCAGCTATTCCTCATTTAATTAAAAGTTTAAACCCTGTTATGCAAGGCATATTTTTTCATGCAAGATGTGCATGTCATATTATAAATTTATGTGTTCAAAGTGGTTTTAGTTCTAGTGGTACTGGTACTGGCATAGGTCCAATTGATAAAATTAAAATTTTAGCAAAATAGATTCGCACACCAAGTAATAAACGTGAATGGAAGCAAATTTGTATAACAAATAATATACCTGTTAAAGCATTTCCACTTCCCGTGGAAACAAGATGGAATTCACTTCATCGTTTGCTTTCTTCTATTTTACCTTATAAAGAACTTGTTACTCCTTTTTATAACAATTATACAAGTAGCACACATTTAGTACTTTTTGAAGAAGATTGGACTTTTATTGAATATTGTGTTGATTTATTATCTACTTTTAAAGATGCAACCGAAAGATTTTCAACTCAATTTTATCCAACTACACCGTATTTTGTTCCTATTATCTACACAATGTTTGACAAATTTGTAAAATTTAGGAATCATGAAACTTTAAGTTCTTTTGTATATGATATGGAGGAAAAATTTAAAAAATATTGGGAAATAATTCCTCCTATTTATTGTATTGCAACTTTACTAGATCCTAGTCAAGGTGAGGTAAATATAGAAATTTTTTTTGATTGTTATAAAGAATTTCTTGGTCTTGATTCTATTGAGGATCAAAAGTCCTCAATTAACAATCTTTTTCGAGAATTGTTTAATGTTTATGAAACAGAAAGGGAGCAATTCAACTTTAATCGAGAAGAAGAAGATTCATACGAAGAAACCGAAAGTAGCAAAAAAGGAAAAGGAATTTTAAACGCAATTAAGGAAGCAGCAAAGAAGAGAATGAAGCTAAAAGGAAAAGCGAGCGAATCGGGATCGGGATCGGGATCGGGATCAACAACTCGACGGAGTTCTAGCTTCAATGAGCTAGGATTTTTCTTAAGTCAAGATTTTTCTGTAGATGATAACTTTGATCTTCTCCAATGGTGGAAAGAAAACCAAAAACAATTTCCAGTTTTAGCTTCCATGGCCCGAGATGTTTTTGCGGTGCAAGTTTCTTCTGTTGCTTCGGAATCCGCATTCTTGACGTGTGGAAGAATTATTGGAGACCATCAAACCACTCTTAATCCGGATTCATTGTGCATGTTAACATGCCTTAAAGATTGGTTTGATGCGGAATCGCGCAATGTCGAACTTGGAATGGCCAATGAATTTGTTGATAATAATTCAGAAGAGGAGGAAGAAATTTCCAAGGCAATCCGTATAAATTATGAAGAGTAGAGAATAATTTTTTTTTTTGTAAATTGTATGTAAAATTGTAAATAAGTTTAGTCATAGTGAATATTTTTATGGACTACGGTCCCGTGGTTTTTACCCTTCTAACTTTTGAAGGGGTTTTCCACGTAAAAAATCTTTGGTCTCTTACTCTCTCCTTTTTCTCTTTTGTTGTTGTTGTTATTATTATTATTATTATTACATACCAAATTAATTAATGTTATACTTATATATGTTTAAAATAAATAAATATTTAAAATACAAAATGAATTAATATTTTAAAAACATATTAAATAAATGAATAAATATTAAGTAAATGATATTTCAAAATATAATAAATTATTTTAAATGCAAAATGAATATAAATAAAGATATGCAAAATGAATATAATAATAAATTCATAAAATCATTATTTGTATTTTGAATCAAATATCATTTTATCATAATATTATATTCATAATATAACTTTAATTTATTATAACAATAATTTTATTAGATAATTTTATAATAGTTTGTTTTTACATTATTGTTACATTAATTAAATAAATTATAATATAACTTATATTCTTATAATAAATTATTGTTAAATTAAACTATTAACATTATTTATTATAAAAATAAATTTACTACATTAAATTATTAAAATATATTAATATATATTAAAATAAATTAATATAATTTTTTTAAAAATAAAAATTTTAAAAAAAAATGGACCGAACCGGTTTAAATCGGTTCGGTCCGGTTTTGAGGCGAACCGGTCCAACGAACCGGGCCGGTTCGCCTCTCATAATATATAGAACCGGTCCGAACCGGATCGGTTTAATACCGGTTCGGTTTAATACTGGTTCGGACCGGTTCTCTTGTGGTTAGGGCCGGAACCGGTGAAAACCGGCCCGGAACCGGCCCGGTCCGGCCCGTAACCACCTCTACAGTTGTTGGTTTATAAAATAATTAATTAATTAATCTTTGTTACTTTGATTATTATTAATTAATTAGTTTATACTTACAAGGCATTGACTTAGTAGCAATAAAATACCTAAAGATTTTGAAGTTTCAAGTTCAAGTCTCACCATATGTGAATTTGAGTTTAGTTTAATTATTTATTAATTTAGTTAATTTTAGTTATTTATTAGTTTACTTAAGTACTTTCATAGTTACTAGTTCAAAGAATGCAATGTATATAAATTTTGATTGTAATTTCTAATAAAATGTGCCGATTAAAAATAAAAAGTTTATCATTTTTACTCACTAAATTTACTATGAGTAAACATTAATTAAGACTTGGAGAGGCCATCATGGCTTCCAAAGTTAAAAGTGGTGTTGATTACTTATTAAATATTAGAATTTGGTTTTAGAGATTAAAAAATTAAAAATATATTAAACATAAATTATAAATAAGGTTTGTTATAAGAGAAAATCTCTTCACACCCAATATTTTTTAGTTACACCCTAAATACTAAAAAACCCTAACCTCAAAACTTCTCTCTTTATTTTTACTTGACACACCCTAAATTACCAAAGCTTATTCCTAAACTACCCTCCACTCTCTTCAAACCCTAACAGCACACCCTACCTCCATTTCTCATTTCCTCAACCCTTCACTCTTCCAAAAGTTTTGCAAGATTATAAAGTAAATGTAGCTTACCTCTTCATTGAACTATGTTTATTCTTCATTTTTTTGCATTTAAATCTACTAAATTGCTAATTTTTTAAACAAATTGATTGTGGTTTTCGGGTAGGGTGGAGAAAGGAATTGCCACGAGCTGCTCGTGGCAAGCAGTAAGGGTATGCTGCGTCCTTGCCGCAAGCCATTCATGGCTCTCAAAGGAAGGCTCGACAGCCCACTGCTAAGACCCTCTATGTGGGTCTCAGTAGTGGGCTGCCGAGACCCTTTCTTTATGTGAGATTCACACTTCCTACTGCTGTACTATAAATCAATGACATAAGGTATCTTATAACTATTTCTGTACCTTGGTTTTGTAGGTCTAATTATGATTTGGGCTGTAGGCCCCATTGAAACTTACACAATACTAATGGCGATGAAACTCCATAGTACTAATATTTAGAGTGAAATAATGTGATGGTAAAAATTTGAAACTCAAAATCATCTATTTAGGTCATTTTTTGAAAAATGTGCAACAAAATTAAAAATGACGTTTAAGGACATAACCTGGAAGAATTTTTATGAATAATAATCAAATCGAGTGGACTTTTGACCAACTAACAGAAGTGTGTTAATTTACATATGACAAAGATTTATGTCATGCCATTAGATAGACCGAATCACACGCGAGGAATAAAATCTACGTGATTGATCTGATAGGGGTATTTTGTAATTTCGCCCTTACGGTCAATCAAACCTTAGTGAAACCTTATCCAATGATTAGAATATGTCCAATACTCATATTTTATGATAAAACAAAATATTTGGAGGTTAAATTGATTTGTTAATACTGAGATGGAAGTATAAAGGGCAAAATTATCCGAAATCATTAAGTATAGGGGCATTTTAGTAATTTACCCATTAAAATATTAATTTTTGTAGAATTTTCTGGTCTTCTTCCTCCTTAATCCAGCCATACGCTTATCCTTCTCAACTCCATTTTTGAAAGCTTCCAAGAGAGAGAACTTACCAAAAACCTTACCAAAACACACTAAAAACAAAAACGGTCTTCATAAACCCTACCCAGTTTTCAATGCTCTTCAATTTGGTACCAAAATCCAAGCCAAAGGATGCCAAAGTCTTGGTGTAACCAGACCTGCAAGTTTGAACCATCATCCTTAAGTGAGAGAAAGTGTGGTTTTTCATGGTTTTATGGCTTTATGCTATGTGATCTACATGTTTAGTTGTGTGTTTAAGCTTAAATTGAATTAAAACAAGAATCATGACCCTTGAGTTTCGGCCATCATGCTCCATATATGATTGTGTGGTTGTTTGATGTTTAATGGATGTAGAAATGATGTAAAACATGAGTAGAGCATGATTTTAATATGGAATTGTTGAAATGAGATGTGTAAGCTAGTGTGTGTGATTCGGCCAAAAGAAGGGGAAGGTGAAATTGTGCTCAATTCAATGTGTTTTGGGTTCCATGATACTATATAAATTAATACAAGACTACCGGTGTAGTCAGATTCGAAAACGGAGTTGTTTTGACGCTAATTGCAATGTTAGCATTGTTATGAAAAAGATTGAAATTATAGCTACATTAGGCAATGTAATAACTAGTAGGAAGTTAAATAATCTTTATAACTGAAGTGTGGTGATTTGACTATATTTACACGAAATTTTGCAGCTTGGAAGTGAGTGTAGGAACACGGGTGCTATCGATCGTTTCGATAGAAACTGAGTGGTAAGGAATATATGTGGAAGTCATAGGGATACTATAATTGCATGATTTTATTGGAAATGATCTAATGGAATTGTTTTGAAATGAATTGGATTGGAATTTGTGAAACTGCCATTGGGTTATAAACTGTGTTTCATGTAGGGAGGTTATGGTAAACATAATTGTTATGCTGTCAAAATTTCATCAAACGTGTTTTGACTTCTATATTTGAAAGAGTGGAATTTAAAATATTTTTGAATGGATTTTGGAGATAAAACCAATTTAAGTTTCAATTACCAATTAGAAGCATTAAACTTGTAATTCAATTCTGAGGTCGATTCTAATAGTTTTCTCTGATTTTGTGATTTATACATGTGATGACATCTTTTTATACTTAAATAAAATATTTTGAACACTGAAATTTGATCTAGGAATATTTGCTGAATTTTTTATTCATGAACTATTATTATTTTGACTTTGATGATTTTTATGAACTGATCAAAGATTTGATTTACTGTTCTAAACTTGAAATGGATCTATACTGATTTGTAAACTATTTTGAGACTGTTGACCCCATAGTAACCTTCGGGCTTATCATGCGTATCTGAGTGAGTGATCATATGATGTTAGACCTGCCAAGTCTTCAGCTTCCATAATGTCACCTGGCAAGTGTACACTGTGGACCCTTTTGATAATAGCCATATGTCATTATTAATCTTGCTAGGATCTTTATTATGCATGATACTATTTGGTGAGGCTTAGTCTCCACTATTTTGATACTAAGTTGTTTTATATCTGTTTACCAAATCCAATCGCATTTATGGATTTGATGGATAGTTTTGATTTATTGAGTGATTGATTTCTGAATTTGATCATTGATTTGCCTTATTGATAAATCTGATCATTATTCTGAATGTTTTCTTATTTAAATTTTCGAACCGTGTACTGAGTGTGTTTATTATATTTTTGAGTTGTTTTCAAAGTAATGGATCGAAAACTGTACTTTTCTAAATCGCATGTTTTACTAGTAATTTCATATTCCTTATAATCGAATTTAGGGATTGGGATAAGTGAGGTGCTTTAAAGCATCCTTCCATCCTCAACCTGGTTGCCTAATCGATTATAGTATCCTTCCATTAAAGTGCTTAAACCTTATTTAGCAATAAATATGTTTTATACATCTGTGTGTTGTGACGTCCCCGTCACTCCATCTTATCATCTAACTTTTTTTTTCTCTTATCCGACATTATTTGATTTAGTTTATCCAGTGTCATTCTTCCCTTCTCTTAAGCTAATCATTCAATAGCTCATAAAAATTTTATTCAATATCCATAAGCATAAAATGATATATATAAATACCATTCCATTTCCACAGGATCTCATACATTATCTTAACTTACATCCCCGACATCTTATATACACAAAGACTACTCGTACTGTACTGTAGCTGAAATACAATTTACTGTACATAAGCATATGAGTATACCTTCTAAGTTAACTGGGAAGCGTATCGAGAAGGTACACTGTAATCCTTTAAAATCAAGCTCCACTAATCGGAGCGAGGCTCACTTCAGGTAATCTGTAGGAAAAATGGTCGTAAAAGGGTGAGTTTACGCTCAGTAAGAAAAATACGTAAAAGAGCGTGCTATGCCTCTATATGCATTTTTCCTACTTGGCTCTATAATGTCATGTAAAGCATTATAAAGCATGCATCATAAATGCCATTCATGCATTGTTTGCAACCATGTATATTTATTTCAATTGACATGGCAAACATACTTTGTATGCTTCTTTAAAATAGCATACTTATAAAACATGCATCACATTTAAATCATCATACTTCGTACATCTTTCTTTAAAACATCATACGTCATACATACTTTAAAACATACATCTTGTACTTAAAACGTACATCATATATCCTTTGAAATAGGATGGAGACTATGTACAATTAATTAAGCGATTGAATCGTCATATAAACCGTTCATTCCCATTTATATGACTCTAATCATGCATTGGTACAGTAGTGCACTCCGTATAGGTCAGGGATTCTCTCCTGCCTTATAATTCCACAGTGAACACTAGTCCGGTGTCACATGTGGGATTGGGGACCTGACTAGGGTTCCTCGCTCAACATACATATTACTGAGGACTTGATCAGAGTCACCCAGCCATCAGAAATGCATAATCATCACGCAGTCCATAGTCTCAAAACATTTATAATATACTTTTTCAGAAAACACTTTTGTGTTTAAATCAAATAAGCTTTGAAAGCTCTTTTCATACATGGCAGTCGACTGGTTTTATAGGGCAGTCGACTGCTCCTTCATAACTTCATTTATCGAAATTAATTTCATTTAAAATTCTGATATTTTCATCTTTGAAAATACATGAGGGCAGTCGACTGGTCCATATAGCAGTCGACTGTTTTTGAAACAGAATGCTTCTTAGCAAATAGCAGTCGACTGGTCATATAGCAGTCGACTGTTTTTGAAACAGAATGCAATTTGGCAAATAGCAGTTGACTGTCCAATATAGCAGTCGACTGGTTTGAAACAGAATGCTTCTGGGTAAATAGCAGTCGACTGGCTTACATAGCAGTCGACTGGTTTGAGTCGGTTTTCGAAAAACGGCATTTTGGTTGTCTCTAGGCAGTCGACTTCCCTTTATGGCAGTCGGCTGCTCCTAGCCTAATTGGCATTAGGAGACAAGTCCGAAAATGTCATTTTTCCTGCAAAAAAGACAACTGATGCTTCTCTCCAAAACCATCAAAAGCACATTAAAACATGCGGACATAGCCGCCTTACGTCCGTTACATAAATTTCTTACCTCGATTTCTTCGAGAACGCAAGATCACTTGGTGCGTTACCCTAGCTTTCACTCCTTCAAAGCTGTAACATCAAATCAATTCAAACCTTTAATTAATCACCATACATACATCATACCAACTCAGAACAACTTCATATCATGAACGAAATTGCAAGAATCATCTCCTTCTCTTACCTTCACTAGAGACCAAAATCTCAAACTTTGAGATCTCTTCCAATACTTTGAATCAATCCACTAAACTTTGGATATCTCTTAGTCTAGTGACAAGGATCGATTTTCGTTAAATGAACTAAATGAATTGCTGGAGAATTGGGGTAGCTTATCAAGGTAACTTGAGTTGGGAACTTAGGAGAAATGGAGGAAAAACGTGAGGGAGAGCTTGGAGAGGGGGCTGAAGTTGGTGATGAGATGAAGATGATGAGTCATGCCATTACATTAAATGCATGCTCATCTCATCATCTATCTCAGCCATTAACATCTTCCCTTGACCCTTGACCATCATTAATTCCTCTTTTCCTTTCTTCTATGACTTATCTACTTAACTACCAATGAAATTTCTGATTTTTCTTCTTTTCTCATGTTCCATTTATTTTCCTGATATCAACATATTGTATTTGACTTATTGACATTCAACTTTATTAGTTCTTTTATATTCCATACATCAATCCTACATTACTCATACATCAATTACACATCAACTTCATATTCATTTAATCATATTAGATTGAAATACTTTACAAACATGGAGGAATACATGGAAATTGGGGATCTCACATCCTCCCCACCTTAGAAAATTTGGTCCTCCAAATTTGCCCTAGCTTGTTATGTAAACAGCTCTGGATACCTTTCCTTCGTTAAGCTCTCTAGCTCCCATGTAGCTTCTTCCATCGTGTGGTATTGCCAGAGAACTTTCACTAGTGGAATCGTCTTAGACCTCAACACTTTATCTTTTCTGTCCAAAATCCGAATCGGCTTCTCTACATAGCTCATATCTTCCCTTATCTCCAAGGGTTCATACTCAATGACATGCGACGGATCCGGATTATACTTCCGAAGCATCGATACATGAAACACATTATGTACTCCCGATAGCTCCGGAGGTAATGCCAATCTATAGGCAACATCACCTACTCGATCTAAGACCTTAAATGGACCGATGTAACGAGGACATAACTTACCTCGTCGGCCAAATCTCATAATTCCTTTGGATGGAGAAACTTTCAAGAACACAAAATCTCCAACCATGAACTCAAGTGGCCTCCGTCGAGCATCTGCATAGCTCTTTTGTCTACTCTGAGCTGTCTTAAGCCTCTGACAGATCAACTTAACATCTTCTGAGGCTTGCTCGACTAAATCTGGAGCAAACAACTTGCGTTCGCCCACTTCTTCCCACCCAATCGGAGATCGACACCTTCTTCCATACAGAGCTTCATATGGTGCCATCCCGATACTTGCATGATAGCTATTATTGTACGCGAACTCAGCCAATGGTAGATGGTCATCCCAGGAGCCTTTAAAGTCCATAGCACAAGCTCTCAACATATCCTCGAGCGTCTGAATCGTGCGTTCGGACTGTCCATCAGTCTGCGGATGAAAAGCTGTGCTAAAATTTAACTTAGATCCCATGGCTTCTTGAAAATGTTCCCAGAAATGGGAAGTAAACCTGGAATCTCTATCAGAAGTGATGCTCACTGGAACATCGTGTAGTCTTACGACATCTTTCACATACATATCTGCCAAAGCATTGAATGTATCTGTTGACTGCATATGCAGGAAGTGAGCTGACTTCGTCAATCTATGCACGATCACCCAAATACCGTCATGATTCCTTTTGGTTCTGGGCAATCCCATAATAAAGTCCATCGTAATGTGTTCCCACTTCCACATAGGTATAGGCAGAGGGTGCAATAATCCTGCTGGCTTTTGATGCTGTACCTTAACCTGTTGACATGTAAGACATTTCACCACAAACTCAGCTATGTCTTTCTTCATGCCATTCCACCAATATACCTTGCGAAGATCATGATACATCTTCGTATTTCCTGGGTGCAACGTGTACTTAGTGGCATGTGCTTCAGTCAAAATCAACTTCTTCAATTCGTCATCATCAGGAACACATATACGACTCTTAAATCTCAAAATTCCATCACTACTAATATCAAATTCTGAGGTCATACCTGACTGCATCTGATTTATCGCCTCAATGCATCTATCATCTTCCTTTTGGGCACTTCGGATTCTGTCCATCAACTCTGGCTTAATCCTCAAACTAGCTATCATTCCGAATTGCCCATAGGTCATAACATCAAGGGTGAGGCTTGCAAATTGCTCGATTAGTTCATACTCTTTTATCATCATATTAAACACCATACTTACATGCTTCCGGCTCAGAGCATCCGCCACCACATTAGCTTTCCCCGGGTGGTACAAAATCTCACGATCATAGTCCTTCAGAAGCTCGAGCCATCTTCTTTGCCTCATGTTCAATTCCTTCTAGGAGAACAAGTATTTCAGACTTTTGTGATCCGTAAAAATCTGAAATTTCTCACCATACAAGTAATGCCTCCATATCTTCAGGGCAAATACCACTGCAGCTAATTCCAAATCATGAGTCGGGTAGTTCTTTTCATGGTCCTTTAGCTGCCGAGAACCATAGGCTACTACCTTACCATGCTGCATTAACACACATCCCAACCCTTGCCCTGAGGCATCACTATATACCGCGAATCCACCTGAACCACTAGGGATGGTAAGGATCGGTGCAGTTGTTAGCCTGCGCTTCAACTTTTGGAAGCTACACTCACAGGCTTCATTCCACTCATACTTCACCTCCTTGCGCGTCAAGCGCGTCAATGGAGCAGCTAGCTTCGAGAAACCCTCTACAAACCTTCTGTAGTAGCCAGCTAAACCCAAGAAACTCCTAATCTCCGTTACCGTCTTCGGTCTCTCCCATTGAACCACCGCTTCAATCTTTGATGGATCAACTGAAACTCCATCTTCACTGATCACATGACCTAAAAAGGAAATTTGGTTCAACCAGAAATCACACTTACTTAGCTTGGCATACAATCCTCTATCCTTGAGGGTTTGCAGAACTATCTTCAAATGCTGCTCATGCTCTTCCCGAAACCTCGAGTAGACCAAGATGTCATCGATGAAGACAATAACAAACTGGTCTAAGTACTGTTTGAACACATCATTCATCAAGTTCATGAAGGCTGCGGGTGCATTAGTCAGACCAAACGGCATCACCAAAAATTCATAATGGCCATACCGTGTCCGGAATGCAATCTTAGGGATATCTTCATCTCGAATCTTCAGTTGGTGATATCCGGACCTCAAGTCTATCTTAGAAAAGACTCGTGCACCCTTTAGCTGATCAAAGAGGTCGTCTATCCTGGGAAGAGGGTATTTATTCTTGATCGTCACTTTCTTCAACCACCGGTAGTCAATGCATAACCTCATACTACCGTCCTTTTTTCAGACAAAAAGCACAGGAGCACCCCAAGGGGATACGCTGGGTCGTATGAATCCCTTGTTTAGCAACTCCTGAAGCTGCTTCTTCAATTCTTCCAATTCTACCAAAGCCATCCGGTAGGGAGACCTCGAAATGGGCTCAGTCCCCGACACCAAATCAATTGTAAACTCCACTTCCCTATCCAGAGGAAGTCTTGGAAGATCATCCGGAAACACTTCTGGAAAATCTTGGACTACAGAAATATCCTTGAGTCCGGGACGTTTCTGATCTACGTTCTCCACGTAAGCAATAAATCCTTCACATCATCATACATATTATTCATTACTTTCATTTGCAAACAAATTAAGATCGAACATGCTTTCATATTAATTACTTGCAAAATTTACAACATAGCTAACGGGCGAAGAGAATGTTACATTCTTAGCATAACAGTCCACTATAACATGATTCTTAGCTAACCAGTCCATACCCAAAATAACATCAAACCCATACATATTCAGTAGGATTAGGTCAGCCTTAGATTCTCTTTCTCCTACCCGTAGCTTACAATTTCTATACACTAACTCTGTCATTTGTGATTCCTTAAGGGGTGTGCTTATCTTTAATAAGCGTTCTAAAGTCTCAGGCTCAACAGGCATTTTCATAGCAATCCTAAGAGACACAAATGAATGCGTAGAGCCTGGATCAAACAATGCCATGACATTTGCATCAAACAAGTAAATCTTACCTTTAATCACTTTGGACGAGGCATCGGCAGACTCTTCGTCGATGGCAAACACTCATCCCTGGGCCACAGCTTTCTTTCCCTTCTCAGCAGCAGTGGCCTTAGGTTGCAGCTTAGGGGTCTTATCAAATTCATCAAGCATCCTCGGATCTCTCTGAGGGCAATCTCTAATCATGTGCCCTTTTTCCCCACATCTAAAGCAAGCGCCACTCGCCAAGCGACATGGCTGTTGTCGTAACGATTTTCGTCCGGGGACTCGATCGCTAGACGATTTTGAAAAAAACACAAAATGGAGTCGCCACCAATCTTTTTTTGGCTAGGTGTGATTGGCCACCTAAAATTATTTATCTTTTTAATAAAATCTTAAAATTAATTAAGTTTTATCAAAACATAATTTTTGGTCTGCGAAAACAAAGTTTGGGTTCGGGAGTTCGGTTACGTGTGGGGAAGGATTAGCACCCTCACAGCGCCCGTTAAAAAACGGTACCACTTAATCATGTCTTATCTTTTGATCTTAATAAAATGATCTTAATTAAACATTTAAAAAGAACTCCATTTATTTGAAACCATTTTTATTATTTGTTTTATTTTGAAATATTTAAGTTTTATTTTTTATTTAAAATAAGTGAAAATCTTTTGTATTGAAAATTATTCCGAAGTACCCCAATACTTTTGGTAGCATTTCAGATAATTTCCTCACCTAAAGATTTCTTAAGAATCGCTACTTGCGATTTCTATAAAATCCCATCCTCGGGAGATTCACACTTATTTTGAAATTTCATGGATGCAAATGATGCAATCAAAATACAGATGATGCCCATGAGAAATCCATTATTCATTTATACTTATATTATTATTTTGTAATTTATTTATATTTATAAAATTTTGTTTTTATTGAAAAAATCATACTAAATATTCCAATACGCTGGTAACATTTAGCATATTTCTCTCACCTAGAGATCAGTTAGGAATCACTACTTGTGAATTCCGTAACATCTCATCATCGGAAAATCTTTAAAACTCATACTTTTTATTTAATTTTTAATTGTTTTATTATCATTTATTTTTGAAGGTTAATTGTAACAATTTTGTACTCTTATTTATTTGTTTAAAAATTTTATTTATTTATTATTTGTTTATTACTATTGATTTATTTCATCGAACTAAAATTACTTGAATACCCCAATACGCTGGTAATATTCAAATATTTCATTTCGACCCTAAGGATTATCAAAGAATCACTACTTGTGATTTCTAAGAAATCCTATCATAGGATATTAGTTTGTATTTATGTTTATTTATTTATAATTCATATTTATATTTATTTATTTGTTCATTTCAAATTTTATATTTGATTAATTTATTTCTATTTTTTATATTAATTTATTTAAAGAATTTTGAAATCGAGATAAAACCAATTAAATGTTCCAATACGCTGGTAACATCTAAAGATTTTTCTCGACCCTAAAGATTGTTGAAGAATCACTACTTGTGATTTCTTCGAAATCTTATCATCGGAATTTAAAATTTATTAATTCGTATTTATCATTTATTTATTTATATGTTTTTATTTTTTATGATTTTTTATCATTGATTTATTTATTTCTATATAACTCATTATTTATTTATTTGTTTGTTTTAAAAGAAAATAAAATAAAAAAAAATCATTTGACAACCCAAGAAAAAAATAATACACATACGTATACATATATGCTTGTACATCTCCTAATAGATAAGCATACAAGAATGAAATCCCTTATTATTATCATATATATTTTTTGAAATAAATAACCAAAGAAAACAAAGTTGAAAAGGATAAAATAAAGAATATATGCATACCTTAAAAACCAAAACCTTGTCTTCTTCAAACAAACTCCACGTTCCTTCACAACAGTGTGGCAGGTTCGATTTGATGATGGACAATGCAGGGATGATGGTTTGCAGCAGTGGTTTGGTGCATGGACAGTATTAAGACAGCAGCGGTGAGGAAGGCAATAGGCAGTAGGGTTTGGACACAGCGAACAGCGAAGCTTTGATGAGGCGTGGCAAGGCTCGGTGACACAGCAGCTTGTTGAGGGCGAGCGGGGTTCTTCACGCAGTACTTGGACTGGCAACTACCATGCAGAACAGGTAGGTTTCGGTTCATAAATACGAACGTCTTACACAGTGGCAAACGTGAACTGCAGTGGACAGCAAAGCATCATTTCTTTGGCACACCAAATAGCATGTCATGCGTTCCAAAATGGGCAAAACAGGAGGGATGGAACTATGAAGTAAAGCAACAACGGCAGCAGACTGCTTGGTGTTCGTGCAAGGAACTACGTTGCAACAGGAACGAGTATGGCGTGGAGCAATGGAAGATGACAATGGCAGAAGGAACGATGGAGATGGACCGGAAAGGTGATGCCAAATGAGAAGCAGTATAAGACTGGCCCAGGGAAGAAGATACAGCCACAATAAGCACCCGCCCCCAGTAAAAAATAAGAGTAGTAGAAAATTTTCTAGGTCTTTTTTTTAGGTTTTTTTCTAGGGTTTTTCCTCCTCAAGGGTTTTTTTTTTTTGGTTCTTCCCCCCCTCTATTTCTCCTTTTCATTGGCTTTTATAGTCATTTCTAGCCCTAAACCTTTAGGAAAGGAAACAAACTTCCCCCTTTTAATGCTTAAACCATGGCTACCATCATGGGATTCACATTCATGATTTATTTCCATCAATTTGCAAATTATTATGTTCATTTTTTGGCAACAAATCAACCAAGTCAACTATTGAGGGTGTAAATTTTGCATGTGCTTCACATGAGATTTTTAAATTTGAAAGATTTGACCAAAATTGACTTGTTTCTTTTTATCATTATTTATTTTTTTTTATTTTTGATTTTTTTTTATCTAAAAAAAATTGTTTGGACAAAATTAGGTGTCTACAGCTGTGATCCGTGAAACTTCTCGCATTGCTCACATCTTTGCATTGTACTCTTCTGTGAGCTAGCGATACTTCCAGTTGGATATCGGGATCGCTCATCACTTATCTTGATCCCGATAGCTTTAGGAGTACCTACAGAAACTCCTTCAGATCGTCTACTTTTCCAGTATGGATACCTATCACTCGGAGCTTTCTCATCCGACTTCCGCTTCATCTGTTCCTTGCCTTTACCCTTGGCTCAGAAGTCAGCATGATGCAGATCATAGTCCTGCTCACACAACTGAGCCTCACGGACAGCTTCCCCATAGGTGGTGATATCCATCGGATACAATTTAGATCTAATCAGGGACTTCAATCCCTCTATGAACCTGTAGATCTTATGCCCTTCATCTCTCCGAACCTCTGGATCGAATCTACTCAAGGTGGTGAACTTAGATTCATACTGATTCACCGTCATCGTACCTTGAGTCAAACTTAGGAACTCGATCTTCAGTCTATTCTGATCCGTGCGTGGGATGTATTGTTCATTAAAAGCCTCCACAAATCTATCCCACATGACTTCATCATATCGGGCCTCTAACACGGTCCGAGTGGCTTACCACCAATATTCCACATCATCAATCAACAAATAAGCGGCCAAGCCTACTTTCTCTGTGAAATCCCCAAAATTCTGTAATTTTCCCATACTTTTACAGTTTTACAGCTTGAATTAAGGAAATAAATGTGAATTTCTGATTTTATAAATGATGCATGGGACATAAAGGGAATTAAGGCAATTGATGGTCAAACAATCAATAGTCAAAAGGGTCAATGGATGGTCAATGGCTGAGATAAGATGAGGAGGAGATTAGAATGCATTTAATGCATTAAATGAAGCTTAATGACTCACCATCATCTCTTGCACCCCACGACACAGCCCATCTCCCTCTCCCTCTCCCTCTCGTTGCTTCCATTTTCCCCTAAGTGTTCAAGCTTCTCACCTTGACAAACCACTATCTCAAGCCATCGATTCGCTAAGCTTCTCTAACGAAAAACGATCCTTATCGATAGCCTAACCTATGCCTTTAGTATGAAAGGTTGAATCCAAGTGAGTAAGGAGATCTAGAAATCCAAAGGTTTGGTGAATTGTAAAGGTAAGAAAGTAAATGGTTTTTGGTTAATTTTACTGATGGTTTGGAGTTGTATGAAGTTGGTTTAGTATATTTATTTGGTTTTAATTGTTATGATATCTACAGCTTGAAGAAGTGAAAAAGGACAAGTGTTGGTGCAACCAACTTGTGGATTAATTGCTAATCAAGGTAAGGAATTTATGTAACGGACGTAGGGTGACTATGTCCGCATGTTTGAATGGTTTTAACTGTTTGGAGAGAAACAATAGTTGCTTTAAGTGCAGGAAAAAGGGGCAATTTGGGTCCTACTCCTAGTACCAATTAGGCTAGGAGCAGCCGACTGCCTTAATTAGCAGCCGACTGCCTAGAGACATCCAAAATGCCGTTTTTTAAAAATCGAGATAAACCAGTCGACTGCTATGTAAGCCAGTCGACTGCCATTTTCCCAGAAATCGTTCTGTTTTAAACCAGTCGACTGCTATGGTGGACAGTCGACTGCTTTTATTTGGAAAACATTTTGTTTCAAAACTAGCCGATTGCCAAGGGGGCCAGTCGACTGCTATTTGTCCAGAAGCATTCTGTTTCAAAACCAGCCGACTGCCCAGGGGACCAGTCGACTGCCTTTTCTAAGGAAACATTCTGTTTCAAAATCGGTCGACTGCTATTTGGGACCAGTCGACTGTCCTATTTGTATTTTGAAAAATATAATAATTGAATTTCAAAAAGGGAAAGAAATTCAATAAGGCAAAACGTGGTGTAGCAGTCGACTGCCATATATGACCAGTCTACCTATTTGAAAGAAAGGTTTTGAGAACCTGTTTTAAGAAAGGATATTTATACTTGTTTAAAACCTATACGAATAAGGTTTTGGAGACTATGAATCTCTAGAAAGAGCATGCACATTATTTGTTATTTGTACTTGACTGAGGAGCTCCAGTCCAGTCCTCAGACCCGCAGTACGACACCTGACTAGTGAAACTGTGGGCTATAGACAATGGCCATGAGTCTCTTATTTGATTCGGCTTTGGGGAGGATCCCTGGCCCATACGTGGGTACGCCATTTATTTGATATCTCTCAGGATTATCCCTTACGGGATATATTTGCGGTATCCTCATGAGATCCTTATATTGGATTATCCCTTATGGGATATATTTGCTATATCCATTATCTCTTTGGATTATCCCTATGGGATATATTTGCGGTATCCATGATGAGAATTACTTGGTGCATGATTCTGTTGGATATAAATTGTCTCCCAACTATTTGAATGCGGTTGATATTAAATGTATTTGAATATTTGATTTCACGTGATTCGAGATCCGTGGAAATATTTGAAAGCATTTGATTTACTTGTATTTGATATTTGCGAAGGAAATATACGAAATATGCTTTATAATGATTTTACATGACATTATAGAGCCAAGCAGGAAAACTGCATATAGTGATATAATACGCTCTTTTACATAAGTTTCTTACTGAGCGTAAACTCACTCCTTTACAACTATTTTTCATACAGATTACTTGAAGTAATTCCGCTCCGGATAGAGGAGCATCTTTTGGGATTTTGAAATACCTTCGAGGCACGCTTCCTACTTATCCCGTGAAGGTATATTTAGTCGGCCGTTACTTCGGCTAATGTACAGTACGATACTACAGTTTTGTATATGTGGGGGAATTAGGTTGTCTGAATATTTGAGATCCTGATGTACATGGCACATGTTTATAAATGAAAATTTTTATGCATGTGAAATTGGATATTATACTCTGATAAAAATGCCTAAGGCATAACAGTAAGGTAGGTTGACATCGGATAAACTAGTCGATTTATTTGTTAATTGAGGTAAAAGCTAGTTGCTATTTGGTTAGTGACGAGGACGTCACAGATTGGTATCAGAGCAGATTCGACTGAAGTTTGACGATGTCAATAAGCTAGAATTAGAGTAATTCCCCAATGTACTGTACTAGCTTACTTGATTTCGAGTAGTATAACGGTCGGAGGTTATACTAAATGATGTTATCTGATCATGATCTTAACAGAATGAGTACTCGAAGGAAGGGTACTAGACGAGGACGAGGACGAGGACGGGGTCGTGATGAACCGCCCCCAACACAGTCTTCTCCTCCAGCTCCACCGCATAGCCCGAATACGAGGCTAGCTAAAATGGAGAAACATATGGAAAATATAGCCGCAATGTTCAACCAGTTTATGGCTAATTTTTCGAACGTGGCCGCTAATGCACCGGCAGTTACCCCTACAGTACCTCCTACTCTGATGGTACAACCCCCACCAGTCCCAGTTAATGAGAGGCAAGATCCTACAGCTACTGCAGTGTGGCACTAATAAAGGAGTTTAAGAAGCTGGATCCGCCAAAGTTTAAAGGAGACAGTGACCCATTAGCCGCAAAAAATTGGGTGAAAGCGGTTACCAAGGCATTTGGGTACTTGGCTTGCACAGAAAAAGAAAAGGTAGGATTGGCCACCTATTTGCTGGTGGATGAGGCCGAACCATGGTGGCAGGCTACTCAGACAGCATTAGAGGCTAAGCACACTGAAGTGACGTGGGATAGATTTGTGGAAGCTTTTAATGAACAATATGTCCCATGTACTGCTCAGAGGAGATTACAGGTTGAGTTTTTGAACTTGACTCAAGGAAACATGATGGTTAGCCAATATGAGTCAAAGTTCATCACACTAAGCAGATTTGATCCTGAAGTACTGAGAAGAGAGGATCATAAGACCTACAGATTCATGGAGGGATTGAGACCTTCCATTAGGTCTAAGCTATATCCATTGGACATCACTACCTATGGAGAGGCAGTCCGTAAGGCTCAATTATGTGAGCAGGACTATGAGTTTCATCAGGCAGACTTCCGAGCGAGGAATAAGGGTAAAGAACCTATGAAGCGGAAGTCAGATGAGAAGGCCTCGAGGGATAGATATCCATCTAGGAGGAATAGGCCTTATGATAAAGCCTTGACAGGTAAGCAAGTCCATTATACGAAAATAAAGTGTCTTAAGTGAATAATTATATGGAATTATGTTAAATAGGAGTTATGATGATTATGATACAGGAACTCCTAGATCCACTGGAATCAAAATAGGTGATGAAAGATCCCAACATCCAGTTGGTAGTACCGCTAGCTCACCGAGGAGTATGATGCCGAGGTGTGTGCAATGCGGGAAATTTCATGGAACACAGCCTTGCCGGTTGGCGAGTGGGACGTGCTATTGGTGTGGTGAACAGGGACATAGAATCAAAGATTGTCCCAAGATAAATCAGAGGGCACCTGAAGAGTTAGAAAAGACCCCTCAACCACAATCTAAGACCACACAACCCCAGCGTAAGGCTACAGCGGCAGAGAAAGGAAAGGCGCCAATGACTCAGGGACGGGTATTTGCCATTGACAAGGAGTCCGCTGATGCTTCACCAAAGATGATTCAGGGTAAGATTTACCTTAATGATACATATGTCCTTGCTTTATTTGATCCAGGCTCTACGCACTCTTTTATTTCCCCTATGGCTACTAGGAGATTAAATGTTGAGCCTGAGCATTTAGGAGGATTGCTACAAATAATTACTCCATTTAGGGAATCCCAAATGACGGACATAGTGTATCGTAATTGTAAGCTACGGGTAGGAGAAAGACAGTCGATAGCTGACCTAATCCTATTAAATATGTCTGGATTTGATGTTATATTAGGAATGGATTGGTTAGCTGAGAATCATGTGATGATAGATTGTCATGCTAAGAGTGTGATTTTCTCCTCTCCCATTAGCTATGTTGTAAATTTTGCAAATATGTATGCAAAAGGATAATTACTTGCTTGGTTTAATTGAGATTTAATTGATAGAACATATTTGTAATGTGAAGGGTTTGTAGCACACGTGGTGGACGTAGATCAGAAACGTCCCACACTTCACGAAATTCCAGTAGTTAAGGAATTTTCTGAGGTATTTCCGGATGGTCTTCCAGGACTTCCTCCGGATAGGGAAGTGGAGTTCACTATCGATTTGGTGCCGGGGACGGAGCCCATTTCGAGATCTCCCTATCAGATGGCATTGGTGGAATTGGAAGAACTGAAGAAACAGCTCCAGGAGTTGCTAGACAAGGGATTCATACGACCCAGCGTATCCCTTTGGGGTGCTCCTGTGCTATTTGTTCGGAAGAAAGATGGTAGCATGCGGTTGTGCATTGATTACCGATGGTTGAATAAGGTGACCATCAAGAACAAGTATCCTCTTCCCAGGATAGACGACCTCTTGGATTAGCTCAAGGGTCCACAAGTCTTTTCCACGATAGACTTGAGGTCGGGATATCATCAATTGAAGATCCGAGATGAAGATATCCCTAAGACTGCATTCAGGACACGGTATGGCCATTATGAATTCTTGGTGATGCCGTTTGGATTAACCAATGCACCCGCAGCATTCATGAATTTGATGAATGATGTGTTTAAACAATACCTAGACCAGTTTGTCATTGTCTTCATTGATGACATCTTGGTGTACTCGAGGTCATGGGAAGAACATGAGCAGCACTTGAGGATTGTTTTGGAAACCCTCAGAGATCGAGGACTATATGCCAAGCTAAGTAAGTCTGATTTCTGGTTGAATCAGATCTCCTATTTAGGTCATGTGATCAGTAAAGATGGAGTTGCTGTTGATCCATCAAAGATTGAAGCGGTGGTCCAATGGGAGAGACCGAAGACGGTAACAGAGATTAGGAGTTTCTTGGGTTTAGCTGGCTACTATAGAAGATTTGTAGAGGGTTTCTCGAAGCTAGCTGCTCCACTGACACGCTTGACGCGCAAGGAGGTGAAGTATGAGTGGAATGAAGCCTGTGAGAGTAGCTTCCAAGAGTTGAAGCATAGGCTAACGACTGCACCGATCCTTACCATCCCTAGTGGTTCAGGAGGATTTGCGGTATATAGTGATGCCTCAGGGCAAGGTTTGGGATGTGTGTTAATGCAGCATGGTAAGGTAGTAGCATATGGTTCTAGACAGTTAAAGGACCATGAGAAGAACTACCCGACTCATGATTTGGAGTTAGCTGTAGTAGTATTTGCCCTGAAGATATGGAGGCATTACTTATATGGTGAGAGATTTCAGATTTTTACGGATCATAAAAGTCTGAAATACTTGTTCTCCTAAAAGGAATTGAACATGAGGCAAAGAAGGTGGCTAGAGCTTCTGAAGGACTATGATTGTGAGGTCATGTATCACCCAGGGAAAGCTAATGTGGTGGCGGATGCTCTGAGCCGTAAGCATGTGAGTATGAGTATAGTGGCTTATATGATGATAAGAGAATATGAGTTACTTGAACAGTTTGCAAGCCTCAATTTAAGTGTTACACCTCTTGAGCAATTTGGTATGATGGCTAGCTTGAGGATTGAGCCAGAGTTGATGGACTTTATTATGGGATTGCCTAGAACCAAGAGGAATCATGATGGTATTTGGGTGATCGTGGATAGATTGACGAAGTCAGCTCACTTCCTACCTATAAAGTCTACAGATACACTTAGCGCTTTGGCAGACTTATACGTGAGAGAAGTAGTCAAACTACATGGTGTTCCAGTGAGCATCACATCGGATAGAGATTCCAGGTTTACTTCCCACTTTTGGGAACATTTTCAGGAAGCCATGGGATCTCAGCTCAATTTTAGCACAGCTTTTCATCCGCAGACTGATGGGCAGTCCGAGCGCACTATTCAGACGCTCGAGGATATGTTGAGAGCTTGTGCTTTGGATTTTAAAGGCTCATGGGACGACCATCTGCCATTGGCTGAGTTTGCTTATAATAATAGCTATCATGCAAGCATCGGGATGGCACCATACGAGGCTTTGTATGGAAGACGGTGTCGATCATCGATTGGGTGGGAAGAAGTGGGCGAGCGTAGGTTATTGACTCCAGATTTAGTCGAGCAAGCGTCTGAGGATGTTAAATTGATTTGTCAAAGGCTCAAGACAGCTCAGAGTCGACAAAAGAGCTATGCAGATGTTCGACGGAGGCCACTTGAGTTTTTGGTTGGAGACTATGTGTTTTTGAAAGTCTCTCCATCCAAAGGGATCATGAGATTTGGCCGACGAGGTAAGCTGAGTCCTCGCTACATCGGACCATTTGAGATCCTAGATCGCGTTGGAGATGTGGCCTATAGATTGGCATTGCCTCCGGAGCTATCGGGAGTGCACAATGTGTTTCATGTATCGATGCTTCGGAAGTATAATCCGGATCCATCTCATGTCATTGAATATGAACCCTTGGAGATTCAAGAAGACATGAGTTATGTGGAGAAACCGATTCAAATTTTCGATAGGAAAGATAGGGTGTTGAGATCAAAGACAATTCCTCTAGTGAAAGTTCTTTGGCAACACCATACTACAGAAGAAGCTACTTGGGAACTAGAGAATTTGATAGGAGAGAAGTACCCGGAATAGTTTAAGACATAAACTTGCTTGAATTTGGAGGACCAAATTCTCTAAGGTGGGGAGAATGTGAAATCCCCAAAATTCTATAATTTTCCCATACTTGTACAGTTTTCCAGCTTGAATTAAGGAAATAAATGTGAATTTCTGATTTTATAAATGATGCATGGGACATAAAGGGAATTAAGGCAATTGATGGTCAAACAATCAATAGTCAAAAGGGTCAATGGATGGTCAATGGTTGAGATAAGATGAAGAGGAGATTAGAATGCATTTAATGCATTAAATGAAGCTTAATGACTCACCATCATCTCTTGCACCCCACGACACAACCCATCTCCCTCTCCCTCTCCCTCTCGTTGCTTCCATTTTCCCCTAAGTGTTCAAGCTTCTCACCTTGACAAACCACTATCTCAAGCCATCGATTCGCTAAGCTTCTCTAACGAAAAACGATCCTTATCGATAGCCTAACCTATGCCTTTAGTATGAAAGGTTGAATCCAAGTGAGTAAGGAGATCTAGAAATCCAAAGGTTTGGTGAATTGTAAAGGTAAGAAAGTAAATGGTTTTTGGTTAATTTTACTGATGGTTTGGAGTTGTATGAAGTTGGTTTAGTATATTTATTTGGTTTTAATTGTCATGATATCTACAGCTTGAAGAAGTGAAAAAGGACAAGTGTTGGTGCAACCAACTTGTGGATTAATTGCTAATCGAGGTAAGGAATTTATGTAACGGACGTAGGGTGACTATGTCCGCATGTTTAAATGGTTTTAACTATTTGGAGAGAAACAATAGTTGCTTTAAGTGTAGGAAAAAGGGGCAATTTGGGTCCTACTCCTAGTACCAATTAGGCTAGGAGCAGCCGACTGCCTTAATTAGCATCCGACTGCCTAGAGACATCCAAAACGCCGTTTTTCGAAAACTGAGATAAACCAGTTGACTGCTATGTAAGCCAGTCGACTGCCATTTTTCCAGAAACCGTTCTGTTTCAAACCAGTCGACTGCTATGGACAATCGACTGCTTTTATTTGGAAAACATTCTGTTTCAAAACCAGCCGATTGCCAAGGGGGCCAGTCAACTGCTATTTGTCCAGAAGCATTCTGTTTCAAAACTAGCCGACTGCCCAGGGGGCCAGTCGACTGCCTTTTCTCAGGAAACATTTTGTTTCAAAACCGGTCGACTGCTATTTGGGACCAGTCGACTGCCCTATTTGTATTTTGAAAAATATAATAATTGAATTTCAAAAAGGGAAAGAAATTAAATATGGCAAAACGTGGTGTAGCAGTCGACTGCCATATATGATCAGTTGACTGCCTATTTGAAAGAAAGGTT
Organism: Heritiera littoralis; assembly: GCA_031772115.1. NCBI lineage: Eukaryota > Viridiplantae > Streptophyta > Magnoliopsida > Malvales > Malvaceae > Heritiera > Heritiera littoralis. The sequence goes on from JAPDPK010000148.1 coordinate 1,468,366, forward strand.
TTGAGAACCTGTTTTAAGAAAGGATATTCATACTTGTTTAAAACCTATATGAATAAGGTTTTGGAGACTATGAATCTCTCGAAAGAGCATGCACATTATTTGTTATTTGTACTTGACTGAGGAGCTCTAGTCCAGTCCTCAGACCCGCAGTACGGCACCTGACTAGTGAAACTGTGGCTATAGACAATGGCCATGAGTCTCTTATTTGATTCGGCTTTGGGGAGGATCCCTGGCCCATACGTGGGTACGCCATTTATTTGATATCTCTCAGGATTATCCCTTACGGGATATATTTGCGGTATCCTCATGAGATCCTTATATTGGATTATCCCTTATGGGATATATTTGCTGTATCCATTATCTCTCTGGATTATCCCTATGGGATATATTTGCGGTATCCATGATGAGAATTACTTGGTGCATGACTCTGTTGGATATAAATTGTCTCCCAACTATTTGAATGCGGTTGATATTAAATGTATTTGAATATTTGATTTCACGTGATTCGAGATCCGTGGAAATATTTGAAAGCATTTGATTTACTTGTATTTGATATTTGTGAAGGAAATATACGAAATATGCTTTATAATGATTTTACATGACATTATAGAGCCAAGCAGGAAAACTGCATATAGTGATATAGTATGCTCTTTTACATAAGTTTCTTACTGAGCGTAAACTCACTCCTTTACAACTATTTTTCATACAGATTACTTGAAGTAATTCCGCTCCGGATAGAGGAGCATCTTTTGGGATTTTGAGATACCTTCGGGGCACGCTTCCTACTTATCCCGTGAAGGTATATTTAGTCGGCCGTTACTTCGGCTAATGTACAGTACGATACTACAGTTTTGTATATGTGGGGGAATTAGGTTGTCTGAATATTTGAGATCCTGATGTACATGGCACATGTTTATAAATGAAAAATTTTATGCATGTGAAATTGGATATTATACTCTGATAAAAATGCCTAAGGCATAACAGTAAGGTAGGTTGACATCGGATAAACTAGTCGATTTATTTGTTAATTGAGGTAAAAGTTAGTTGCTATTTGGTTAGTGACGAGGACCTCACATTCTCCCTTTCGGAGCAGGGCATATACTCAAAAGATTTCAAGACTGCTTTCATCCAGTTCTCTGCGGTCAGCAAATCTCTTTCCCCCTTAAACTTAGGCGGATCCAACTTCTTAAATTCTTTTATTAGGGCCACACTGCAATAGGCTTTAGGATCTCGCCTTTCCGTAGTTGGGGCTGGTGGGGTTACTTCTACAGAAGGAATAGCAGGTGCAGCTGCTTGGGTACTTGTGGCCACATTTGGAAAGTTAGACATGAACTGTGTAAACATCGTGGTCATGTTCTCCCATATGCTTTTCCATTTTAGCTAGCCTTGTATTCGAGCTATGTGGTGGAGATGGATGAAGAGACGGAACTGGGGGCTCTTCTTCACGACCCCGTCCTCTTCCTCTTCTTGTACCTTTCCTTTGTGAGCTCATGCTGTAAACATAGTCATTGTTGAGCTCTTTAGTATAACCCTAAATAGTTATACTATGCATTTGTATTCAGACAAGTACAGTACAATTGGGGATATACTCTATTTCTAGCTTCTAGACACTGACAAACTATCAATCAAATCGCTCTGATACCACTCTGTGACGTCCCCGTCACTCCATCTTATCATCTAACTTTTTTTTTCTCTTATCCGACATTATTTGATTTAGTTTATCCAGTGTCATTCTTCCCTTCTCTTAAGCTAATCATTCAAGAGCTCATAAAAATTTTATTCAATATCCATAAGCATAAAATGATATATATAAATACCATTCCATTTCCACAGGATCTCATACATTATCTTAACTTACATCCCCGACATCTTATATACACAAAGACTACTCGTACTGTACTGTAGCTGAAATACAATTTACTGTACATAAGCATATGAGTATACCTTCTAAGCTAACTGGGAAGCGTATCGAGAAGGTACACTGTAATCCTTTAAAATCAAGCTCCACTAATCGGAGCGGGGCTCACTTCAGGTAATCTGTAGGAAAAATGGTCGTAAAAGAGTGAGTTTACGCTCAGTAAGAAAAATACGTAAAAGAGCGTGCTATGCCTCTATATGCATTTTTCCTACTTGGCTCTATAATGTCATGTAAAGCATTATAAAGCATGCATCATAAATGCCATTCATGCATTGTTTGCAACCATGTATATTTATTTCAATTGACATGGCAAACATACTTTGTATGCTTCTTTAAAATAGCATACTTATAAAACATGCATCACATTTAAATCATCATACTTCGTACATCTTTCTTTAAAACATCATACGTCATACATACTTTAAAACATGCATCTTGTACTTAAAACGTACATCATATATCCTTTGAAATAGGATGGAGACTATGTACAATTAATTAAGCGATTGAATCGTCATATAAACCGTTCATTCCCATTTATATGACTCTAATCATGCATTGGTACAGTAGTGCACTCCGTATAGGTCAGGGATTCTCTCCTGCCTTATAATTCCACAGTGAACACTAGTCCGGTGTCACATGTGGGATTGAGGACCTGACTAGGGTTCCTCGCTCAACATACATATTACTGAGGACTTGATCAGAGTCACCCAGCCATCAAAAATGCATAATCATCACGCAGTCCATAGTCTCAAAACATTTATAATATACTTTTTCAGAAAACACTTTTGTGTTTAAATCAAATAAGCTTTGAAAGCTCTTTTCATACATGGCAGTCGACTGGTCTTATAGGGCAGTCGACTGCTCCTTCATAACTTCATTTATCGAAATTAATTTCATTTAAAATTTCGATATTTTCATCTTTGAAAATACATGAGGGCAGTCGACTGGTCCATATAGCAGTCGACTGTTTTTGAAACAGAATGCTTCTTAGCAAATAGCAGTCGACTGGTCATATAGCAGTCGACTGCTTTTGAAACAGAATGCAATTTGGCAAATAGCAGTCGACTATCCAATATAGCAGTCGACTGGTTTGAAACAGAATGCTTCTGGGTAAATAGCAGTCGACTGGTTTACATAGCAGTCGACTGCTTTGAGTCGGTTTTCGAAAAACGGCGTTTTGGTTGTCTCTAGGCAGTCGACTTCCCTTTATGGCAGCCGACTCCTAGCCTAATTGGCACTAGGAGACAAGTCCGAAAATGTCATTTTTCCTGCAAAAAAGACAACTGATGCTTCTCTCCAAAACCATCAAAAGCACATTAAAACATGCGGACATAGCCGCCTTACGTCCGTTACATAAATTTCTTACCTCGATTTCTTCGAGAACGCAAGATCACTTGGCGCGTTACCCTAGCTTTCACTCCTTCAAAGCTGTAACATCAAATCAATTCAAACCTTTAATTAATCACCATACATACATCATACCAACTCAGAACAACTTCATATCATGAACGAAATTGCAAGAATCATCTCCTTCTCTTACCTTCACTAGAGACCAAAATCTCAAACTTTGAGATCTCTTCCAATACTTGGAATCAATCCACCAAACTTTGGATATCTCTTAGTCTAGTGACAAAGATCGATTTTCGTTAAATGAACTAAATGAATTGCTGGAGAATTGGGGTAGCTTATCAAGGTAACTTGAGTTGGGAACTTAGGAGAAATGGAGGAAAAACGTGAGGGAGAGCTGGGAGAGGGGGCTGACGTTGGTGATGAGATGAAGATGATGAGTCATGCCATTACATTAAATGCATGCTCATCTCATCATTTATCTCAGCCATTAACATCTTCCCTTGACCCTTGACCATCATTAATTCCTCTTTTCCTTTCTTCTATGACTCATCTACTTAACTACCAATGAAATTTCTGATTTTTCTTCTTTTCTCATGTTCCATTTATTTTCCTGATATCAACCTATTGTATTTGACTTATTGACATTCAACTTTATTATTTCTTCTATATTCCATACATTAATCCTACATTACTCATACATCAATTACACATCAACTTCATATTCATTTAATCATATTAGATTGAAATACTTTACAAACATGGAGGAATACATGGAAATTGGGGATCTCATATGTGTAGTCATGCACAACATAAGTGCTTTTATATATATTTATTTTTGAGTTGTTTTCAAAGTAATGGACTGGAAACTATACTTTTCTAAATCACATGTTTTACTAGTAATTTCATATTCCCTATAATTGGATTTAGGGACTAGGATAAGTGAGGTGCTTTAAAGCATCCTTCCATCCTCATCCTGGTTGCCTAATTGATTATAGTATCTTTCCGTAAAAGTGCTTAAACCTTATTTGCAATAAATATGTTTTATACATGTGTATGTAGTCATGTATAGTATTAATGCTTTTATATATATATATTTTTTATTGGGCATAAACTCACCCCCTCTCTTTTCTCTCCAGATTATTTGTAGTAAATTTTCTGAGTTCAGATGTCACTTTTGCCTATCCCTCAAGTGGTAGTTCAGACACCGTAGAGGTATACACAATTTTACTTTTTATGTATGTTTAGACTTTATAACAGTACTATGTTGTATATAGATTGTACAGAGGATGTGAACGTTAAATTGAAATTCGTTTGTAAATTCTTTAATACATATATGTAAATTAAGATTTAACTTCTGAGTGTGGACACAACAGACGGTCAAACCATTTATGATAATATGTGTTATTTGCTATATTTGGATCGTGACACTTTACTCCCGACAATCCTATGTCAGGAGTATCAAAAACCCATGTTTATTTGAATTTTTTGAATAGAAAAATGGAAAAAAAATTATATAAAAAATACTATTAATAACATATCTGTGCAAGAATCTCACACATATCATCCATATTTTCATCTATAAATGAATTCTTGCTTTAATCATAAAAAAAAATACTCCATAGATTTTTTTTTTGGATGAAATTGGATTGATTTAATTTAAAGTGTGTGAAGAAAGAATAATGAAAGAAGAATGGGTTGAATGGGTTGAGTTTATGTTTTGGGAAATGATGGTAAAATAATAATATTGTACGGGGGTATTTTTGTAATAAAAAAATTCATTTATTTAAGGTGCACTAGCACCCCTTAGGGTGTAACTAGAACCTTTCTTGTTATAAATTATAGTTTAGAGTTTAATTTTTATGAACAAGAAGACAGATATATTTTTTTGTTCATAAAGAGGTATAAGAGGAAAAGAGAGATTGGAATCTAATCCCTTTTAAGTAGGGATAACAAGCGCTATATTAAGTCTTAGATATTAACAAAATAGAAGACTTTACTTTTGCATTAAATTAAAATGTTTTTACTTGATTTTTCATTTGATTTGTTTATCCACTTTTAGTCAAACATTTTTAAGTGGAATGATTTTGTGTGTATTTTAATTGTATCAACTATTTTATGTATTGTATTATATTTTTGTGTATGCCTACATTATAATTTCCTTTTGGTATATAATATCATAATTTACTTCACTCTTAAGTGGAGTTTCTTTAGCTATTTTTGAGATTAAAAGTGCATTCAAAATACCTTTTTAGGTTACAAGTACTAGAAGAATAATTCTCTAATTTAGCTTTTTTTTTCATAAAAGTTTAGGAGTAACGGAGATTATTCTATTTACAAGGTCATACATACCTCCAACTCACAGTAGAAATTACTCTATTTACAAGATCAGATATATCTCAAACTCGTTATTGGGATTTATGGTTCTATTGAACTTTTACTTACAGATTTTTCAAAATTTACAGATCACTTACCAACGAAAGACTGTGGAGATTCAAACCTCCGTGCTTATACTCAAGATTCAAACCTTAATCACTTGCTTCAATTTCATTAGCAATTTAGTGTCTTTTTCATTAATACTTTGAAACATATTCTTTTTAATAACTATAAGTAAACTAAAAAAAATTAAGAAAGAGGTTAATAATATGTTTAAGATTTGGTGCCAATTTGAATTAGCTTTATTAATTGTATTTTTCAAAGTTTTACGAACTGTTTTTGTTTTTAAAGATACTATTTATCTATTCTAATTACTTCTTTTACAATTTGGTAAGATTGTAAAATAGAAAAGAAAAAAAAGTGAAAATATTTTGTGCATGTATGATGTATAACTGTAGAAATTTAATTAATTTAATTATAATAACAAAAGAAGTTCATTTTTATATCCCTAATCATAAGAAAGATTTTATAGAAAATCAAAGCTATATAAAAATTAGAAATACAAGAGTAAAAGAGAGAGAGAGAGAGAGAGAGAGAGAGAGAGAGAGAGAGAGAGAGAGAGAGAGAGAGAGATTTATAATTTTATTACTTTTAAAATTATAATTAATAGACTAATATTTTGTGTTCCATTTACATGTTTATTTTAATAAAATTAATATTTTAAAAATAAAGTAAAATTATACTCCATGTTAAGTTTAGTCATTTTGAATTAGTTTTTTAAATCATTTTGTGAAATCCCCAATTTCAGGAAATTCCTCCATAATTATAAAGTATGTTAGCTTAAATGAAAATAAGTAGATATGAGAATTATGAAGTATGAAAGATGTATGAAACATGGAAGAAGTAATGAGATGAAAGATTAAATAGTCAAGAAAATTAAATTGATGTTATAAGAATAATGGAGGTATGAGCAAAGAATTAATATCAGAAAATTAAGTGTAATTAAAGCCAAGTGTTATATGGAAGAAAAGAGACCAATTAAATGAATGGTCAAATAATGATGGTCAAAGAGTTAAAGAGCCAAAAGGTTAAGGGCTAAGAGGAAATGATTTAATTTGGATGATAAAATAGATATCAGAATTTTTAGTTAGTTAATTGAGATGTGGCTGATATGAATAGAAGAAAAAGGAATTAAATGGTCAAAGAAGGGTCAAAAGGATAGTCAAAAAGGAAGCATGGCTGAGATGAGATGATTATGGGATAAGGATGGCATTAAATGAAATGGCATGAGTCACCATCTTTAGCCATCACCAATCGGCAGCAACACTCCCAGCCCTCTCCCTCTCGTTCTCTCCACTTCTCCAAGCTTCCAAGTCTTCCTCCATAGCTACCTTGACAAGCTACCTTATTCCCCCTTCGATCCCTTTAGCTAGTTGAACGAAAATCGATCCTTGTCACTAGACTAAGTGATATCCGAAGTTTGGTAGATTGAATCCAAGTATTGGAGGAGATCTCAAAGTTTGAGATTTTGGTCACTAGCAAAAGGTAAGAGAAGAAGATGATTTGTTCAATTATGTTCATGGTATGGTGTTGTACTGAATTAGTATAACATGTTTATGGCAAATTCTTAAAGGTTTGCTTTGATATGATGATTTCAGATTTGAAGAAGAAAAAGGTTAGGGTTGGTGAACCAAGTGATTTCATGTTCTCGAAGTAATCGAGGTAAGGAATTTATGTAACGGACGTAAGGCGGCTATGTCCGCATGTTTAATGATGTTTTAATGTGGTTTGGAGAGATGTACTAGCTGTTTTGTGCAGGAAAAATGACATTTTCGGACTTGTCTCCTAGTACCAATTAGGCTAGGAGCAGCCGACTGCCATAAAGGGAAGTCGACCGCCTAGAGACAACCAAAACGCCATTTTTCGAAAATCGACTCAAACCAGTCGACTGCTATGTATGCCAGTCGACTGCTGTTTTCCAAAAAAGCATTCTGTTTCAAACCAGTCGACTGCTATATGAGACAGTCGACTTCTATTTATGAAAATGCATTCTGTTTCAAAAAACAGTCGACTGCTATATGTACCAGTCGACTGCTATTTTTTAAGAAGCATTCTGTTTGAAAACCAGTCGACTGCTATATGGACCGGTCGACTGCTCTCATGCGTGTTCAAAATGAAAAATATCGAAATTTTAAATGAAAATAATTTCGGTAAATGAAAGTATGAAGCAGCAGCCGACTGCCCTATTAAGCCAGTCGACTGCCCTGTTTTGAAAAGAGGCTTTCAAACCTATTTTCAGAAAGTATGAAATGTCATGGCAAGAAGCTATATGCCATATGTTTTGAGATTATGCACTTTCATGTTTCTAGTAGGGGCTCTGATCAAGTCTTGAAATGATGTATGTTATGGGCTGAGGAACCATAAGTCAGGCCTCAGTCGCTACAGAAGGACACCTGACTAGTGTTAACTGTAGCCACCAACAGTTGGCCAATCTGTCTATATTTCATGTTCGGCTAAGGGAGGATTCCTGGCCCTACGGGGTACGCCACATGATGATGATGATGATGATGATGATGCAGTGCATAACCTCCATAAAAGTACAAATAGTTTTTATGTTATCAAAAACTATATGTATATGCGATTTCAAAGAATAAAGAAATCGAAAGTACTTGGTGTACTTGTATAAGAAGTTTTAAAAGAAAGTATAAGATGTTTTAAGAGAAGTATGTATGTATGTAAATGATGATTTAAAAGAAGTATACGATGTATGTTTTAAAGTATGTATGAAGTATGAAGTATGATGTTTTAAAGAAAGAAGTTTATGCATAATGTTTTAAAGAAAGTATAAGAAGAAGAAGTATGTGATGCATGTTTTATACGTATGCTATTTTAAAGAAGCGTACAAAGTATGTTTGCCATGTCAATTGAAATAAATATGCATGGTTGCAAACATTGCATGAAAGGTGTTTATGATGCATGCTTTATAATGCTTTACATGACATTATAGAGCCAAGTAGGAAAAATGCATATAGAGGCATAGCACGTTCTTTTACATATTTTTCTTACTGAGCGTAAACTCACCCTTTTACGAACATTTTTCATACAGACTATCTGAAGTAATCCCTCGCTCTCGATGGAAGAGCCTACGAGTGGATCTTGAAAGTTTACCTTCAAGAGACGCTTCCCAAGTAGTATAGAAGGTATACTTATGCGATTATGCAAAGTAAATTGTAATTCAGCTATGGTAAAGTACAACTAACATTAATGTATATAAGATGTTGGGGATTTAAGTTAAGATGATGTATGAGATCCTGTGGAAACGGATGATACATATATACATGTATCATTAGTCTGTTTTATTGAAATTGAATTATTCATATTGAGCTGTTAGACATTAAGCTTAAGAAAGAAAAGTATGATTGACATTGACAAGCAAATCTAATCAAGTTAAGTGAAAAGGGAAAAATGGGAAAAATTAAATGTATGGTGACTGGGCGTCACACATTTAAATTCATATCAAAATCTTTTTGAATTTCTTTGGATTCAAGTCAATTTAGGCATGAATCATACAAGTTAAATAAAGTTTGATTTGTAAAATTTTTTTAATTAAATTGAGTAAGATCGATTTTGAAGTGGAATAAGTCATTTAAATAGATCAACACGCTTTTCCTGTTCATTGCAGTAAAACGCTAAAAAAAGTTTTGCTCCGAAGTTTACTTAGAGGTGAATAACATAACAACAAAAATTTAAGCCCATTTGGCCAATACAGACATGCAAGCTGTGCCAATGAGAAGTGAAACATTTACTCCTAATTGAAGCTTGACATTGTTTTGCAACCTTGGGTTCATGAAATCCGCAGCTAGCAGATCAACAAGAGCCATGTAAATCAAAATACCAGCAGAAGCTGAATTGAAAACTCCTTCAACAATTAGAGCAGTTGAGCTGTTGCCATTGTAGAACCTTGAAATTCCAATACCTATTGCAATTCCCAAAGGCGTGGTTAGGGAGAAAAACGCCCCCATGATTGCCACCGATACCGACTTGAATTGAGCCTACATAGCCAACAAAATAGCAGGGTCAACTTAGAGCTAGTTTGGATGAGAGTGAAATTGGTTTCGATGATATTGAAAAAATTAAAATGATCATAAAATAATTATATTTTAAAATAAACTATAATCTTAAAAAAATTGAGATCAGACGCGAAAAGATAAATTTCCTTCTCCTCCATATTTCGTCTTTTCTTAAAATGGGCCACCGGTCGCACCACACTGGTGCTGACCGGTGTCCCAAAACAGAACATTATGTATTAATCTTAATTGAAGCTTTTGAGGTGTGCTAATATTACCTGAGATATGCAGCCACCGAGTCCCATTCCTTCAAAAAACTGATGGAAAGACAAGGCTGCTAGGAGTGGCCTTACTGTATCAGGACTTTTGGAAGCACCCAAAGATATCCCTATAACCACTGAATGAACCACAATTCCTACCTCCAGTACCTGAAATGTACGCAACCAATTACCCTTATTTATGAAGGATCAAAAGGGAGCATCAGCATATACAAAATTAAGCTTTACTTGGGATATGATGCGTTGGCGGATGAGCTCTGATAAAAGCAAATCTTCAGATGGGGAAGCAGAGCCATGAGCATGACCATGAGTGGCATGTGTATGAACATGAACATGTCCTGCATGTTCTTCATCTGCATTAACCTGCTTTTGCATACCGAAATGTTGCCTCTTATAGTACGCCGTCGCCAATGAATCCACCATTAAAGTTCCTATTGCAGACAGCATGGCAACGAAACCTGTAAAAGGGAATTTTCCCCATGGGCTTTCTTTAAGGCAAGGTGAAGTTAGGCTTTTAAATGCATCCGGGAGAATATGAACGAACCCGGTTGCTAGGATAACACCAGCAGCAAATGCCTTGATCATGAAGAATATGTCGTTTTCGGGCCTGAACGCAGGGACTCGCGTCCCCAACAACGGGACGCTCACTCCAACTGCACCAGCTACAAGAATGGCAGCAACTGCACCAAGCTTATATTTGAGTGCTTCTCCTTTGTTTTGTTCTACATCCTCCGCTTCACATGTACACTCGCACGAGACAGTTGCAGGGCAGAGAAGAAGAATGAGAAGAGAAGAAATTTGTAAGATTTTGAACGAACAAACTTGTATATCAGCCATGGCGATGGTGGCTGTATCACAGCTGAGAGAAAGAGGCGAGGGTTATAGAGAGAAACGAGGCGCTTTTATATGGAGAGCAAGAGAATTTGTAAAGCTGGTGGTTGAACACCACCGGATGGCTAATAACAACAGAATCAAAGCAGCCTAGACCTAAAGAAAATGCAGCAAGGGAAAACCACACAATTGTTTATATATGGTAGCATGGGCTAGATGCCCTCAAGGAGCCCACATGCATGAAAATTTTATATATATATATATATATATATATATATATATATATATATATATATAGATAAATAAAGTTTATATAAGATACACTAATTGTGTGTAACTTCTATACACTATCAGTCAATTATAGATAACACTTCATTAATAAGCAAAGTTTAAAAATATATAGACCCTTAAAAATAAATTTAAAAACTTCGTTAATATTTATTTTTAAGAACCTCAATATGAAGTATTATCCAAAAGTTGACTGATAGTGTATAGCAGCTATACATAATGTATTGATAGTATATAGCTTCTATACACTATCAGTCAACCATGAAATGATACCTCATATGATGGTACTTTAAAATAAATATTAACAAAGTTTCTAAATTTATAATATATATTCATATATTTGCCTTTGATACACAAGATGCTGCTATAATTTATTATTACAAAGATGAATTTCAGATTTGATCAAGAAGCCTGCAGGTGTCAGGACAACTAACAAAAAGGAAATGTTAGATGAGTTGGCCTGCCATTGTAAAGGACATTTTCTTAATTCATCCTTTTTATGCGCCAACCTCTAGCTAAATCATGAATTAGTTGTTCTTCTTAACAGCAGGATCTAATTACTTCTTGTAAATCTTTTCTATTACTATAATATATTTATTTTTAAGTTGGTATACATATGCTATATAATTGAGTATGTATAGATTGGTATAATTAGTTATTGTTGATTTGATTAATTTGCATTGATTATTTGATTATTATTTTATCTATCGAGTCTGGTTGCCCAGCTATATGTCAATATATTATTCAGAAATTTAATTTATCACAAAAAACTAAAAAAAAAAACATATAAGAGTTTTGGGTTTGATAAAAAAATTAAATAAAAATATTTTGAGATTTGAAAAAGTTATGTTTCTTTAGCCGATAAAAGTAGGATTCATGGATTGAATTACTGAAAAAAATGACGACAAGATGTTGTCATTTAAACACCTTTTAACCAAGGAGCTTTCACTTAGATACCAACGGAGATAGCCTTATTTTAAGATGGCCAACATTGAAATGTCGACATTTATAATAATGTCTCTACCTCTCATTACATCTTTGAACATTGTATTCATTTGTCCTTTAGTGAATGCACTTTTTCTTTTTCTTTTAAATTTACGCTTTTATCTTCTAGCTGTTCATTGATAAACACTTTGGATGACAGCTGATCACTTGGACTCTTGGTTAGGTTTTGATGGATTCGTAGCAACAATGAATTATCTTGGGCAAACAAGTTCATAATTACCTAGTTAGAGACACATTTGTCATCTGACAAATGGAGATAGGCCAACTTGGCCTTTAACATGTTAATTTTTCCGTTCATAGAGAAGTATAAAAAGAATAATGAATAATCGAATTTTAAATTTAATTTTTTTAAGGAAAAATAATAATCGACAGATCATGTTTTGAATAAAATTAGATAATTGCTAATTAGGAACTACATCACATGTTGTATTTAATTGCTAATTGACTTGAAGGGTTATGTAAAAGGAGAAGGATAATGTTACAAACTAATAAAATTAGACATGTTGAGAGATGACAAAAAGTAGGATCAAAACACATTCACTCGATGGAATGGGACAAATTGTGTAAATCTAAGTTGGACGGTGGCATGAGACTCAAAGACTTTGAGGCTTTTAACTAACCTTATTGGCCAAGCAGTGTTGGAGGCTAATTCAAAGCCCCGACTCTTTAGTAAACAAGGTTTTTAAAAGCAAAATACTACCCAAGGAATTCACTTTTGACTGCAGGGCAGGGTAGAAATTCATTGTTTTTGTGGTACAATTTGCATGTGGATAAAGAAGTGTTGGTACGTGGGTCCCATTGGAGAATAGGAGACGGTAGCATGGTGGATGTGTGGAGTGACAGATGGCTAAATAAGCCTCCATCATATGGTGGCTGGATTAGAGGGCCAACAACCGACTCTTATGAAGGTTCGAGTGTTGATACACCCAGAGACAAGGTGCTGGAATGTTGAGATGTTGAATGAGATGTTAAATCCAGAGGATGTACAAATTATATTGTAGGTTTCTTTAAGTAGAAGTCCAATCTAGGATAAACTTATTTGGAATGATGGTGTGTAGGGCAATTTCACGTTTCGCTCTGCTTTTTTTGTAGCAAGAGAATGGCTTGGTATAGAGGTTGTTTCCAGAGGGCAGTGGCTAATGATATGGAAACAAATCTAGAAGGCAAGAGCACAACCAAAAGTGAAGATTTTTGTGTGGCGGTTGATTCATGACATTTTACCAACCACTGATGCTGTAAGAAGGAAAGGAGTGCCTGTAGATATATGGTGTTCAGTGTACAAAAGCCTGGTGCATCATGTTTTTTTCCAGTGCCATTTGAGCAAAAAGGTATGGTCCCAGGCAGGTTTGATTTTAGGCCATTTGGATGAGGTAAACAACAATTCCAATTTCTGGGTTGCTATTTTGGACAAATTGCTGCAGGGAAATTGCTTGGAATTAGGATTGTGCTTACTGTGGCAAATTTGGGAGAATAGAAATCTCTGTTTGCATAAGGGAATATGCAGCACAGCAAGGAATATTCTGTTCAAGGCCAAGAGTAGGGCAAATTTTGGCGAGGCAATGCAAGCTCATGTTTCTACAATTATTGCCCAAGGGAATGCTATTGACAGATGGTTTCCTCCTAATCCATCGATGGTAAAAGTCAATGTTGACGCTTCATTTGTTGAACAGGACAAAAGTGCAGGCTTAGGGGTTGCAGTGCTCGATTTTAATGGCGAGGTTCTTCTAACAGGGCTGCAGATGATGGGAAATATTGGCAACTCATTAATGGCAGAGATGTATGCTATTTTGTGGGGACCGGAGTTAGCAAAGGAGTTTGGTCTTCAACAGTTGGCGGTAGAGAGTGATATGTGGGAAGGTGGGGGCTTAGTTAAGACCATAGTGGAGTTAGCTCAGTCTTTTACTTGGTTTGGTTTGGTGGAGATCTCTTCCTCCGAACATTTGAAACCCTGATGCTTAATGAATGAATTACTATTATTGAGCCAAAAAGAAGAAGATCAAAACAAATCTTGACGCGTTCAGTGATCAAATAGAAACAGTAATAGGCAAGGTATAAATTAAAGAACAGATAGATGGTAAAACAGAATTGAATAAGACGCAGGATAAAATCGAAAATTTGATTAGAAAACAAAAAAAAAAGAGAGCTCTAGAAAAAGTTGAGAGTTGGTCAATATGTATAAGTGTTCAAAGAGAGCTTTCAATTGAATTGTGGGAGCTCGTTTGTGTAATAGATTAATAGTAGTAAATATATATATACACACACACATATATATATATAGGATTTATATATGATGCACTGACAACGTATAGTTTCTATACACTATCAATACATCAAAGGTTGACACCTCGTCAATATGCAAACTAAAAAAATGCCAAGCCCTTAAAAAAATGCATATAATTTTTTTTCAATTTACTCATAAAGGCTTATTGATGATATGTCAATCTCTTATGCATTAACAATGTATAGAGACTATACACTGTCAGTGCATCATATATAAATCCATACACGCACACAAAGAGAGAAATAAATCTTCGACAACAATAATATAATAATTATAATTGAACCAAAATCAAGCAAAAATATAAATAGAGTGAAACAAGACTTGTGTACCACACAATTTCCTTAACTAGATTCATCCTCCCAACATAGGTGCTTGTAACTTAGGCATTTATTTCCCAAGATACAATGCTAACTAGGTACCAAAGGCGCACCATCAATCTACTTCAATCAAACTTTCAAATGCTCGAACTTTATCATACTGAGAATCCTAAAATTAAAAGCTTGAGGAGAGACCAAATATTAGAAAGAAAACCTAGAGAATAAGCTTTTGGTGTGTAAAACAAATGAGAGGAGGTCCCCTTTTATAGCCTTCATTCAAGGGTATTTTGTGTTAGTGTAAGCCTTGTAAGCTAGTCGGAACTTGTCATGGATGTAAGCACTTTATGGTTACTCTTTATGTCATTTATATTTATATGGATTATCACTTTGAGTTTTGATGATAATAATAATAATAATAATAATAATAATAATAATAATAATAATAATAATAATAATAATATAAGTATTTCTTTATCCATAAGTCTTGAGAATAATTGTGATTATTATACTTATGTAGACACAACTCATGGAACATAATAGCCTTGTAAGTGAATTGTAATGTGTTACAATTATTAGATCACTATACATCAAAGCTTTGTTCCTAAACTTGTTCTTGTCATTGTCTAATCAAGAATGAGCATTGATAGTGCTCAAAGATCGGCACATTCTAAGCCTCCTACTTGTGAAGTATGTAATCAATCCAAAATGTTGAAATATAGAGATATTTGAGGATAGCGTGTGGGTGCTTATTAGAGAATAAGTTCACTGAATATGACTCATTATAAAAGTTCTTGTTGGTAGTGTCACTTAAATGTCCATGGAATAAACTCTAATGTGACAACTAAGTAAATAATCCTTGGACTTAAGATGTTGGTCATATTATATGTCGATCGGCGTACTTTGATTTCATCCTTATGGGTTTAGAAGTAGCCAAATGCCAAAAATCAAAATTTTTTGGCATGTCCCAAAGCATATGAAGGTGAATGAGTAGTCGAGATGATGATTCATCTTCCCGAAAGACATGAAGGGATAATATCTCACATATCCTAGCTCACATTAATTCAAAATCCTTGGTCAAGGCGGCAAAATATCAGTTAGAGTCAATGCTGATAACATAAGGGTAAAAATAAAAATGTGTATAGAGTAGACGTCAAGCCAAACTTTGTCCATTTCTGACATATTGAGATGAAATGATCAAATTACACTGACGTACTGTATATCGAATAGGTTGGTCAAACCATTTGACCTTTCTAGCATCTAAACGGTCATGATACATTGCTAGATGCCACTCTTAATATATGAATTAAATGGATAATTTAATTTATTTCCAACATGTTGAAAACCTAATGGGTCACACAAAAAAAGATAAAAAATGAATTAAATTAGAGATATTATATGTGATGCACTAACAATGTATAGCTTTTATACACTGTCAGTTAATCATAGGATGACACCTTATTAATAAGTAAAGTCTAAAAGTGTGTAAGCCCTTAAAAATAAATTTAAAAACTTTATTAATATTTATTTTTAAGGTCTTGTATATGAGGTATCATCTTCTAGTTAACTGACAATCTATGAAAGCTATATACTGTCAGTGCATCATATATAAACTCTTAAATTAAATTGATAGGCTTAAAAATTTAGAATTTCCTAATTGGGATTATTTAGAGGGAATTATAGTTGGGCCTAATTAAAATGTTTAATTAGGTGGACTTAATTAAAAGAGTTCAATTAAGTTGTAAGGCCAAATTATAATCTTATATATATATATATATAATATATATATATATATATATATATATAAAAGTATTTGGGTACAAGTAAAACATCTTATGCAGATAGTCTATATGTCTAACATGTGTAATATATTGAAATAAAATAAGAATTATCATTTTTCAAATTTCAAAAAGATAGAAATTTCTCCACATATATATATATATAGATATATATATATATATATATATATCTATATTAAAAATTCAAAATAAATTAATAATATATTTCAATTTCTGAAATATAGATATTTATATTTATATCTATATCTATATCTATATTAAAATTAAATAAAAATAACATATCATTTATTACTAGTTATAATTTTCTATAAAAAAATCATTCTTTTAATTTTTTAATTTTTTAAATTAATACATAACAAATAATCATTCTTTATCAAATATTTTTTATTTTCCAAAAAAATCTATATCTATATATCTATCTATAAATTTATATATATATATATATATATATAAATTTATATATATATATATATATTAAAATCAGTATGGACAATGTAATATTAATATAACAATATGTTACGTATTATTAGATTATCAGTTTTTTTTTTATTTTCTAAAAGATAACATCATTTATTTAATTTTTTTCAATTCTTTTATTAATATGTAACATGTAATCATTTCTTTTTTCACATTAATATTACAAAATACAACATCTTTATTTACAGTTTTTACCAATTAAATTTTTTTAATTGTCTAAATGATAACATCTATATCTATATATATTAAAATTTTTATTTTTTTGTCCATTTTTATTATGTAGATTGCATGTAATCGTTCATTTTAGCATTAATGTTTCGTACTCATGGATCTTAAAAAGTCAAATACGTTCTATTTTTTGTAGAATAACAACAGCATTAACACCCATTTAATTATATTTATTTTTTTAATTTATTTTTTGAACGTATTAACATTTAACTTAAATAAATATACTATTAATAGAATATCTTAAGAGATAAACATATATATAAATATATGCTAAAATTAAAAAAAAATAAATCATATATCTTTTATCATTTCATTTATCCATTTATATTAAATTTCAAAAAACAAATAATAATCTTTTATTGATTTTAAGATGGGAAAAGTTTCAATTTCTTCAAATCAAAGGCATGTTAAATTTTCTTTGTATACTATTTTGATTCAATTTGTGAATTTGATTTAACTTTTACAAATTTTACATAATTATATCCAATATATAATTTTTTATATTATTGTATTGTGATATACAAATTTCAAATAAAAATATTAAATATACAAATGTTTTCTTTTTCATAAACATAATAATTTATATTATAAAGTTTCAAAAAAAATATTATCAATGTTTTTTTTTAATTAATGTATTTCTATGTATTGCACGAGTTTAAAACTAATTACAATAAGTTTCAAGGCTAAATGGTAATTATACCAATTACAATGAGACAAAACCCTAGCCTATAAAAGCCTTATTATGGTTGGCCATCATACGAGAGAAAGCCCTAGTAGTAGGTGGCTAAAACCCTAAGGAATTATTCCCCCCTTTGTCTCTTGTGTTCTTAGTTTCTAAAATTCTTCTTGGCAATTAACAATTGAGGAATTGTTTTTCTAAGAGCTAGAAAATTAAATCAAGACATGATGGTGAGATTATGAATATCAATCTACTGGTATAGAGATAGCCATAATACAATTCAACCTCCCGTAAGATCCTTTAATTGTCTATGTAGATTATCATTAGAGGTCAAGCAATTGAACAGCTATTAGTGTGATATAGTCTATTTGGTGCACATGATTGGATTTGTGAGATCCACACTTTCTATTATCTTTATTTACTATTAATGAAGCTATGAGAATGAGATATCTCATAACCATTCAAATGCCTTATGCTTTATAGGTATAAGGGAGATTTGGTACATAGGCCCTGCTAAGACTTCTACTTCTGGATTGGGATGAGACTTGACAGTATCTTTATTTGGAGTGAAATATTGAGATGGTAAGAATCTACATCTCAAAATTCATCTTTTTGTACATGTTTTGGGAAGCGCGTAACAATTTTGAAAATGACGGTTACATCTATATGCCGGTAAAACTTTTACGAATAGCGGTCAATCTAATTTGACTTGTAACCAATTGACATTCATAGATAAATCCTCATGTGAAGAAATCTCATATTATTCTAAACTGAAGGATGAATCACACAAAAATGCCAAAAACAACGCGAATGGTTAATTAAGGTTATTTTGGTAATTTTTCCCTTTTTACAGTCAAACCCTATCAAAAGCCTAATCAATGATAAGGACATGTTAAATAAATATATTTTATGTGTAAATAAAATATTTTGGAAGTTGATTAAACATTTAAATAGAAATCAAATAGTTAAGATATGATTGGTATTATTAAAATCTTATAAGGACATTTTGGTAATTTGCCATAAAAGATAATTTTAAATATAATTTTCTAGTCTTCTCTCCCATATTGGCGAGCCATCACCTTCCACCATAGCCTTCTCACACTAAAGCTTAAGTTAGAGAGAGAAAACTCATCAAAACCCTAGTAGAAACACCATAAAACCGAAAACTATCTTAAGCAAACTTGCTCGCCTCTCTTAGCTCTATAACATACCTCCAAATCAAACCTTGGAGTGGCCACTTTCATAGTGTTTGGACTCCTTCAAGTTTCGGCCAAGAGGAAGAGGTGAGAGAAAGCTTGAATTTTTGTGTTTTAATGGCTACATGTTATGTGTTCATGATGTTTAAGCGCATGGTTAAGCTTAAATTGAAGCAAAACCATTAGAATCACTCTCCTAAGGTTTCAGCCAACATGAACCATGTATGAATATGGTGTTGTTCAATGCAAAAGTGGTGTACAATTAATGTAGAGTGTGTGAAGAACATGGATATAGCCTTAAATTGTTGAAATGAAGTGTGTAGGCATGTAAGGTGAATTCAGCCATATAAAGAGGATAAGGAAACCATGCCCAATTTAATGTAAAATGGGTCTTAGAATATTGTATAAATTAATACAAGACTGTTGGTAAAGTCAAAATAGAAAAAGGAGTTGTTTTGACGATAGTTGCAGTGTAGGCACCGATATGAAATATATCGAATTTACAACTGCAATCGACAATCTAGTAGATCTCAAGGAATAATATACTTTTTATAACTGAAGTATGAAGAATTGACTGTGATTATGTGGTGTTTTGCAGCTCAAAAGTGAGGAGTGTAGACTAGTTCTATCAAGCAGCACTGCATAATTCAAGTGATAAGGGTTATGTATAAAAGGTGTAAGGATATTATGTTTGCATTTAAATTGTCTGAATTAAATTCTTAAATAATTGAATACTAGATTGAACTAGAATTGAGAAACTGCAATTGGGGCTATTTAACAGTGTTTTAATTAATGCATGAGGGTTAGGATAGATAGTACTGTTATGCTACCGAAACTTTGTAAAACAAACATAAAACTGTAAACCATTAATGAGAGAGTTATAGTGCACAAGAGAGTGAAAAGAAGGAATGATTAGGTTAGGTTAGCTTATAGGCTTTATAAGTGTGCCCGTATTTATAACTCGATTTTTGAATGGATTTTTAATGATTTTCATACTTTTCAAAATACTCGTATGTTTTAGAGCTATTTTGTACTGTAGACACCTAATTTTGTCTGAACAATTTCTCTATATTAAAAAAAATCAAATCAAAAAAATAAAAAAATGATAAAAAAATCAATTTTGGTCAAATCTTAAGTTGGAACCCCTTGCATCCCATGCAAACTCTAAAATTAAAAATTTCAAATTTGAAAATCTCATATGAAGCACATGCAAAATTCACACCTTCAAGAGTTGACTAAAGTTGATATTGTTGCCAAAAATAAAAGAAATTTGTTGCCATAAGAAAGATAGTAATAATAAAAGAAATAATCACAGTGAAATAAAATCTGAAGATTAATTACCAAAAATAAAAAAATGAAATGGAAATAAATTTTAAAAAAAAAGGAAAGTCAAAGAAAATAAATGGAAGAATCCCATGATCATGGGATCAATAAAGGGTCTTTGATTTATTTTCCTTTAAAATATATATATGATGATAAAAAAGATATAAAAGAGGGAGCCACGGTTAACCTAAGGGGAAAAAAAGAAAGAGAAAACCCTAGGGAGAAAGAACCCTAGAAAAAACCTGGGAGGAGAAAAAAAGGATCAGAATATCATCATCACCGTCATCTTGCTTCATCGCTATCACTGCCCAGCCCACATCATCATTATCTTCGCCAACCCCTCTGCCATCGTTTTTTGGCCTCGCACACCACCACTGCTGTTCCTTCTTTCCTGCTCCATTTGATTATTGCCACACGTAGTCACCTACACCAAGCTTGTTGTTGCTCTGTTTCTTCAAAAAGTTCCCACCGCCATTCACCACCCTAAACTAACTTTAAGCTACCTACTCATCATCTCATACACCACCCTGTATTTTTTTGAAGACTTTATCACCCCCAGTTTTGCATCATCTTCCTCGCATCATCACTACCATCGCTGCCAGTCACCACTCCTCACCGTAAGTTGTTGTCGGTCTTGCCAAGAAGTCCTTGCCGTCCCCTTCTGCCAACTTGCTGCTGCCCCGTAGCCACTGCATCCCATCTCCTGCATTACCAACGATTGCTCAAATCGCTACAAGCTGCTGGCCCTCCCTAGTTGTTGCTGTGAACTCGACTTTAGCAGAAAAATAAAGCAAGAAAGCGGTTGTGGTGTTCTACATCAAAGAGAAAAGAAATATTGGCAACTAAAGAAGTCACCTGTGCCGTGAAATCCCCCTACTAATCGGTGTGTGTGACGTCGCTGGCCTTTGTTTGCTACGCCTGGTGTCCAAGAGTGAAGGAGAAGTTTAGAAAGGCAAGTCATTCCACGTGAAAGTGAGCATTGAAGGAAGAAAGGTGAGTGTAGTTTGTATTCTTTTGATATTTTACTTTATTTGTTTGTCAGGCTAGTTCCAAATTGATTGATTAACTCTTATTTTAAATAAATCGATTAATTCGTGTTGTCTTTAGGCAAGATTAAAATTAATGGATTAATTGGTTGGCTTAGGCAAGATTAAAATTAATTAATTGATTGATTAGTTGATTTGGATATTCATAATTCGTAATAATGAAATAATTCCTTAGAATGATAAAAAATAAATAAATAAATAAATACGAATATAACAAAATATAAAGTTAAAACAATAGAATAATGACAAGATTTAGTGAATGAAAAAAGGATATGATTTATTCCGATGATGAGATTCCAAAGAGGGTTACGCTTAAGTAATACTTTGGAATCTCTAGGTAAAAGGATTCCTTTCATGATCTGACCAGCTTAATGGAAGGAGCTAAAGGGAATTTTCAATAAAAAATAATTCATGTGCATTTTCTAAAAATATAATAAATATAGTAAATAACAATAAAAAATATGATAAATAAAAATATGATAATAATACGAGTTAGATGATAATAATTCATGAAAGTAAGTATAGATCATTCCGATGATAAGATTCCAAAGAGGGTTACGTTTAAGTAATACTTTGGCAATCTTTAGGTAAGGGAATTTCTTTTAAATTCTACCAGCTTAATGGAGGATTTTAAAGGAATTTTTTATAAAAGTGATTTATATTCATTTTCTAAAAAATAAAGATAATTTATATTCATAGATAAGTATAATAAAAAATAACAAATAGGAATATCAGTCAAGAAAGTAATAGAAAATAATAAATGATAAAAATAAAATAAGATAATTTGGGTAGAGGAGTCAAAGTTAGGAAATTTCCATAAAATACTAAAATTCATCCGACGACGGAGCCTCTTCAAGTAAGTCGCATAGTACTACTTGAATACTCTTGAGGTGAGGAAGATTTTTTAAGTTGTCCCACTAGCTTAATGGAGGATGCTTAAAAATATTTTTCAATATTTAATTATTAAACTTAAGATTAACTAAGGCAAATTTGAGATAACCTAAAATTAGTTTGTACCATTTTAGGATGGGCGTTGTGAGAGTGCTAATCCTTCCTCACACGTAACCGTACTCCTGAACCCTAAATTTGAGATGCAAACCAGTCCTTATCCATACTTTTAACAGGTGACCAATCACACCTAGTAGAATGGTTGGTGGCGACTCCATAGATTTTGTGTCTAGCTATTAGGTTTTCTCCAAAACTTAATACGTTATGACAGTTTGGCGACTCCGCTGGGGACTTTAGAGAGTCAAGCCAACGATTGGTTTTAGGTTATTTTAGGTTTGCCTTAGGTATGTTAATTTTGATGCCTTAGATATGTTAATTTTGATAAAATAATAAGACATTAATAACTACATGTTTCTTCGACACACACTTCACGTGCATGTGCATGCATTAGCCCTCTACCCGGGCTCTATCCTTTTAGGAGGAAGTAAAGTAACTACGCTCTCGTGAGGTAATATCTCCGCAATGGCTAGCGAAATACTCCCACTCAAATTGAACCTTTCCATTTGTAACCTGTAATGGGTGAGGATTGGGTGCCTTACTAGTCTTGTGTGGATGACAATGAGGAACAATTTGGGAACCTTTAGCCCTTTTGTCTAAAGCCATGCATATAGTGAAATTAAGAAGACCAACTGTAAGATAGAGCCATATTAACCCATGCTATAGGAAATACCCATTACTTAGGACACATTTTTTATCAAGTTTATACATGAGACACTAAGAGGGTACCATGAGTTCACCAAAACATTTACATGCATCATTCATCCATTATTGTTACATGACAACTTTTTACCATATTATTCCATTCATACGCATGTAGCATCATCTCATTTTGTTCATCTTCAATCATTGTTTTAAACAAAGCATTTTCAAAATTTTTCAAATATCGCCACATGTGAAATGATAAATTCTTAATTGTGGCAATAAAAGATTCGAAGATAGCTCGACCAAAGGTTCATTCACACAACACTCGATATCAAGCTAAGATCACGGAAGAAGAATCAAGCATGCGTATGGAGAAGATGGAAAAAGCTCAAGAGGAAATGAGGGGGCAATTGGCCCAAATTACAGAGGTGTTGAAAAATCTAAGCAAGGGCAAAGGAGTTGTAGAGGAAGTTGCAGTCCAAGAAGGGGTTCAACAACGCAGTATGGAAGACCCTGTCTATCCTCCTAGATTTGGTCCATTTCCAAGTCAAACATCCCAAGAAAGAAGATATCCACCTGCTTACACTGCTATACCTCAAGTGTTTGGACAAGCTCAATTCCAAGGACCCGCCTATCCTTCCCAAGGCGCAAAATCTACTGATCCCATTGAGGTGCCCGACTTAGATGACCCAAGGGAAATTGAGAAGTTGAAAGCCAAACAAGCAGAAGAGAAAGATGAGGCGAAGTCGCAACAAAAGATTAATATGTTGGAGGAAAGGATTCGAGCTATTGAAGGCTTAGACTTTTATGGTTCCATGGATGCTACTGGGTTATGTTTGGTGTCAGACTTGGTTATTCCACCTAAGTTTAAAGCACCAGAGTTTGAGAAGTACAATGGAACTTCCTGCCCTAGGTCTCATCTTATTATGTATTGTCGGAAGATGGCTGCTTTCACTCAAGATGATAAGCTCCTTATTCACATTTTTCAAGAAAGTCTCACTGGATCTATTGCCAAGTGGTACAATCAATTAGATGGAACTCGAATCATCACTTGGAATGACTTGGCAAGAGCATTTATGGCTCAATATCGACATGTTGCTGATATGGCCCCTGATCGTCTGTCACTCCAAAGTATGGAAAAGAGGGCTAATGAGAGTTTCAAGCAATATGCCCAAAGGTGGCGTGATATGGCTGCGGAGGTGCAACCTCCACTTTCAGAGAAGGAGCTTACCATTATGTTCGTTAATACTTTGAAGGCTCCATATTACGATAGGATGATCGGTAATGCCACTAAGAATTTTGCTGATATGGTATTGTCTGGTGAGATAATTGAGAATGCAATCAAGAGTGGAAAGGTTGAAGCTCCCAACAATATTGAGAAGAAAGGAGGAGCCAACAAAAGAAGGGAAGAAGAAGTCCATGTTGTGGCATACGGAAGGCAATATGGAGGCTATGTCCCACAACACCTTTATCACATGCCACAACCTTACTACCCTACTCAAAATCCTTACCATTCATACCCCAAGGTTAATGTTCAACCTAATCCCCACATACCTGCCCCAACTTTTCAACCAACTAAGCAGTTCAATAAACAAGAGGGCAATCATAATACATCATGGCCAAAAAGAGAAAGGACTCCCATTGACCCAATCCCTATGACCTACACTGAGTTGTATCCAAAATTGATCAAAGGACAACTCATTGCACCCATCTATATGGAACCTCTCAAGCCTCCATATCCAAAGTGGTATGATGAGAATGCTCGATGCGAGTATCACTTCGGGAACGTGGGTCATTCTCTAGAGAACTGCACTGCACTAAAGTATAGAGTGCAAGGATTGATAAAAGCTGGCATGTTGAGTTTTGAAACGAAAGGGGAACCGACTACGAATGCAAACCTATTGCCTGACCATACTAATGAGGGATGAGTCTTGTGGGACATAAAGAGTTCGGGCAGTGCATGTCACGACTCGAAGGCCGCAATGATTCCCTTTACACTCATACTTTTTCTTAGTCTACAAATTTATGGACTAAATTTTTCCTTTTCATTTTACAGTTTGTATTCGGTGTCAGTGTAGTCACTATCTAATTCCGTTCATTTCTTAATTCAGTTATGATTTAAATTTGATCCTTAAGATGAGAAGAAATCAATTATTGTCCATAACTAATCCTCGCATACTTATCATATAACATTATAACATTAAAACATTATATCGATTACTCATTATTTTAGTTTACATCCCATCGTATAGTACCATACAGAAATTTGCCTGAAAATAAAAGCGTATGCCCAAGAGTGCATACCTCAAAAGCAACCAAGTAGTTTCGGAGGACAGGGACAAGTATCGAGCCTAGATACCTCTCCGAGTCCCACTCAAAAACCCTCCTGGTGAAGTTTCAATCCAAGTAGTCTGAAAAGATATGAAATTGAAGGGGTGAGCAAAACCACGGCTCAGTAAGTCATCTATATAATTGCAGAATTAGACTTATACTGTCCTAATGCGATGCATGAAACCTTTAAGGATTTTCACGTCATATTCACTCTATGATCGTTTATCAAATGGCTCAAATCATGTCCTAAAAGTTCCTTGGTGTGTAAGAGCTTAAGGTATCAATAAGGGAGAGTCTCTTTATAGTACCTCATTATACTCATCCCGATACTTATCTGATACATTAACCTTTAATCATAGTCGATCAACCATTTTCAATCTTTTATCATTCTTCCATAATATACCATATCATATCATGTCATTTCATATGAAGTTTTGTTCAGACAGTATTAGACCATATCACTTCTCATCAATAAGTACATTTTGTTCTGTATTAATTCGTAATATTTTCAATTTAGAGAAATATAGTCACATATAGTATAAAAGTCATGATACCTCTTACTATACATCTCATGTTCAATGTACCGCATAAGATCATAATATATTTCATGCAGAATGTATATCGTTCTATTCTGATTCCACATATCACTTATGCAAGTTTTACTGTATAAAACGACTATCATCTCACATTGCATTACATTTAACATATAGTCGTATATGAATCATAGGTGATATTGAAATCATATCATGTGTACTCTTAGAACACGTTCAAATCATGTCAAATCTCAAATCATCTCTCGTTTATTTTTAAGACATGATTGAAAGCATACACATTTCCCTTTTCATATTATGTGTAATCAAAGCATGCATATTTCTCTTTTCACATTTCGTGAAATCAAAACAAGTACTTTTCTTATCGTTTCAAATAAAACGTGCACATTTCCCTTTTCATATCATGTCAAATCAAAACATGTCTTTTCATTTCGTTTCAATCAAAACGTGCACATTTTTCTTTTCATATCATGTGTGATCGAATAAAATATCGAAACACATTTCACATATTGTAAAATCATATCAGTTTAGAGTTCATATCAATCTAAAAGCATACTCTAAACTGCATATCATATGGTTGAGACTAGGCTAGATCCCTATCACTCTATCAATAAAGACTTATATCACTGTAGCTAGCAGTGAAAATCATGTCATCGTCCCCTGGAAACCAACTAGGGCGCTATCTATGGCCATAGACCTCATCTCTCTCAGCCCCACTGATCAGGTGTGACTGAGACTTGTCCACGACTATTGTCGAACAAGCATCTCTGCCTAATGAGCAAAGCTCCAATTAGGCGGTTTCCACTATGCTTTATTGAAATTTAAATTCTTTTAGGGTGCCTACAGTCTCATAAAACATTTAAATCTTTCGCTTTTCTTTTAAAAATAGTGTACAGTATGTAACACGTTTTTCTTTAAGATCATTTACATATATATGAATACATACATTACACTATATGTTCAATCTTTTCAAAACAATTTAAGCATTCAAAACATTCATGTAAGTATCGTATAAACGAATGTTTTCAAATCTCGTGCATAATACGAGGCATGTTTAAGAGCGATGCAATTAAACAATGGGATCAAAACATTATTGAAATGAGGCATGCTTATGAAATGGATTAAGGTAATGTCACTCGGTATAGTGCTAACTATAATGTCAATTCTTCCTTAGATCATCACCCTCAAACATCTCGACTTAGCACCTATACCTAACTCGTCATCATTTTTACATTTCATTTTAAAGTCCTTGATTCAATCCATTCTATTTCAACAGGAGCACATCTAATAAATCATCCAAGATTTTCTATTGTCCAATAACATATAATATCATTTCATGGCGTTGGTAAACTAAATCACCTTTACTTTCAATGTTAAAACTAAGACTCATCCATTCATGTCGGTCTTCTTAGTATTTCATTATGACACTAAAATCATTCAATGTTAAGGAGTCCATTCGAGATCTATTCTGTAGATCATTTACTCATCATACCCATATCATTGAGTCATTTCCTCAATTTACCATATTACTATGGGTATATCATTTCTTATGTGACACTAAACCTCAAATCTTTTAATTTTTCACCATTACCATACAATTCAACTATATCTATACAATATAATTCTAACGCTGAATTATATAAATGTCTTACCTCATTGAGCTTGATGTTTCATGCGTTGAGCTTCGCCGAACTCGAATCATCGTCTTACATCATGCAACTTCCTTAAACTAATCACCTTGAGATTAGCTATGCTAATGGTGGCCGCTCAATCGCCAACAAGGTCCCCGCTTTATAGCTTTCCTACAATTACCGCATTGTAACTTAGTTGAGAATTAATTAAATATATTCATAAAAGCTTCATGAATATATTACGGGGCTCATTTATTAACTTACAAATTTTCATATAAGGATTTAATAAATCCTTCTCTTGTTCTTTCTATTTATTCTTTTTGTTCTTTTCTTTATTGTTACATATATATCTATAATTATGTATGTCATACCTATGCTTATTTATTTGACATACCATACATATTCATGTATATATATACATGTATGTATTTCTTTTCTTATCTCTTCTTTCTTCCATTTCTTTCTTTTCAATTCACATGTGGTTTACAAACCGGGAGAAATTTCGGTGGTCTCAAAATCACCAATTTTCATAACATGAATATTTTTTTAATTAAAATTCAGTATATTCATGTTTTTATGAAAGTATTTAATTTCTTATTTTCGTGGTTGGAAATTACTTCTTGTGTAATAAAAATCATTTTTTTTAAATGATTCTACATAATTTTTCTAAAATTTTCGACAGCATAATGGCTGCTTATTGACTAACCTCCCTGCACAAAGTAGACAGTTTATAATCTTTTTAACAGACAGTGAATCTCCACAATTTCCAACCAATCGATTTTCCCCAATATTTCCATAAAACTCATGCATTATTTAATCACGCAAATTTAGATATTCTTACTTGTCCCGGGCTAGCGACTTCCTTATTACGTCGCGTCCGTAATCATCTCTCCCGATTTCTCTCGCCTCGGCTTCCGAGCATATTTTTCTACACGTCCACATCATATTAAACTTTAGATATTTAATACAATTATTAAATAAATTGATAATAATGAAATTATCGTAATTTCCTACCGCATTTTCTCTTTCTTTCTTCTTCTCTTTTCTTCCTCTTTTCTCTTTTCCTTTTTCTTTCTTTTCTTTTCTTTTCTTTTCTTTTCTTTTTTTTTCTTTTTTTTTTCTGGTCTGAACCGGTTCGGACCGGTTCAGCTGGTTTGGCCGGTTCGGCACCCCATCAGCCGGTTCTCCGCCGGCTTGGCCACCCCGAAGCTCACCGAGGTAGTGCTGGTGCCGGATCTGACCTCCTTTCCCCCCCACCGCGGCGACGGTGCCGGATCTGGGATGGTGGGTTTCGACCTCTTCTCCACTCTTTTCTCCCTCTTTTTTTCCTTTCTCCCCTCCACTGCCAGCTTCCTTTTCTCTCCCCTTATCTCCGCCGGCGTTGTGGCGGGTTCGGCGGTGCCTGGATCGGCTGGCACCGCCGCTTCTTTCTTTCTTTTCTTTCCTTTCTTTTCCTTCTCTGGTACGCTTCGCTTTGCTTTCCCCTCTTTCTTTTCTTTTCCGCCGGCCGCCGGTCGCTTCTGTCCTCCTCTCCCTCGACTCGCCGGCTTCTTCCCTCTCTCTCTCTCTTTCTCCCACCGTCGGACACCCCCCTTTTTCCTCTATTTTTTTTTTTCGACAGAAAGGGGGGTCCCTATTCCCGTTTCTGTCTTAAGCCTTTCTTTCTTTTTTTTTTATCATATTATTATTATATTTATATATTTTATTTATAATATATCTTATATAGATATATATATATATACATTGTACATAAAAATATATATATATTTTTTTTACATATAATATACATCTTGTTATATACTTTAAATTAAAGTACTATATACATTTAATATATGTATATATATTATTCATGTACAACATTATGTATAATACTAATATGTACATATTTATTTATGTAAAAACATATAAAAGTATATTTATATAATATAAATATACGCTTTTTTTTCTTTATATCTTTAAATTCGGATTTCTTAATATCCGAATTAAATTTCCAAATTCCAATTTCTCAATTTCATTACTTCATCGACTTTCGAATTTTCCAAATATTTCTATCTCTTATATAATTTCATTTATTTTCTGTAGTTTATTTTTTTTTTGTTTTAATATTAAATTTAAAATTTTAGCGGTTATCACAGTGCAAGTTGGAAGATTTATAAATTCTAGTTTTGATTTTGCTTTCTTTTTCTTTAAGTAATGCAAGATAGTTTTTGAAGTGCTTAAGCCCATAAGCACGAGATAAAGTTTTATGTATGGGCTAACTTTTATTTATTTCCCTTTCAATAAAGTGACTAGTGTGATGCATTGTCAATTTCTCATTCTATTCATTTGCCATTTCTCACATACTCACCATATCTTTCATTCACAAGTATCCAAATAATGAACATGATGATAATGATGTCAATAAATCTAGGGTTCAATTTTGAAAGAACTACTACGGTTGATGAATTAATAGTATGCCAATGTTGCGAAAGCAAGAAAATGAAGGAAAGGTTGCTCACCATCCGCACTTGATAGACAGTACGAGAAAGGTGAATCTCTTACGGAAGCTTCCAACAAGTTTGTCATTATTCAATAAATGATCTTTAATAAGAGTATTTACATTTGAAATGATAAATGGCCTTCTTTCACTATCCTTCAAGCATGAGTAAAATTATCCTTTGATTACCCCTTTTGAGCTTATTATATTTTTGTAATATAACCCACCAAGGATCACCCTCCATACTGGGGGCAAGGAAGATGAAATAAAGAAATTTTGAGGGCACAAATGAAAGTGTTCATGATGACTCGATGGGCAAAAAAAAATTAGCCCAGTTTTGTGAAAAAAAAGAAAAAAAGAAAAAGGGTTTAAATTCAAAAAGAAAACCCCAAAAAAAGAGCAAGAAACAAAATGAGTGAATTAGAAAGGGGCAAAATGCCTAAATGTTTTACTTGATAAAAAGTGATCCCTTGGTTTATAAACCTTGAAACACATTTTGGGCCTACTATATCCTTTTCTTTCATAAGCCCTCACCCGAGCCTACATTACGTGCTTTTAAAAGCCCATTTAGATCAAATGTAAATGCTTAAATTGAAGAATCATGCATTGAATGAAGACACACTTGTACAATGAGATAATAATCCTTTGAAGGTTTGATAGAGACAAAAGAAGTAGATCAAGTTGAATGAAGAAACCCATGAGCATCAGAAACTATCTTGGATCAAAATCAAGAATGCCTATTAGGGGGCATTAATTTGGATTGAGCACTGAAGGCTGAAATTTATCAAAGTCAATGAAGTTGAAAAAGGAAGCAGAATAAAAAATAAAAAAAAGGAAAAAATAAAAGGAAGAAAAAAGAAAAAAAAGAGAAAGAAAAAAAAGAAAAAGGAGGATTTAAGTTGAAAACTCGAAAAAGGCAATTTGAATCAGTTGAGGGGGGCACCTAAGTTGAAAACCGAAAAAAGGCGACTTAGGAAAATATCAACATCAAAAAGTTTTGATACGAGGTCAAGATTGGCAGACACTACATGAAAGAACATATCAACCTAAGAGTGGGCTTTTGGAAAAGAATTTTAGATTGACTTGATTGAAATTGTCAGAATGTTCATTAAATGGATACTAAAAACCTTATTCCAAACAGATTGTCCCATTGGTTTTTCTGGATTTCATGTTCCTTTTCTAAGAATGAATATCTATACCTCTCATGATCATTTATTCCACCCCAATAATAAATTGAGAAGATGTATGAGTGCATTACATTGGTGGTCAAGTTGAAAGGAAAATAAATGAAAAAAAAAGAAAAAAATTTCTTTTTAGAAATCTTGCATTACTAAAAAAGAGAAAGAAACAAAAGTGAATGATGAATATATAAATCTGAAAACATGATGCCTAGACTTCGGGCATAATTGGACTAGGACTCAATAGAAGATGGGATGAGAAAGGAAGATAAAGGATTTAAACAAGGAGAATTCAATAGACAGAATGGACTTGAAAGAGACAAGATGAACTTGAGAATCTTGTTACCATAATTGAGAATGCATTTGCATATATTCATGGAATAATGCAGGGGGCATGACATTGACATGTGCATAACATTCATGGCATTCATGACATGCATGACATTTCATTAGTGCATTTTGACATTGAACTGTATGTTAAGACATTAGGATAAGAAGTTCTGAATGATTAAAATTTTGAGGAAAAGAGAAAATATAAGAGATGGTAATTTGAAAAAATGATGAGGTATGAGAAAATGATGAGAAAATACTTTTTTAGAAAAACCTTAGATTAGAGTAAAGTCCAGTTTAGCTGGCACCTTAAAGGAGGATGAGGCCTAATATTGTTGGCATCAAAATGAAAGTTAAGCCCAGTCAAACCCATGTTAACTGGCATTCTAAATGAAACTTTTATTTTTCAAAAGTTCCAATGCCTCTGGTGAGAGGAGCACAAGGTTATTTTTCAAAAGTCCCAATGCCTCTGGTGAGAGGAGCACAAGATTATTTTTCAAAGTTCCAATGCCTCTGGTGAGAGGAGCACAAGGTTATTTTTCAAAAGTCCCAATGCCTCTGGTGAGAGGAGCACAAGATTATTTTTCAAATTTCCAATGCCTCTGGTGAGAGGAGCACAAGGTTATTTTTCAAAAGTCCCAATGCCTCTGGTGAGAGGAGCACAAGATTATTTTTCAAAGCACAAGGTTATTTTTCAAAAGTCCCAATGCCTCTGGTGAGAGGAGCACAAGGTTATTTTTCAAAGTTCCAATGCCTCTGGTGAGAGGAGCACAAGGTTATTTTTCAAAAGTCTCAATGCCTCTGGTGAGAGGAGCACAAGTTTATTTTTCAAAGTTCCAATGCCTCTGGTGAGAGGAGCACAAGGTTATTTTTCAAAAGTCTCAATGCCTCTGGTGAGAGGAGCACAAGTTTATTTTTCAAAGTTCCAATGCCTCTGGTGAGAGGAGCACAAGGTTATTTTTCAAAAGTCTCAATGCCTCTGGTGAGAGGAGCACATGTTTATTTTTCAAAGTTCCAATGCCTCTGGTGAGAGGAGCACAAGGTTATTTTTCAAAAGTTTCAATGCCTCTGGTAAGAGGAGCACAAGTTTATTTTTCAAAGTTCCAATGCCTCTGCTGAGAGGAGCACAAGGTTATTTTTCAAAAGTCCTAATGCCTCTGGTGAGAGGAGCACAAGATTATTTTTCAAAGTTCCAATGCCTCTGGTGAGAGGAGCACAAGGTTATTTTTCAAAGTTCCAATGCCTCTGGTGAGAGGAGCACAAGGTTATTTTTCAAAAGTCTCAATGCCTCTGGTAAGAGGAGCACAAGTTTATTTTTCAAAGTTCCAATGCCTCTGGTGAGAGGAGCACAAGGTTATTTTTCAGAAGTCTCAATGCCTCTGGTAAGAGGAGCACAAGATTATTTTTCAAAGTTTCAATGCCTCTGGTGAGAGGAGCACAAGGTCATTTTTCAAAGTCTTATAGCCTCTAGTGAGAGGAACTAAATGTTTCTTAAAAATTGTAAATATTTTGCAAAAAATAAAAAATAAAAAAACAAAAAAATAATAATAAAAAAAATCCGGACAAAATAGTTGTCTAATTGTCTTTGTACAATTCCTGATTTTCAGAAAATGTGCAAAGAGGGGCAACTGTAGACACCTAATTTTGTCCGACCAATTTCTCTAAATTAAAAAAAAATCAAATCAAAACAATAAAAAATGATAAAAAAATCAATTTTGGTCAAATCTTAAGTTGGAACCCCATGCATCCCATGCAAACTCTAAAATTAAAAATTTCAAATTTGAAAATCTCATGTGAAGCACATGCAAAATTCACACCTTCAAGAGTTGACTAAAGTTGATATTGTTGCCAAAAATAAAAGAAATTTGTTGCCATAAGAAAGATAGTAATAATAAAAGAAATAATCACAGTGAAATAAAATCTGAAGATTGATTACCAAAAATAAAAAAATGAAATGGAAATAAATTTTAAAAAAAAGGAAAGTTAAAGAAAATAAATGGAAGAATCCCATGATCATGGGATCAATAAACGGTCTTTGATTTATTTTCCTTTAAAATATATATATGATGATAAAAAAGATATAAAAGAGGGAGCCACGGTTAACCTAAGGGGAAAAAAAGAAAGAGAAAACCCTAGGGAGAAAGAACCCTAGAAAAAACCTGGGAGGAGAAAAAAAGGATCAGAATATCATCATCACCGTCATCTTGCCTCATCGCTATCACTGCCCAGCCCACATCATCATTATCTTCGCCAACCCCTCAGCCATCGTTTTTTGGCCTCGCACACCAGTGCTGTTGTTCCTTCTTTCCTGCTCCATTTGATTATTGCCACACGTAGTCACCTACACCAAGCTTGCTGTTGCTCTGTTTCTTCAAAAAGTTCCCACCGCCATTCACCACCCTAAACTAACTTTAAGCTACCTACTCATCATCTCATACACCACCCTGTATTTTTTTGAAGACTTTATCACCCCCAGTTTTGCATCATCTTCCTCGCATCATCACTACCATCGCTGCCAGTCACCACTCCTCACCGTAAGTTGTTGTCGGTCTTGCCAAGAAGTCCTTGTCGTCCCCTTCTGCCAACTTGCTGCTGCCCCGTAGCCACTGCATCCCATCTCCTGCATTACCAACGATTGCTCAAATCGCTACAAGCTGCTGGCCCTCCCTAGTTGTTGCTGTGAACTCGACTTTAGCAGAAAAATAAAGCAAGAAAGCGGTTGTGTGTTCTACGTCAAAGAGAAAAGAAATATTGGTAGCTAAAGAAGTCACCTGTGCCGTGAAATCCCCCTGCTAATCGGTATGTGTGACGTCGCTGGCCTTTGTTTGCTACGCCTGGTGTCCAAGAGTGAAGGAGAAGTTTTGAAAGGCAAGTCATTCCACGTGAAAGTGAGCATTGAAGGAAGAAAGGTGAGTGTAGTTTGTATTCTTTTGATATTTTACTTTATTTGTTTGTCAGGCTAGTTCTAAATTGATTGATTAACTCTTATTTTAAATAAATCGATTAATTCTTGTTGTCTTTAGGCAAGATTAAAATTAATGGATTAATTGGTCGGCTTAGGCAAGATTAAAATTAATTAATTGATTTATTAGTTGATTTGGATAGTCATAATTCGTAATAATGAAATAATTCCTTATAATGATAAAAAATAAATAAATAAATACGAATATAACAAAATATAAAGTTAAAACAATAGAATAATGACAAGATTTAGTGAATGAAAAAAGGACATGATTTATTCTGATGATGAGATTCCAAAAAGGGTTACGCTTAAGTAATACTTTGGAATCTCTAGGTAAGAGGATTCCTTTCATGATCTGACCAGCTTAATGGAAGGAGCTAAAGGGAATTTTCAATAAAAAATAATTCATGTGCATTTTCTAAAAATATAATAAATATAGTAAATAATAATAAAAAATATGATAATAATACGAGTTAGATGATAATAATTCATAAAAGTAAGTATAGATCATTCCGATGATAAGATTCCAAAGAGGGTTACGTTTAAGTAATACTTTGGTAATCTTTAGGTAAGGGAATTTCTTTTAAATTCTACCAGCTTAATGGAGGATTTTAAAGGAATTTTTTATAAGAGTGATTTATATTCATTTTCTAAAAAATAAAGATAATTTATATTCATAGATAAGTATAACAAAAAATAATAAATAGGAATATCAGTCAAGAAAGTAATAGAAAATAATAAATGATAAAAATAAAATAAGATAGAGGAGTCAAAGTTAGGAAATTTCCATAAAATACTAAAATTCATCCGACGACGGAGCCTCTTCAAGTAAGTCGTATAGTACTACTTGAATACTCTTGAGGTGAGGAAGATTTTTTAAGTTGTCCCACCAGCTTAATGGGAAATATTTTTCAATATTTAATTATTAAACTTAAGATTAACTAAGGTAAATTTGAGATAACCTAAAATTAGTTGGTACCATTTTAGGATGGGCGTTGTGAGGGTGCTAATCCTTCCTCACATGTAACCATACTCCCGAACCCTAAATTTGAGATGCAGACCAGTCCTTATCCATAGTTTTAACAGGTGACCAATCACACCTAGTAGAATGGTTGGTGGCGACTCCATAGATTTTGTGTCTAGCTATTAGGTTTTCTCCAAAACTTAATACGTTATGACATGTACGTAAATAAAATATTTTGAATACTAATTATAGCAATGAGAATATTTTTGGAATTCTTATACTAGTTACTGATTTTAAATGTTTATGGACTGATTGAAGATATGGTTTACTGAAATTGCTTCTGTAAAACGTTTTCGACTGTTTTATGAATTGTTTTGAGATTCTTGACTCCCAATAGTTGCCTTCGGGTATCATGCTACTGAGTGTATTGTACTGTTACTATTTGCTAATTGATCTTGTCATGTCATCAACCATCCCAGATGTCACCTAATCAATGCATACTCAGGACACCCTTCTGAATATGGCCATAAGTCTTATTGATTATTGTTACTCCCTTTTTGGGATGCTGAAATCGTATGATTCTGTTGGTTGTTGCGTTGTCTCCACTATACTATTTACTGTTATTGAAACTGCTTACCATACTATTTACTGAAATGTTTATTGAACTGATTTTTGAATGGTTTATTAAACTGTTTACTAAACCATTACTACTAATTGTCTACTGAACTCTGTATAGTCGAACCTAAGGATTGGGACAAGTGAGGTGTTCTAAAACATCCTTCTGTACTCAACCTGGTTACTTAACCAACTATAATATCCCTCCAAAATTTTAAGCTTCTTTAATGCTGATTGATACTGATAGTGACCATTAGTATAAGAGCACGTTTAAGATATATACATATAGATTTGCACAGTATGAGCTCTTTTATATATATTTTCCACTGGGCATAAGCTCACCCTTATTTTCCTTCCAAATTATCTGTAATAGTTTACGTCTCCTCACAGGGGGACTTTTGCTACAATATTCCTCAGTCAGTTCTTCGAATACCATAGAGGTATATTGTTATACTTTTATATACATATGTACAATACTATTATATGAATTATCGTACAGGGGATGTAAACTAAACTGTAATGTACTGAATGTAAATTGTGGTTTAAAATTTGGGGTAATCAGATGTAAAGTTCATGTTACATAAATGTTATTTGAGGTTGCTTAGACATTTAGTTTTAAATTGAACAAACGAATATGAAATATTGATTACTTGAGAAATAAAGAAACGAGTGAGGACACAACAGATAGCCCAACAAATCATACTGAAAAGGAAAAAGTTAGTTCTGATTTTTGGTAATTAGAACGTGACAGGATTGGGTCTTTATAATCTTAAGTTACGAGTTCTTAAAATCAAGGTATGAATTGTTTGAAAATCCATATTCTTTATGTGCATGCCATTTTACTAAGTATTAAGTGTGATCATTTGCTTTGGTTTGGATATTGTATATTTATATTTCCACTGCATACTTTGTTAATTGTATGTTTGATATGATTGAGCTTGAATGGAAACCAACAATTGGTATTCAAGCCTTGCTTAATACAATAGGAAATTGAAACTAGGATTTCTTGATGTTGCAATTAATACATAGGATGCATGATAGGTGTTTGATGTATTTTTCTCATTGAATTGGAATGTTTAAAAATATACTTTTATAAAGTTTTCAATTCTAAAAATTAATCTTAATTAATGATTTATGATGTTTGAATGATGATTTAAATAATGAAAATATATTACGCAATGTGTTTGACCAAATTGAAAATTTGAAATTGCTTGAAGCCTTGTGTAATATTGTGATCGGTTTTGAGCATGGTTATCATTATGGCTGCCTTATTTTGTTGAATCTTAAGAATAACAATGTGTAAAACTGTTTTACACACATGCTACAAAGATTCTAGGTTCATAAGATTATGAATCGTTCATGAAAACCTATGAAAATGAAACTCGAAGCTCCTTGTAGCCTTGAAATTTCAACAGCTTAAATTTTTTAGTGGGAGTGTCAAATTTTGGGCATTTTGGTATATTTGACCTTGTACTACTGTCCCCTACATGTGGTAAAAGTGATAACTCAAAATAACCATAGGAAGACCTAAAACAAAAACTTGAGAGATCATTAAAGCTAAAAAATTTTGATAACTTAATAAAGCTACCTAGGGGTATGCAATTTTGATGATTTTGGTGTCCAAGAACTTGTTTCATTGCCTATTTTGTGTGGTAGAAGTGATGGTTCAAGATAATCAAAGGTGGATCCCGTTTAGAAAAGGTTTTTAAAAATAGAAAGGGAGTTTTTATAAATGGTAAGTTTTGTTTTAATGCTCAAAATTTCCTTTGGAAAATAAACTTGTAGATTTAATTGAGAATATTAAAAGCAAGTTAATCAATATGATAATCATCAATTATGACTAAATAGTTAGTAAGATGATAAACTAATTGGATTATTAAAATGAAACATATATTTCAAAAATAAATTACCTAAATTGGCAACATGGAACATAATTTTTTTCAATTACCTTGTATTGTAAATGCTTGAAGATGATTATGGACTTATACCAATGTGATTTGATGGTTTTATTTTTATGTTAGTTTAATTTTATTAAATAGGGATTGCAAGCCTTATCTTATCTCTATATTTTTTTCTCAGGTTGTAGAATTCTTTTCTCATTTAAATCACCTCAACTATAACTCAAGGTTTTTTTTTATAATTTATGTAATTAAATTACATAGAATTAGATATAAGATTGAATTTTATTTAACCTAAAGAGGAAGATGAAGATAGAGATCCATTGACACCATAAAGATTACAAGCAAGCTCAAACAAAAAAATTGTGTATGTAATCCCAAGATATGATCAACTAATTTCCTTTGGTGGCTCGAGGGAATTAGAGTAGATAAAGTTTATAATCATCCTACTAGAGAATGCAAGTTATAGATTAATTATATGTGATAATATGAATGCTATGCAATCATTGTGATGAGACCTTAATTAATAAATAACAAATCCCTCATTAAAATATTGAGTCACATGCTTTGCATGATTAAGATGCCTTCCACTGTCTCGAAAATATAACTAGAGTTCTTTTAATCAAAGGCCTTAATGACAACTGTTAGGGTCACACTTTTACACAGATATGTTTGAGCTGATTGAAAATGGATCTTACTCAACTAAAGTTATATATTTCGATGCAACAAACTCGACTATATAACTTTAGAGGTAATAATTGGGCAAAACATACGTGATATGTTTGACAAAGAGTTGTCACCTAAGTGATCTGGGAGTTATATTGTGATGTAATTGATAAGTTATCTTATCTACTCAATTAGATCTCTTTGTAATGACAGGTGACTATGGTTATTGCAATAGGATTGAAAGAGGTCCCAACCTATTAAAAGTACCATATAAAGACTTTTGTTCAATAGTGAGGGCTATTATTTCAAAAAATTAGTGGGAAAACCAGATAAAGATTTAACACTTTGCCTTAATTTGGCTATGACATGAATAATTAATTAATATGTTATCTATACTTAAGTTGTTAAAATGAGTAATTTAATTACTGCTACGCGATGCATAATTGCAGCAATTTGCCTAAAACAGTGAGAATGGTATATATAATTGGAAAATGTACTCAATAAAAGGAAGGAAGATAATCACTTTTGATTAATGTGATTGAGTTGAACTTTTCTGCTGTCAACACCAACTTTTGGATACTAGATTCAAAATGTGGTATTCATCTATGTAATGAGATAAAGATACTAAAGAATAGTAAAAAACTTGGTAAGAATGAGGTGGTTCTATATGTCGGCAATGGAGCTGGAATCACAACCACTGCTGTAGGAACTTACACTCTTTCTTTGTCAACAAACTTAATGCTAGAACTTAATGAATGCTATTGTGTTCCTGCATTAACCAAAAACATTGAATCGATATCATACCTTACAATGCAAGATGGTTTTGAGTTTAGAATTAAAAGCAATATTTGCTTAATAATTCTAAATGAAGTTTGTTATGGAATGGTCACATATTGCGATAGGCTTTATGTATTGGATTCTATAGAGCCCATACTTAACATTGATGTGAAGAGAGCACGAAATGATGATCCGTCTCTTACTTATATGTGGCACTATCGATTGGGTCATATAATGAGATAAAGGTGACCAAATTACAGAAAGATGGTTATCTTGAACCATTTAATTATGAATCATTTGGTATATGTAAAAGTTGTCTCCTTGAAAGAGTAAGTGATTTATTGGCCTAAATACATTTTGATGTATGTGGACCAATGAACACTGATGCCAGAGGTGGTTATTCATTTTTTTTATTATGTTTATAGATGACCACTCTAGATATGGGTATGTATACTTAATAATCTAAAGCTTTTGAAAAGTTTAAAGAATTCAGAGCCGAGGTGGAGAAGCCCGACAAGAATATTTTGGCTCTTATATTTGATCGAGGAGGAGAATATCTAGGCAATATTTCTTAGATTATCTAATAGAACATGGGATCTTGTCACAATGGACACCTCCTAGAACTCCACAACATAACGAAGTGTCTAAAAAGAGGAAATTGTGAAATCCCCCAATTTCATGTAAATTCCCATATTTGTATAGTTTCCAACTTGGAATAATTAAATAAACACTGAATTTTGATGTATGAATGATATATGGGACATAGAAGAATAATGGAATTGATAGTCAAATAGTCAAAGAAGTAATTTTGATGTTATGAGAATAACTGGAGTATGAAAAGAATTAATATCAGAATTTTTATGTAGTTAAATGAGATGTGGCTGACAAATGGAAGAAAGAAGACCAATTAAGATGGTCAAATAGTCAATTGGTTAAAGGAGTCAATGGCTGATTTATGAAGAGGATTTGCATGCATTAAATGAAGCCATGAGTCACCCTCTTTAGCCATTATCCAAGTCGGTAGCAGATTTTCCAGCCCCTCTCGTTCCCTCCATTTTCTCCAAGTTTCCTCCATAGCTACCTTGACAAACCACCTTGTTCCTCCATCGAATCATTAAGCGTTTGTAACGAAAATTGTTCCTCATCACTAGCTCAAGCTATGTTTGTAATATAAAGAGCTGAATCCAAGTAATTAAGGAGATTTGAAATTCTGTCAAATTTGGCTATTAACAAAGGTAAGAGAAGAAGTTAGTTCTTTCAATTATGTTTATGGTATGGAGTTGTATGATGTTGATATAGTCTCCTTATGGTGTTAAAGTGAAAGAAAGCTAAAGGTTTGAATGATGATGTTTACAGCTTTGAAGAAGTAAAGGAAAGGAATTGGAGCCACCAAGCGATTACGTGTTTCGGTGTAATCGAGGCAAGGAATTTATGTAACGGACGTAGGGTGACTATGTCCGCATGATTTTAATTTGCTTTGGAAAGAAGTACCAGCTGTTTTAAGTGTAGGAAGGCTGAATTTCGGATTTTACTCCTAGTTACCAAAATGCTATGAGCAGCCGACTACCTTAAATAGCAGCCGACTGCCTAGATACAACCAAAGCATAGATTTTCAAAAACCGATGCAAACCAGTCGACTGCTATTTTCCAGTATGCATTCTGTTTCAAAACAGTCGACTGCTATATGGGACAGTCGACTGCTTTTACTTAAAAACATTCTGTTTCAAAACTTGCCGACTGCTTATAAGACCAGTCGACTGCCTTGTTTTCAGAAGCATTCTATTTCAAAACCAGTTGACTGCTATGTTGGACCGGTAGACTACCCCATGCGTTTTCAGAAAAGAAAATATTGGAATTTTTAAAAGAAAAATAATTTCGATAAATGAAAATATAAGATAGCAGCCGACTGCCCTATGAGGCCAGTCGACTGCCCTGTTTGAAAAGAGGTTTTAAAACCTTTTTCAAGAAAATATGAATGTCATAGCAAATAGCTATATGACAAATGTTTTAAGATTATGAAGTACTTAATGATTATGCACTTTTGTATATGTTCATGGCTGAGGAACTCTAGTCCAGCCCTTAGTGCCACAGATGACACTTGACTAGTGTTCATCGTGGCCACCGACATTTGGCCAAATTGTCTCTGAAATATGATTGGCTAGGGGAGGATTCCTAGCTCCTACGGGAGTATGCCACATGTTATTCAGTGCATAATTCTGTTAAATTGCGAATAGTCTCTCTGTTATTTGAAAGCTATATGATATATGTTTTAAAGAAAGAATATGATGCATATTTTGAAGAAAGTATAAGATGCATGTTTGCATATGCTATTCGAAAAAAGTATATGATTTACTTGATTTATAAGTATATGCTATTATGAAGAACTTTTATATGTTTGATGAAAGTATACGAATATGCTTTATAATGATTTTACATAACATTATAGAGCCAAGCAGGAAAACTGCATATAGAGGCATAGTATGCTCTTTTATATATTTTTCTTACTGAGCGTAAACTCACCCCTTTACAATTATTTTTCAGACTATCTGAAGTGATCCCTCGCTCTCAATAGAAGAGCCTTTTAGTGGATCTTGAAAGTTTACCTTCGAGATACGCTTCATAGTTATTATTGAAGGTATAATTATATAATTATGTAAAGTGAATTGTATTTCAGTTATTGTACAATACAACGCTACAATGATGTATATAATCACGTGGGGATATAGGTTATGTAAGTATTGGAGATTCTGATGAAATTGAAGTATGTATATAAGAAAATTTATATCATTCTAAATAGTGATAATGAATAAAGTATAAGAAGAAGAAAGAATGACATTGACAGATGAGTCTAACCACCCAAATGTAAAGAAAAATGATATAGGTAAATGGATAGAAATGAGGATGTCACAGAAACGAACTTTGTTGGATATGGTTCAGTCTATGATGTCTAGGGCAGACCTTACAATATTCTTTTGGAGATATGCCTTAGAAATTGCTGCTTAACTTCTTAACAGGGTTTTGACCAAATCCTTAGATAAGACTTCATATGAGATATGACAGGAAGAAAACCATATTTGTCTTACTTAAGGATTTGGGGCTATGATGCTTATGTGAAGTGTCTAACGTCCACTAACTTAGGCCCAACATCAGACAAGTGTAAGTTTATAGGAAATCCAAAAGAAAGTGCTAGATGTTATTTCAAAATTCCACTGAGTTAAAGGTATTTGTCTTGAAACATGTTGTTTTCTTGGAAAAAGTATCTCTCACACACAAAATTAGTAGGAGTAAGATTGTACTAGAAGAAGCACATGAACAACAAGCTAACACTGAAGTAAAACTCAAGCTAGTGGTTGATGCATCGGATGACAAACCAAAGCTCATGAAACACAAGTCTTGCGAAGATCTAATAGGTCAAGACAAATTCTTGAGAGATATAGATTTCTCTTGGAAAAAGATACATTATATATTGATAATGAACCTACTAATTTTGAAAAAGCAATGTCTAACATTGATTCTGTAAAAAGCTTTGAAGCTATAAAATTTGCATTAGGGGCGATGGAGGTTAACAAAGTATAGACTTTGGTTGATCCACCTAAAGGTGTAAAACCTATAGAATGGAAACAGGTCTTTAAGAGAAAGACCAACATGGAAGGCTACAGACGCACAAAGCCAAATTGGTAGCCAAGGGTTATACACAAGTAGATGGTATAGACTATGAAGAAACCTTCTCACCAACTGCCATAATCAAGTGCATTTGTATCCTACTGAATTTAGTTATATATCATGATTATGAAATTTGGCAAATGGATGTCAAAATTGCATTCCTCAATAGGAATCTCCAAGAGCAAGTGTATATGACACAACCTAGGGGGTTTGCATCTAAGAATGATGCCAATAAGGTATGCAAACAACATAATTTGATCTATGAGTTCAAGCAAGTTTCGAGAAGTTGGAACATCAGATTTGATGAGACAATCAAAGAGCTTGATTTTGCCAAGAATCCTGATGATCCTTGTGTGATAAGAAGCTGATCGGGCAGACAATCATTTTCTTAGCATAATATATGGATGACATATTGCTTATAGGAAGTGATATACCTAAATTATAGACTACAAAAGTCTAGCTATCCAAACAATTGAAGACCTTATATTGAGACTCTCCGGTGGGACTCTACCACGAAACTCTATCGCCCCGAGACTCTACCACGAAACTT
Organism: Heritiera littoralis; assembly: GCA_031772115.1. NCBI lineage: Eukaryota > Viridiplantae > Streptophyta > Magnoliopsida > Malvales > Malvaceae > Heritiera > Heritiera littoralis. The sequence goes on from JAPDPK010000148.1 coordinate 1,512,061, forward strand.
TACCGCCCTTAGACTTTACTGTCTTACTCTGCCACTCGAGGATACTGTCGTGTGATTCTATCACGGGACTCTGCTGCCTGAGACTTCATTGCCTTTGGAAGCCTTCTCCAACCATCCTCTTAACTACAAGGAGTCAAACTAGGCTTTTGATTAAATTCCAACAAATGGTGCCAATTATTGTTGTCTGTTTACAACAATAAATTTTGATGACGTAAGAATCTTGATCTTCGTGCTAGCCTGTTTCTAAGTACTCTACGAAAGAAATGATCAAAACGCGCAAAGGATTTCCCCTACACGCACACTCTGATTCTTAAGTTAGACATGATTTTGGCAGGGTTTCAGTAAGCAAATAAAGATTAGATCATAAAGAAGATACTTGTCACGTATTTATAGAAGTTATCTTCCTCGTAATTACTGTTAAGACCCATGACTTAAATGATCACATAATGGATCTTTCATGGTTGTCCTGAGCACTTTTTCTTCTTGGGCTCAATTTATCTTTAGGCCTAATGACCTTCGGTTTGACTCACATCAATAATAAATGCATCTTTTTTTAATTTTGCTGCTCAAGTACTAGGTTTGGGGGGTATTTGATAACATCATATTTGTCATATTATTTATGTTCTAATTCTTACATTGTATACTATGTTCTTGTATAAAATTGGTTGTTTGATGTATTTGTTGAAGTGTTTTGTAGGAAATTGAGCTTAAGATTAATTTTGGAGCTTATGGTAAGAACTCAAGCACTTATTCATGTATATAGTGATATGCACAGACATGAGAAAACGTGGAGTGAAATTTGAAGGGGCTGAAACACAACAGGATAGAAGCAAAGATGATGAACGTCACCTTCTAGAACCTAGACCCAAAGCCTAAAGAGAATCGAACCCAAAGGTATTGGACCTTGACCTTACGAATATGAATTCGAGAACCTAAGGTATAGCAATGGTGGATGGTGAAAAAGGAGGCACCACAAGGAAGAAGACCTTGATAAGCCTAGTTGAGAGGGAACCCAAGAGGAAGGCACACTCAAATTCTGAAATTCAAAACTGATCTCTATAATCAATAGCGTTTACAAGGTATTTATAATAATACTAGCACTTAAGCCCATAAACAAGTGGGCTGGAAATTAACACACAAACAGAAAATAAGACTAAACCCAAAATTCATGCCTAAACCTAGTTAATAAAAATAAATAGTGCAAGACACAATAAGACTCAAATGTGGGCTATTCAAGCACTTAACCCATCTTATCGTTAAGCTAAAATAAGACAGTAAACCATGCTCATGTCGTTTGGGCTTCCAAGCAAGTATAGATGTCTTCGGACTCTTCATGGAAGCTTCCTTAACACTTCAATGAGGCCAGAGCTTGTTAAATTAATGAGGCCAGGGCTTGTTGCGTCTTCTTGCTCGAGCTCGGGTAATTGGACCTCCTTGGATGACCAATGGATCCTTAGCATCACGAACATCACGAGCAAGTAGATCTCCATCATTCCCCCTCTCCTCAAAAGGATTTGTCCTCAAATCGCATATACCTTCATCAAAAGAAAAGGGAGAAAGATCAGAAACATTAAAAGTAGCAGATACACCATACTCACCGGGAAGATCCAATCGGTAGGCATTATCGGTGATCTTCTCAATGACTTGGAATGGTCCATCTCCTCGGGGATGCAACTTAGTTCGTCACTGAACAGGAAACCTCTCCTTTCTCATATGCACCTAAACCCAATCACCAGGCTCAAAGACTACTTTCTTACGATGCTTATTTGCTTAGCTGGTATACTGCTCAGTCTTCTTTTCAATAGCTTGATGTACTCTCTCATGGAGTTGCTTCACAAACTTAGCCTTCTGTTCTCCATCCAAGTTACTCTGCTCAGCACTAGGTAATGGCAACAAATTCAAAGGAGTAAGAGGATTGAAGCCATAAACAACTTTGAATGGAGAACAACTCGTAGTGGAGTGGACACTGCGGTTATATGCAAACTCCACATGTGGCAAGCAATATTCCCAATTCTTCAAATTCTTCTGTATAATGGACCTCAATAATGTAGATAGGGTTCGGTTGACTACCTCAGCCTGTCCATCAGTCTGAGGGTGACAAGTGGTGGAGAGTAACAATTTAGTTCCCAACTTTTCCCATAACGTCTTCCAAAAGTAACTAAGGAACTTGACATCTCGATCGGAAACAATGGTCCTCGGTACACCATGTAGACGTACTATCTCTTTGAAGAAAAGGTCAACAACGTTGCTCACGTCATTCATCTTGTGGCAAGCGATGAAATGAGCCATCTTAGAGAACCTGTCAACCACAATAAAAATAGAATCTCTACCGCTTTTTGTTCGAGGTAAGCCCAAAACAAAATCCATAGAGATATCAGTCCACGGAGTAGTAGGAATGGGTAAAGGAGTATATAAACCATGATTATGAACTCTAGATTTAGCTTGCCTACATGAAATGCATCTAGCACATAACCTCTCTACATCTCTCCTCATGTTAGGCCAAAAGAAATGTTCTTGCAAAACATCTAGAGTTTTCCTAACTCCAAAGTGGCCCATTAATCCTCCACTATGGGCTTCTCTAACTAACAGCTCGCGCAATGAACTCCTAGGCACACATAATTTATTTCCTCTAAATAAGAACCCATCATACCTAAAGAACTTGCCACAGCCAGATGTAGCACATGCCTCATAAACATTACCAAAATCAACATCGTCAACATACTGTTCTTTGATATACTCAAATCCTAAAAGTTTAACATCAAGAATAGTGATAAGAGTATACCTACGAGATAACGCATGAGCTACGACGTTCTTTTTACCTTGTTTGTACTTGATCACGTACGGGAACATCTTAATGAACTCTATCCACTTGGCATGACACTTATATAGCTTACTCTATCCTTTCAAATGCTTCAAGGACTCGTGATCAGTGTGGATGACAAATTCTTTGGGCTACAAGTAATGTTGCCATGTCTCCAAGGCCGTCACTAACGCGTACATCTCCTTGTCATATGTGGGATAGTTAAGTGTTGCTCCACTTAACTTCTCACTAAAGAAAGCAATTGGGCGTTTTTCCTGCATAAGCACAGCTCCAATACCTACACCTAAGGCATCGCACTCAATCTCAAAAGTTTTAGTAAAGTCAGGCAGAGATAACAAAGGAGCAGAACAAAGTTTATCCTTAAGCAAATTAAAAGCATGCTCTTGTGCGGGACCCCAATGAAATGCAACATTCTTTTTGATCACTTCGATAAAAGGTGCAGCTATAGTGCTAAAATCTCTAAGGAATCGACGATAGAAACTAGCTAAACCATGGAAACTACGCACCTCAAAAACAGACTTAGGTACAGGCCAATCTTTAATTGCCTTTACCTTCTCATTATCAACAGAAATGCCATGTGAAGAAACTACATACCCAAGGAAAACAATCTTATCAGTGCAGAATGTACATTTCATAGAATTGGCATACAAACTTTCATTCCTCAAAACAATAAGAACATTCCTAAGATGCTCAACATGCTCATGCAGACTCTTACTGTAGATCAAAATGTCATCAAAATAGACAACCACATACTTACCAATGAAATCACGGAAAACATGGTTCATTAAGCACATGAATGTACTAGGTGCATTAGTCAAGCCAAAAGGCATAACTAACCACTCATAGAGACCATGTTTAGTCTTGAATGCGGTTTTCCATTCATCACCTTCTTTCATACGAATTTGGTGATATCCACTCTTTAAATCAATTCTAGAAAACATGCATTCACCATGCAACTCATCAAGCATGTCATCTAGCCTAGGAATAGGGTAGCAATACTTTACAGTGATTTTGTTGACGGCTCGGCAGTCAACGCACATCCTCCACGTCCCATCTTTTTTAGGCACAAGCAGTACGGGCACGGTGCCTAGACTCATGCTCTCTCTCACATAACCTTTCCTCATGAGCTCCTCAACTTGCCTCTGAAGCTCCTTCGTCTCCTTGAGATTACTTCTGTAGGCTGGACGGTTAGGAATGGCAGCTCCGGGGACAAGGTCAATCATGTGCTCGATCCCACGAATCGGTGGTAATCCACTTGGGATCTCCTCAGGGAATACATCCTCGAACTCCTGCAACAATGAGACAACATCAGTAAGCAAAGTATCATGGAGTTCAGCATCAATGAAACAAGAATCTTTAAATAAGAGTAAAAGGATAGGAGACTTAGCAAGAAATGCAGTCTTCAAATCTCAGGGTTTGGCATAGCAGCTCACTGTTTTGCTTTCCTTGTTTTCCTTCTTTTCTTTAGCTTGCTTCCTTTGCTCCTCATGTTGCTCCTTTAGCCTTAATTGGTCCTCATAAATCTCCTCGGGGCTAAGGGGAGCAAGAGTGATCTTCTTGCCATCCATAGTAAAGGAGTAACGGTTAGTGTAACCATCGTGGATGACTCTCCGATCATACTGCCACGGTTTACCCAGCAATAGGTGGCTAGCTTGTATAGGCACCACGTCACACAACACCTTATCCTGATACCTTCCAATACGAAGAGGAACCAAGACTTGCTTCACCACGTTCACTTCACCACAGTTATTAATCCACTGCAACTTATATGGGTGGTGATGCTTGGTAGTGGGCAACTTTAACTTATCAACAAGGTATGTGCTAGCAACATTAGTACAGCTCCCACTATCAATGATTACAGTGCATACCTTATCACTAATATGGCACCTCGTATGGAAGATGTTCTCGCGCTGTGCCTCATCTTCAAACTTCGCATGGGTATTAAGAGCACGCCTGGCAACAAGTGCTTCACCATAAGCAACATACTCAACAACTTCTTCTTCTTCAGCATCTTCTAACACAGGCATCTCATCTTCAACATCGACTTCAGAACCTTCACTCTCAACATCTCCATTCCCATGCATGATCATCACTCTACGGTTGGGACACTAGAGGCAACATGTCCACCACCTAAACACTTGAAACACTTAATGCCACGTGTCCTACCCTGGGATGCTTGGGTAGGTTCAATCTTGGGCTTTGGAGGGCCCTCAGGCTTGGGCTTAGCAAAGCTCTCTGACTTAGGTGTAGACACAGGCTTATCATCCCTACGAAAGGTGTTAGATTTCCAAACAGGAACTGAACTAGGAGTGAAACGAGATGTACCTTTCCTTTGGAGTTGCCTTTCCACTTTAATGGCCACATGCAGCATCTCCTCTAAATCCATGTAATTCTATAACTCTACTACATTGGCAATCTCACGATTTAAGCCTTGAAGAAAACGAGCCAAAGTAGCTTCTGCATCCTCCTGGATATTGGATCGGATCATGGTTATTTCCATCTCTTTGTAGTAATCTTCAACACTCTTTGAGCCTTGGGTAAGACCTTGGAGTTTCTGGTATAGCTCTCTGTAGTAATGAGTAGGAACAAATCTCTTCCTCATGATGTGCTTCATCTCATCCCATGTAGACATTGGAGGATCTCCATATCTTCTTCTACTAGTGACTAACTGATCCCACCAAACCATAGCATACTCTGTAAACTCAACTGCTGCAAGTTTGACCTTCTTTTCCTCAGAGTAGTGGTGGCAGTCAAATACCATTTCAATCTTCCTTTCCCACTCCAAATATGCCTCAGGATCATTCTTGCCTTGGAAAGGAGGAATCTTCAATTTTATACTGCCAAGGTTTCCATCCATCTTCTCCTTGCCTCTATCACGGGCTCTATCAACTCGATCTCTATCTCTATACCCATAGTACCTTCTATGATGTCTATATGCCTCAAACTCTTCTTTCAATTCATACCCAACATTATCATCATACTCTTCATTGGCAACAACCTTACTTTTTAGACGGGAAGTATCACTTTGTTGGATCCTCGCAAACCGAGCTTCATGTTGGCCCAACTTATCATGAATGTCATTGAATTTCACGTCCATCAGTAGGAACTGTTGTTGTATTGCTTGAAGCATGAGTTCAATCTTTTTAAAGTCTGACTTAAAACCTTCAGAAGACATCTTTAACAAGTGCTATCCTCACATGTTTACACTTAATCACTCAAGATGGAACACTCACACTCGTGTTTCACTCAAGTAATTTGGCTTTTCTCTACTAATGTTACTCACACACTCATGCCTTTTTCCCTTACTCTACCTCAACTCTATAGGTTCACAATCGTACTAGAGACTCAGTCAAAGATTCAACCTCGAAAATCAACTAATTCACCAAGTATTTTCACCCAGTATTTTTTTTCGTTTTTTGTCATTTTTTTCTTCTTTTTTTTTCATTTTTTTCTCTTTTTTTTTCCACAGAAAGGTGCGGCTAGGGTGACTCAAAGAAAGAAAGAAAGAAAGAAAGAAAGAAAGAAAGAAAGAAAGAAAGAAAAAATTCACTAGAATGACCAAAAAAAATAAAAAAAATGGCCTAAAACTATAGGAAGACGATGGAATTTGGCTAAGATAGGGCGGGGCCCGTGTTTACAGGTTCGTTTTATTTCGTTGTTTTCTTTAAAACGGCTACTCGCACGCCTCCTAACTCAACCAAAATTTTCTGTTTGAACAGTGTTTGAACAGTACCATAATTTTTTTTCGTTTTTTTTTAAAATCTGATTTTGCGGTTTCCTTGAAAAGAGTAGGGGTGCGGCTAGGGTTGAAATAAGTGGCTGAAGAAGTGCGGCTAGGGTTGTGATTAGAGGAGTTTTGGTGTGACTAAGAGATTGACTTGGAATAAAACTCAGAGTTTAACTCAAACATAACAACTAAGGGACTGAATTTGCACTAGATTTTAGAATTCAACTCAAACACAATAACTAAGGTGGCAGAATTTTCCAAGGACTCTACCAAAAGTGAGTGACGCACAAACAAAACAGAAATCGAAACCTGAGCTCTGAATACCAACTGAAATGCTCGGACATGAGAAAACGTGGAGTGAAATTTGAAAGGGGCTGAAACACAACAGGATAGAAGCAAAGATGATGAACGTCACCTTCTGGAACCTAGACCCGAAGCCTAAAGAGACTCGAACCCAAAGGTATTGGACCTTAACCTTACGAATATGAATTCGAGAACCTAAGGTATAGCAACAGTGGATGGTGAAAAAGGAGGCACCACAAGGAAGAAGACCTTGATAAGCCTAGTTGAGAGGGAACCCAAGAGGAAGGCACACTCAAATTCTGAAATTCAAAACTGATCTCTATAATCAATAGTGTTTACAAGGTATTTATAATAATACCTAGCACTTAAGCCCATAAACAAGTGGGCTAGAATTAACACCAAACAGAAAATAAGACCAAACCCAAATTCATGCCTAAACCTAGTTACATAAAATAAATAGTCCAAGACACAATAAGACTCAAATGTGGGCTATTCAAGCCCTTAACCCATCTTATCGTTAAGCTAAAATAAGACAGTAAACTATGTTCATGTCGTTTGGGCTTTCAAGCAAGTATAGATGTCTTCGAACTCTTCATGGAAGCTTCCTTGACACTTCAATGAGGCCAGAGCTTGTTGCATTAATGAGGCCAAGGCTTGTTGCGTTTTCTTGGCTCGAGCTCGGGTAATTGGACCTCCTTAGATGACCAATGGATCCTTAGCATCACGAACATCACGAGCAAGTGGATCTCCATCATATAGCCTTAAAATAGGAGGCATGTATTGTTTGCAAACCTGATTTATAATTAATTCCCAATTACATAAAGAATTTCTCGGTTTCTGAACACCTTATTGTGTTTTGGGAATAACTCTCTCAATATATATCAGATTGAGGTGATTTTTGATTATATAGAAATATAAGAGACAGGGATACAGCTTTCATGTTATGACTTAAGCTAATTAGGTCTTTTTGAGGGTGAAAATTACATCGAAAGTTGGGTTTACTGCTGCATGAGATAAAGACAAAATTTAATTAAAGAAAAGCCAAGATTTAATCCAAAGATGAGAGATTCTAGAAAATTGTTTGGAGTTTGAAAGTTCCAAGTAAAATTAAGAACTTTCTATGGAGAGCATGTAATAATGCAATATCAGTTGGGGTAGCATTATGGAAAAAAAAGATCCTGGACATTCCAAAATGTTGGATTTGTGAAGAGGAAGATGAATCTGTTCAGCATTTGTTGCTTTTATGCAGTTGGACAAAAGTAATTTGGTTTGAGTGTTTTTTTGGTATGAAGATATGTAGTGAGAAAGTTACTTCTTTGGATTGTTGGTTTGTTGGGACATATAATAGTTTAAAACTTGAGGAACAAGCGGGGAAGATGGTGGATTTAGCCTTTATATACTGGAATATATGGAAAGGAAGAAGTGAATATATAAATGGTAGAAAACCTCTGTTTAGGGAGAGAATAATATCCAGGATTAAAAATGCATTGTATGAGTATGGTGGAAAGAGGATTGGGGTTAAGGATGGATATATCAGGAAGAATTATAGGAGAAATGATAAAAGTGAAGGTGGACGGGTTGATTCAGATACTGATTGGATTAGGATTAATTGTGATGGGTGTTATGCGGCAAGTTCAGGATCTACAAGTAGTGGGGTTGTGGTTAGAGATTACAGAGGATTGGTGATTAATGGGAGTTGTAGATCATTCTGGCTTCAAGTGCATTAATGGTTGAGGCTTTAGCATTGAATGAGGGTGAAACTTTGGCTATCAAAGGTTGTTACAATAAAATGATTTAGAAATTGATTGCAAAAAGGTGTATGATCTGTTTGCAAAAAAAGTAGCAGTAGATTGGAAAACTTGGCTAGTACTTGCTGATATAAAAGAGTTGACTAAAGAGATTCCAGTTTTCAAGTTAACACTGGTTAAAAGAAATGAAAATGTTGTTGCAGATTGGGTTGCAAGCAATGCGAGCAAGGGGATGAGTTGGTCTGCTATGTGTAGACTGTTTTCATCTTCAATGGTCGGCAATTATGATAAGGATGGAGTTTTTGCACCACCTTTGTAATTTTTCAGAATAGAATAGATATATGAACTAGGAGCAAATGTTCGTTTATATCTGTTCTATTATTTGCAAAAAGAGATACTTTGACTGTGACATTAATAAAGTTTCTTGATTCATTGGCCAAAAGAAAAAAAGATCAAGGAGCATTTTTGAGATATTACCGGCTGATTATGCAAAAGTGCTAGATTTTTAAACTATGAGAAAAAAATTATAAAAGGGGCAAAAAGCGGAGAAGAAAAACAGAGGTGGATGCAAGCTAACATCAACTTTCTTCTTTATCGCATATCGTTGTTCTTGTGCAAGATTTAGAGAGGCAAAGTATAGAGAAGTAGGCTATGTATTTGGAAAGTATATAAGTAGGCTTTAAGGAGAAGAAGAGAGATCTTGGATTGGCAAGGAAAAAGGGATAGGTTGTTTATTTCTTTTAGTATAAATTTTCCTATTAGCTTTCTTAATATTTGTTTTCTGTTCAACTTTGTTATGTTTGGATTTCAAATTGTTGGTGCTTGTGGCTATCTCGTGAGTTGCAAGAAGCTGAGAGTTGCTAGAAACAATGAGTTGCTGGAGTAGAATAGAGAGGCAGCAACTAGAATTGTGAGCATAATAGAAGTAGCAGAATGTGAGGCAGAAAAGATATTGAAGCTAAAACCAAAAGCTGCTTAAAACTTGAGTTGTTTGAGACTAAATGCAACAATGTGGAAGCAAAATAAGAGTTAAAGAAGCTACTATTAGAAGTGAGGTAGAACAGTAGCCGAAAGTTGCTGCTGAAATAGAAACTAATGCAGAACCGTGAGTTGAAAGAAGAGGTAGCATCGAAAGTAAAATAGAACCTGTGAACTATTTGTGTCAAGCTATGATGAAAAAACTGCCACATATTGTTTTAAATTCAATTTATTGTTATTGTTGTTGTTGTTGTTGTTGTTTGATCAAAGCATGAATTTTCTTATTAATTTGACGTTTTATGCTATGCTAAACATAAACTAATTTTCTTAGCTAGGAATTCGATGCATCTTAAATGAATATTCTATACCTTTTTGGAATTATTTGGTCATTTCTTGATTCTATTTTTATTCATTGAGTTAATTCAATATTTTGATTTACATTATTAATTGGCCACTTGTAATATGAAGAAATTAATTGTATGAGATATGGTAAGAGTAGACACCATATTCTAAGCCATGAATAGTGCTCTTGAACAAATGAGTAGTTGTTTGATGCAAACACTGAGCTAAAAACATCTATTTGGTTCTGTGAGAACCATGTATTCTGGTACTGTTTTACATGTAGGGATACTCACCACTGTTTGATTCTTGTGTATTTCGCAGGTATGACTCGATATAGTACAGTGGGCCCCACAAGTTCTACAGTGCCCGGATGGACTTGAGATCGGACAAATATTATTCAAAGGGTTCAATAAGCCTACTATAAGAATTTGGAACCTAAAATCCCTTATTTAGATTATTTTTGGGAAGTGTGCCAACAATTTAGGAAATGACAATTAAGGACATAGCTCGAATGAATTTTCATTAATAACGGTCAAAGTAAATTGACTTTTGACCTACTGATTGAAGTATGATAATCTACGTATAAATAAGTCCTAGGCTATGTCAATAGATGATCGAATTGTTGGTGAAATCAAAAAATTACGTGATTGGCCCAGTAGGGGTATTTTCATAATTTCACCCTTATGTCAATCAAACCTCAATAAAATCACCATCATTCATTAAAATATGCCCAATAATAATATTTGGTGATGAATTATGAATTTTTGGAATTAAACTGGATAGTTAGAAAAATTATGGAAGTTTAAAGGGTAATTTTGTACAAAATCTTTATAACCAAGGGCAAAATGATCATTCTACCTTTTAATGAAGCTTCTAATTTTCTCTACAAGCTACAACTGGCCACTTCATCATCTTCTTCAACCTCCCCCACGACACCCTCCATAACCATACCTTGTGAACAACAAAAATTCAACAAAAACCCTACCTAAACTACATTAAATCAAGAAAATTCCTTCTACAAAATTGTTCTACACATCATCCTCTACAAGCCCATAGCCATAGCTTGTTGTAAAGTTGACAAAATCAAGAGGAAAAACTCCCCATAAGTTTTGGCCAAGGTATGTCATTTTTATACTTTTGGGTTCTTTAAGTTTTAAGGTTACTACATGATGAAATCAAGCTTCCTAAACATGATTCTAGCCTTAGTTTTGATTAAATCCTATTCATTCACCACCGTAGGGTTTCGGCCATGATGAAGAACAAGGGGATTTTTGTGTTTTGATGCTTAAAAATGGTGCCAAATTAATGAAGAAACTTGAATAAGCATGAATGATATGTTAAATTGTCGAAAAAACTAAGGAAACCATGCTTAGGTGCATTCGGCCATGGCTATGGGAGAAGGTTTTGTTGCTCAATTTGGTAAGTTTAGGGTGCCATGAGACTGTAGAAATTAAGAGGAGACTGTTGGTGAAGTTGGAATTAAAATCGGAGTTATGTAGACGAAGTTATGTATTAGCACTAGTGTAAATTATACTGGTTTAATATTTTCTGTAGACAATGTGGCTGAATTTAATGGAGAAAAATTAGTTAAAAACTAGAATGTGGAGAAATAACAATGTTGGTGTAATGTTTTGCAGCTTGAAAGTAAAGGAATATCGAATGGTGCTATCGATAAGTCGATAGAAAAACGACAGGTAAGGGATGAGTGTGTAAGTTGTAAGGATACTGTGAATGCATGTTTTGGCTTAAATAAATTTTATGAAGTGATTTTTAAATAAATTGCTTTGGAATTGGTGAGATTATGGATACTGGCTGGTTTATAAACTGTGATTTCAATGCAGGAGAGTTAGGTTAGAAATAGCCGTTATACTGCCGAAAATTCTAGTAAATTAATAAAATTACTTTTAGTATTCTTAATTATTAGGAATAAATAAATATCCAAGTGATTCCCATGTGTTTTATCAAAATTGCATAATTTTATTATTTATCGAAAAACAATATTTAAATATTCATGTTAATGAATTTTAATTACATGAAGGTACCAGCATATGTTTATTACTGTTCTATAGATAAAGAAAACATTTTTAGATAATGATATTGAAGTGTGAATATTTTATAAATATTTATTCCTAAACTGAATATATTTTTTAATATATTTATTTATGGACAAATTGAAGATATTATCAGTGAAATTGATTTCATAAATGGTGTTTATATTGTATATACATTGTTTTGAGACTATTAGACCTCATATCATGCTCACGTGTCACGTGTACTGTTGTTGTTGCTACTGTTACTATTGCTGATAGACCCGCCAAGTCTTCAGCCTCCACAAGTCACTTGGCAAGTGTACACTGTGGACCCCATAGACTATGGTCATATATCTCACATGTTTACTGTTTCTCCCTTTTCGGGATCTTATTATAGCATGATATACTTTGGGTGTTGCCTGGTCTCCACTATACTGTACTGTTTATCGGATTGAAAATACTACTGGTACCGAAATGAATGTTTTAAATATTGATTTTACTGTGAAATTTTAAAGTGTTACTATTTGTTTACTAGACTTCTATATTGAACTGTTTACTGAAGTGATTTAATTAAAGTGTTTATATATCTTGCTTTATAAACATATTGAATAATACCATGAATTGTTTTTACATGATTAAAGTGATTTTTCATATCAATTCCAATTGATTACTCCCTATAGTCACTTCTAACGGTCGGGACACGACAAGTATTCTAAAATACCTCTCATACTCTATTTAGTTTCCTAGCCTACTATAGCATCTTTCCTGATTTGTACCTTAGTGCACTATTAGGAGTTAAATGTTTTAAGCATATAGATTTCATAGTATCAGTCTTGCATACGATTCTCTTACTGAGCACGTTAGCTCACCCCTTATTTTTCCACTCCACAGATTATTTGCAGTGATCGTTTTATATATCATTCCACGGATTTGGCTGTGTTTTTGGTACCCTAAGGCGGTAGTTAGTGGATCTTGGAGGTATATGTTTTTTTCTTTTATATGTTCAAACATTATTTTACAGTACTACGGTTGTATAATTCATGTACAGGGGATGTAGAACTTGTGAAAGATATTGTAAATTATATTTTGTTATAAATATTAATAATAATCATAAATAGAATTTATTTAAACGTGAATTACTGTTAAAAGTGAGTGTGGTAAAGACATCATGACAGCCCAACCATTCTACTGTGTGTGTGAAAGTGGTTAAATACTGTAAATTACAGATCATTACAGGCTCTTGATATATGTTCTTATGATCTTAATGGATTTTTAATCATTGATTATACTAGATACCATAGTTAATTTTATGATTAAAAACACCTGATTATAACGAGACACCTACCTAAATAATTATATATTAGGAAGAACGAACTCTAGAATTAAATTGAGACTTGTAGAATCAAAAGCATAAAATTGCAATGTATTGTTGAATTCAGATTCCTAGGATTTTATTTAGTGATAAATTTATAATCTTTAATTAAACTTTGCACTAGGTTAATTGCTTTAATTAGTTAATTTCTTTACTCAATTAGATAATTAGGGAATTCCGTTTCATTGATTTTCATAATTTTTTAGGACATAATGTAGTTAACTTAAATTGAATAAATTTGAAAAATCTGTATGAGATTGACTTTTGTATTTGTACGCTATATTATCGTTTGTTTCTAGCACTTGCAAGATATAACTTCTGTTCATCAGCAAGATAATCAACTTGATTCACCTTTTTTTTTCAAATGATTTGTTGATTTTTTTTTTCAAAGGGCGACATGGATTTTGTCATTAAAATCTACTCCTTTTCTGGTCTACAACTCAATTGTACAAAAAAGTTAGCTATATTATACTAGAATTAGTAGAGAATAACTTCATTCAAATCCAGTTGGCTTCAGGATTCAAGATTGACTCACTTTTGGTCAAATATTTGGGAGTTCCTTTGGTCGCTAAAAGACTTACAAGAAAATATAGCTCACCACTCCTTGAGATGATCACAACCACGATTAATAGTTGGGCTGCAAGGCATTTATCCTGTGCTGCCAAATCAATGCTGATTAGTGTGCAAAATTATTGGTGTAGGAACTTTATTCTGCTAAGCATGTTCTAAGGAAAATAAACAAGGTACGTTCAAGCTTCTTTTGGAAAAAGAAAGAAGGATCTGCTAGGAGTGGTAGAGTCAGTGGCGCAGCCACATTGTAATTTTGGGGTCAATTGACCCCAGTGAATTTTAGAATTTGTTTTATAAAATATATTATTGTGGGAAAATTCATAAATTAATTTCGTGAAAAATAAAATATAAAGATAAATGACCCCCTGAAATAAAAAGTCAAAAATCATAGAAAAATAATTTTGGAATAATATATTATTAAGGGTTTATCCAATTAAACAATGAATATAATTGAATAAATTCAATACAAAGTTGGACCAAATCCACACATTATGAGATTTAAAAATTAGATCTCAAAATTTCGTGATTTCATACTTACCATTAAATAAAGATTTCATTACGAATAATTTTCAGCAATGAAAATAATTAATAATTTATTACTAAAAAAAGAAAATAATTTAGTGAATAATTTGTTTAATTACATATATTGGAGAAATGCATTTGGTATATTAATGATTATTTTTAAATTACCAAAACTCTTCATGATAATTATAAAAAAAAAAATTGTACCGAAGATTTTCTTTTGAATTATCATCAATGGTCAAGTTTTTAAGTTCCACAAGAGAAATAAAATGGCTATCTGCTTATCTAATAATTCATAATTTATTATTTTCTAATTATATCTAAATGAATATACATTAATTCTTCAATCTCATGGGTGAAATTTAAAATTTTACTGTCATATAACATATATATTTTTTGCTATTTGTACTTAATTATTGTTATGATATTGCAATTACTTAAAGATTTTGTATAAAAAATTTATATAAGATATTTGTTTGCTTTAAAAAAAATTTTAGTCCTTTTTATATTTTTTTAATTTTCATAGATTAAGAAATACAAATTAATGAAGGAAATAAAGAATATAGGATGTTTGAGAACTAAAAGACCATACAATTTTAAAAAATTTTAAAAAATTAAAAATAGGTAAAAATATAAAAAATATATATTTACTTTTTGACCCCACTAAGTATATTTTTTGACTACGCCATTGGGTAGAGTGAATTAGCAAGCTATTTGTTTTCCTAAGTTTAAAAAATGTCTGAGAATTAAAGATATTATGCCTTGGAATCAGGCTTGTTTTTTTAAGAATACTTGGCCCATCTTCATTAAAGCTCAATATGGATTGCATGGCTTTTAGCTTATGTTTTGAAGAGGATAAGCATTTGACAATTCATGCTCTGACAAAACAGCATCTGGAGTAGGAGGAAACTACTACAACTTAAACGCATTGCTCAATAGTTTACCAAGCAGAAAAATGGACTTTAGATATGGTCTTCTTTCTGCAATTTTGGGGAATGAGATCATGCCCAATCAAGGGAAAGTAGGGTGGCACAAAGTTACATGGTTTCAAATAGCCTTACACAAAAGACAAGTTGAGAACTTGGGGAATAGAGGTCTGAAAGAGGTGTTATTTTTGTCAAGGAAAGGGACCATGTGTTTTTTCTGTCCATGACTTCACAAAGAAGTGTGGCAGATGATCCTTCCATTATGCAGGATTAATAAAAGAACGGAAAATTAATCTACAAAATCGAGTTGGGTAATGAACAAAATAAGAGAGAGCTCTGATTTCCAGTATAGTGCGCACTGCTTGGAATACTTGTGTGTACCTGATACATGAGAAAGAAATTGTCATTTGTTTAAACATATAGAAAAGACAACAGCTAAGTGATTCATTGGATTAAGGATGTTGTCAAGATTAAATTACATGGGCTACAAACAAATTGTTGCTGACGTAGCTAATAAAAAATAATGAGATGCCTAGAATCTTAGGATTGCAGTTTTAAAATAAGTTACTATTAGAATTGATTTTTTTATTGATTTTTCTAAAAATTGTTGGATTATTGTACTGCAGTAAACTTCTACTAACTTTGGATAAATGAAATTATCCAACAAAAATTCTTATTTGTAAATTGAGTGACATTAAGGATTATTATTCACTATACTACCAGTAAAGTTTTTAAACTCCACGAGCGGAATTAAGATAATAACACATACTTTTTAAGAAATATTAAAAAAATAAAAATAAATAAGTGTGTATGTGTCACCATCTTAATTCTACTTGTGAAGTCTAAAAACTAAATTGACAATGTATTGGATAATTATCCTAATATTAATAGTAAAAGAAATTTATTTAATGAAAGTTTTTAATGGAATTAAAATTTTATTTATAAATTAAATAAATGTATTAATATTTATTTTAAAATAAAACATTTAAAATTTTCATTTTCATAAATTCAAAAAAATTTAACTAC
Organism: Heritiera littoralis; assembly: GCA_031772115.1. NCBI lineage: Eukaryota > Viridiplantae > Streptophyta > Magnoliopsida > Malvales > Malvaceae > Heritiera > Heritiera littoralis. The sequence goes on from JAPDPK010000148.1 coordinate 1,528,426, forward strand.
TTTGATATATATATATATATATATATATATATATATATATATAAAAGACATGTCATTCTTCGTTCATCCTAATCCCATTTATAATGTATAAATATTTCATTAACAATATATTAAATTATTATTCATAGATTATAGATTTACATCATAATTATATTCGTTATTCATCATCACACATGGATTATACTACAATTTTTTTAAGCTTTTTAATCACTTATTTATTGGCTTTTTCATTTCTCTCTCGTTGGTGTCGCTCCTTTCATTCTTTGCGTATGCTATCCTCTCTCTCACACCTCGATCTTTCTCTTAGTTAGACCTGTGTCATTCTTCGTTCATCCTAATCCCGTTTATAATGTATAAAATTTTCATTAACAATATATTAGATTATTATTCATAGATTATAGATTTACATCATAATTATATTCGTTATTCATCATTACACATGGATTATACTACAATTTTTTTTAAAGCTTTTTAATCACTTATTTTATTGGCTTTTCCATTTCTCTCTCGTTGGTGTCGCTCTTTTCATTCTTTGCGTCTGTTGTCCTCTCTCTCACTCCTCGATCTTTCTCTTAGTTAGACCTGGTAATTCGTGTTTATAATTTGTTTTCATATCATGTAAAACAGTGTTCGTGTCGTGTAAGACACGAAAATTTCGTGTCGATATGAAAAACTCAAAATGTTATTTTTGGCTTTTACCATATTCATATATTAATTTTACTTAATTTTAACCTCATGTCATCTCGTATCATTTATTCGTATCGTATTCGTGTCGTGTCTAAGATTGTCAGATCTCCTCTTAGTCTTTATTTTCTCTCACCATCACTCCCTTTGTCCCTCGCTAACCTCTTTATTTTCTCTCACCATCACTCCCTTTGTCCCTCGCTAACCTCTTTATTTTCTCTCACCATCACTACCTCTGTCCCTTACCTTCTTCCTCCAGTCAATGGTTGCTGCCTTTGCCAGCTGCTTCCCCTCTCTCTCCGTCTCTCAATCCTCTTTCTTTCTTTTCTAGCAAAATTGAAAGTGAAAAAAAAAAAGAAATTTTGATAAGAGAATTTCTATTCATACCCCACAATTTACTATTTCTACCCCAACTCATTTTTAAATAGTAAAAAAGAGTGATAAAATATCGAATTTACCCCAGCTGTCACGATGCGCAAGTCTCACTTGCGCAACTTTCTCGCGCAAATCTCACTTGTGCTACTTTCTCGCGCAAGTCTCACTTGCGCGACTCCTTTATTCATTTTTATCATCGTTTTTAGCAAAAAAATCCAAGGAAAAAAATGTAAATTGTTCGCGCAAGTTGAACTTGCGCGACTTGCGCGAATTGTTCGCACAAGTTCAACTTGCGCGACTTATTCGCGCAAGTTCAACTTGCGCTAATTGTTTGCGCAAGTTCAACTTGCGCTAAGGAAAGAAGGAGCCGGCAGTGATGGGTAAAATGGTCTTTTAACGTTAGGTGTTGTTTGGGGTGGGGTAAGTTTAGTAATTTATGGGGTATGAATAGAATTTCTCACCCAGCTATAATGCCCAAGCAAACAGACGGAAGAAGACGAAAGTACCCTTAAGGTTTTGAAAATTTTGATAGATATAAGGCTATCCTAGTTTGTTACGGTGCAATGGATAGATTAGTTTTACTTTTTAAATATATATTGATACATATAATGAATTTAATAATATTTAAGTGAATAATATATAAGTTTGCTACAAGTATGTATAACATTGACAATTTTGTCTATCTTAAGCAAAAATTGCTCATTTGTACTAAAAAATATGTGTATGTGTACGTGCAGTGATGAAGCCAAAAAGTTAATTTAAAATATAAAATAAATTAATTAATTTGACATGATTTTATATATTGAAAACGATGCACGATAATTTTGTTTTCAATGTTTTGGAACACACCTTTTTTAAAAAACAATTAACCTATCATTTGACTAGTAATCTCTCATTCCATTATACAAACAAGTGTTCAACATTTTCTTTATTGAAAATGCATTATTATTATTATGGAAGTGGCAACTGATAGAATAAATATTAGTGTTAACAAATAAATTCATGGATACAATTTATCTTCTCCAATCTCAAGCATTACTATAATAAAATTACCAATTCTTTTGAAAATTGAAAATTTAATGCTAGAATGCATAAAGTTAAACTTTCATTTCTCGCAATTTCACAAAAGAAATTCCAATAAAATTTAATTTAGTAACATTTAAAAACTTATTTATATAATACAAATAAAAAATTTTCTTTTCAGGCTAATGGGGCTTGAGCCCTCACTAGACCTCATGGGACTCCACTCTTGTGCATATGTATATGAATATCAATGTAAGTGTAACTCTTTATAATAAATTGAAAAAAAAAAGCTTTATTTTAACATAAAAAAATATTTAATGTCAATATCTATTTAATCATCTAATATTATGATCATTGATCAAGGAATCAAACTAATATATAGAGTAAATTTCACTAAAACTAATATATGAGTAAATTTTACTGAGGTCCTCAAGGTTTTATCATAATCTAATTTTAGTCCATTAGTTTGAGAAATGAACATTTTGATTCAAAATTATAAATATGACGGTACAAAAAATTGTTTTAATAAGCTACTATTAAAAAATCTATGAACCTAAACGTCTGTTACTAATGAAATATTCATAATACCTTTTTTTTGGTATTAAAAAATAAAAATCTTACGTAGAATAAATTTTTTAAAAATTACTTAAAAATATTAAATAGTAATAAAATTAATTGTTGACACTTAAAAATGTGATATTATTAATTTAAGTTTAGTAATTAATTGATATATGTTAAAATCATTTGTGATTTTAGACTAAAGTGTCCATTTTGAAAATTAATGGATTAAAGTTGAATTATGGTAAAACCATTAGGACATCAGAGGAATTTATCCTAATATATATTACATGAATACGTTATAAGAAATAAAATGTTTGAAATTTAAAAACAACATTATATCTCAACTTTACAATCTAATCTAATTACAATAAAGTTTGACACTAACATATTAAGGTTAATCTATCCTCAAAATAAAAAGTATTTAATGTAAATAATAAAAAAAGGTAACTAGGGTAAATCGTTCGTTACATATTATTATAATAAAAATATTAAATTTTTTTTATAAAACACAAAACGATCAAATTAAGAAAAAAATAACTTTAAAATATTTTGAATATTAATTAAATTTCAATTAAAAAATAGAAGATATGAAAATAAATTAAAAATTGTGCACCTAATAGAAAACAATATTTATGTGAACAGTCCAAGTTTTTTTTTATTTGCATAAATAGTCAAAATTCATCGAATTTGAGTTTCGGTCAACTAACGGGTTTTTATCAAATTTTGATTAAATAATCGGATAATCAAACGAGTTCAGGTGATGAATGGGTACTGTTAAAATTATTAGGGTAAGGTTTAAGTAGTGAATTTAAAAAATAGTCGAGTAATTATCAGCTTTGGATAACTTAGGCTTAGTTTGGATACTTGGTGTAGCACTAGTGAGACCAGTGCGATGGGGATCTAAGCTAAAAGAAAATTTTACCCATTTTTTATTTTAAATTTTAATATATAATATCTATAATTGTCATTTTATCACTCTTTTCTCTGTCACCGCTGTGATTGAATCCAAACGCATCATCGTTTGACACCAATCTCATTGTCACTGCTATTTTCAATCTCACCAGAGCTTATCAAAACCAATGCACTGTCTATCCAAACTAGCCCTTAGTAAATAATAGGATTTGGGGTCGGATATTTCAAAATTAGAGAGATTGGGTACCTACCAAGATAAAAAAATTTGACGAAAGATAATTAATGTTTTTTAATTTTAATATATATATATATATAGATATGTCCATCTTTTTAAAAATTGAAAAAAAATATAATTGATAATACATTGATTTAAGTTAATACATTGAAAAAAAATTAAAATAGATAATTGATTTAAAAAGATAATTAATTTATTTTTAGTTTTAATGCGTATAAATCTCTATCTTTTAACAAACACAAAAAAAAAATAATTTTTTTATTATCTTTTATATATATGTATATATAAAAGCCAAAGCAATTAACTCAAAGTAAAACATCTTATGTAGATTGTCTATATGTTTGACATGTGTAATTTATTATAATAAAATAATAATTATCTTCTATTCAAAAAATAAAATAATAATTATCCTTTTTTAAGTTTCAAAAATATAGAAATCTCTATGAATATATATATTAAGAATACAAAATAAATTAATCATCTCTTTAAATTAATTATATATTTCAATTTTTAAAATATATACATCTATATTTATATAGAGATTAAAATTAAATAAAAATCACATATCATTTTTATCTACTTGTATTAAAAATACAAAATATAACATCTATATCTATAATTTTTATTAACCAGTTTTTTTACTTTTTAAAAGGAAACATATCTCTCTCTCTCTCTCTCTCTATATATATATATTTATATATATTAAAATTCTTATGGACAATGTAATATAACTTCTAATATTAATATAATAGCATGTTCGTATTGTTAGATTAAAATTAATTTTTTTAGTTTTCTAAAAGATAACATTTTTTTTAATTTTTTAATCAATACCTAATATAAAATCATTTCTTTTTCACACTAATTTTACAGTTTTTATCAATTAAATTTCTTAATTGTCTAAATGATAACATTATATATATATATACTAAAATTTTTAATTATCTTTTTTCAAGTTTCAAAAAGATAAAAATCTCTCATTATGTATAAAAATATTATTATAAAATAAAAGTTTTATTGTGTTTTTAACATTGAATTATTTCTTTCTTTCAATTACTTTATTCATGTATATTAATTTTATAAAATAATATCACTTATTTCTTTTTAATCTTTTAACTTAAATTTACAATGTACCATGATAGGCAAAATTTAATAAATATATAAAAAATTACTTTCACACATAATAAATTACCATCACAGAAATTATTCACAGTATGAATAGATTAATTATCTTTTATCAGTATATGTTAAAATTGAAACTCAAGCCTTGAGGTTTGAAGTGTAAAATTTTGAAGAGTAGTCTGTTTATACCGATATGATATTAATATGTTCTATTTTGGTAGAATAAAAACAGTCATTTAATCAAATTTATTTTTTTAATTTGTTAACTTTTAACTTAAACGAATAGAATATCTATAAAATATCTTAAGAGACAAATTATAATTTTGAGAAAGAAAGTATTGAGCTTATTGTGTCTAAAGTGTATTACTTTAATCTTTAGCTTGAATATAAACAATTTCTAGAAGTATAATTTATACAATATAACTATCGTTGTTATATTTTCTTATAACATAAGCTATGATTGAAACTTATTTTTATCAAATTACAGATTAGTGTTTTATCTATGTATTCTATTTCCATACGTGGAATTTATTGGATAATCAAGTAAAATGATACATCATTCAAAGATAGTAAAGAATATGCAAAAATCATTTGTTACCTCTATAGTTCAACAAAAATTTATTAAAGAATTTCCATTTTAAAAAATTGTACAGGAGGCTAAATTTAAGATAGGAAAATTCTCAATTTCTTCAAGTCAAATATATATTAAATTTTTTTTATATACTATTTTCATTTAATAAGTTACAATATAAGTTTGATTTAATTTTTACAAAACTTACATAATTATATCCAATATATAATTTTTATATTATTCTTTTTTATAAAAATAATAATTTATATTATAAAATTTTAAAAAAATATATTATCAATAAATTTATTATTTAATTAATATACTTTTTGTGCATCGCAAGGCTTAAAACTAGTTTTAACATAACACATATGACAAATATTTAGATTATGAGAAAAATTATTTTACTTTTTTAACCAAAAGCCCATATTAAAATCCAGAGAATTTCTAAATATACCCCACTTTCTACTCTTCATACCCCAAATCCTTTTGTGGTGAACAGTAACTCATTGAAGGAAATATGGTATGAAGAGTAAAAAAAAAAGATTTATTTATAAATTCTCTAAGATCGAAGATATAAAAAAATATTCACCAAAAAAAAGATAAAAAAAAAAACCCCAAATTACATATTAACTGCAGATCGGAAAGGGTGGCCTCTCCTTTTTCTTTTTCTGCCATTTCTTAGAGTTTCAACTCTTCCAATTCCAGCTGATGGATTCCTCGGCTGTGCTTTTAAACCAGCTTAAGGTGATGGTTCCCCCGTTTTGGCTTTTTTTTTTGTTTTAATTTTAAACTGAAGCAGTGGTTTCTATATAATTTATATGAATAAATGTTGAATCTCAGGGTGCTGAGCCATTTTTCTTGTTAGCCGGCCCCAATGTGATAGAATCTGAAGATCACATTCTAAGGATGGCTCACCACATCAAGACCGTCACTACCAAGTATGATTTTTCTCGAATCATTTGTGCAAAAAAACTTGAGATTGACTGCTTTAGCAGAAAATGCACAAAGCTATGACTCTTCTTTCTTTGAATAGTATCTTTGTTTTGTAATTTTTGTAGGCTTGGGTTGCCTTTGGTTTTCAAATCAAGCTTTGATAAAGCTAACCGAACATCCTCCAAATCATTTCGGGGTCCGGGAATGGCTGAAGGCTTGAAGGTTCTTTTTTAATTTCTTTTCGCTTAGCTTATCTATGTAACACGGTTGCTTTCATCATAATGAATGATACATGGTTACTTTTTTTTTTTTTTGTAAATGACTCTATGGTTACTATCACTCTATCAGTACATCCGTCCTTGTAAGAGATTGTTTGATGAGGATCTGTAAAGTTTGTTTTTAAGTTTGTTATTGAACTTGTGATGTTTCTAAAATTTTGTTAGAGTTTGGTTTTTCCTACCTTTCAGTGACAATTTGTTCTTGAATTGCAGATATAATGTTTAAGATGAATTTAAAATTTGTGCAACTTTGTCTTGGAAAATCAATACATTACTGATGTTCATATTTCTGATTTTTTTTTTGGTGCAGATCCTGGAGAAAGTTAAAGTAGCATATGACATTCCCATAGTTACTGATGTCCATGAAACTATTCAGGTAGGCTGAAACCTTTTATGTCATCATCTATCTATAAACAAACTTTTGTTATTCATTTTAAATCTACGTTAATGTCTTGACCTGGATACATGGAGCATGTGATTTCTTTGGACCATGAAATATTTTTGGTGAAATCAAAATTTCCATGTTAGACTCCATTAATGACAAAACCTTGTAAATGTTTCTAGTGCTTGCTTTTCCTTATTATTAATTTAGTTAGGAGCAGAAAAATGCATGTCAAATTGGAAGTGAGCATGTTATGAACCTGTACACCTTTTTCTGGGGCAGTTAGTCAGTTCATTATATGTGTCATTTACCCTATAGCTTGCATAACTATCACACATCTGTTCGTTTTATCAGTGTGAACCGGTTGGAAGAGTTGCTGATATTATTCAGATTCCAGCATTTTTATGCCGTCAGGTTGACATTTTATTATTAACAGCACCCTTCCATGTTTAAAAAAAATTATGGTTGACCTTGGTCCTTGATTGGCAGTATTTGTCCATTTTTATTTGACAGACCGATCTCCTAGTTGCCGCAGCCAAGACTGGAAGAATTATCAATATCAAGAAGGGTCAGTTCTGTGCTCCTTCCGTGAGTGTTCTGGTTTTTTGTACTTAAACTAAATTGGAAACTCTACATATGTATTTTGATTACAAACTCTCAAGTAAAAGCAAACCCTACTTGTTCTGATTATACATGGACGTTCTTTGTTATTATGCATATTTGTAGGTCATGGTAAATTCTGCTGAAAAGATTAGGTTGGCTGGGAATCCAAATGTGATGGTTTGTGAGAGAGGCACCATGTTTGGCTATAGTAAGTTATTCTGGACCTTTTGACCAAAAAGGAAAGAGGTTATTTTGGATCTATTTTTAGGTTTATTAAGAAGGTTTTCTTGGGTGATATATAGATCTATCAATTGATTACTGTTTTGTGTACACGCTGTTGCAAATGAGCAGAAAATGGCAATAATACTGAATGTTAATGGCTATCGGTTTGCAAATCTGTTTTTTAGTTTTCACACAGATGCTTCAAGAACTTAAGTAGGAGACAGCAGAGTAGATCATTGGATTTGTCGACTGATTTTAGAGCATTCAAAGTTAAACTAATTGGTCACAAGCGGTGCTGATGTCCAAATTGAACATAGAGCCTCAAAAAACTCCAGACTAATTGTTATATGGCATTACTTATCTCTCCCCTCACATGTAGGCCAATAGACAATTCATACAAATGGCCTTATTACATGAAAACAAGCAACGAATAACATGGGCTTTGGTGTTTTGTTAATGTATCCAACCCAACAACTAGTTAGCAATAGGTGGACGGGGCCCAATCTCAATATAATGCTATAACTAACCCTCTAAACCCATGTGTAATAACACGAAGTAACATATGACAAGGTAAGAAAAAATTATGTGCGGGCTGAGGAATTCAATTTTTAAGTGGCATTTGTACAATCTTAACAAAGTTTAAAATTTAACTTGTGAATGTCTATTTTTTTTACTTTTCTTTTATTTGGATTCCCACACTTAAGACTATGTCTGGGGGTGGTGATGGGGTTGGGTGGGTTGTGTTGGCCATTGTCCTATGGGTTTATGCTTTAGAAGAAATTTTTGTGATCTTCCATTTTTCCATTCAACCATCTAAAAGCAGGTCATACCTCCCTGCAAGATATTTTGAAGGGGCGCAAGTTATGGCCTCCAGAAAGTTAATATTATAAAATGTGATTGGGGGGACATTGCAGGAAGGGTGCAATCGCCCCTGCCTTGCCTCCAGCATCTTTATCGTTGGAATTTTTATCTATAAGTACTCATGGATTTATGTTTCTGCAACAATTCAAGTGCTCATCATTTTTCCTATCTAATCTTTATTATTATTACTTTTTATTTTTCCTTCTTTTGCATTCTACTATTGTCAATCAACCCTTGTATGGTATATCAAAATTTCAACTGTAATTCAAGCCTAAGATCACCTCTAATCGAACTTATTGATGCCTTAGTTATTTTTGCTTACCCTTTGTGATTGATCTAACAGCATTTGCTTTGATTTGCAGATGATTTGGTTGTTGATCCACGTAATTTGGAGTGGATGAGGGAAGCAAATTGTCCTGTAGTAAGCAAATAACTTATATTATGCAATTTCTACACTTTCTGATGTTTCTTTCACACCTTGAAAATATTAAAATCATCCACAGACACTATCAGGGGTAGGCCTTATCTTGTCCTATTATCACTGGAGCTAGGCCTGGTTGACTATCATCTATGATGTTTGCTTCAGATTTTGTTTGGTGATAATCCCAAGAAACTTTCTCCATAAATGAAAAATATAATCTTTGCTAAAATATTCCAAATAACTTTGTAGTTTGTCTCGTCCTATGTTTATGAGTGAAGAGACATACCGCAACAAAAAGTGATCTTTTGCATTATAACTTTTTGTTTAACTGGAATAAATTTTGCTCCATTTGCATGCCATTAACTGGTGGACTTCATCTCTGATTTAATTATTTCACTCCAGGTTGCAGATATCACACATTCCTTGCAACAGCCAGCTGGAAGAAAGGTGGGGATAATTTTGCACGTGACTTTTTGTTTTCCAAAACTAGAATGTCCAAGAGTGCTCCCTTGTTATGGTGACGGATAATGTTACTGGTTAACCAATGTTCGGATATTTTATATATTCTTTTAATCAGATTTGTTTAAGAAGTTGAAAAAATATGTCAGTCTATCACTGATCTTGAATTGGGATAGTTGACCAACATTATTATTGTTAGGGTAAAATACATGAATGATCACCTAACTTTGGAAGACTTCTAATTTTGATCACCCTACTATGAAATCTAACCTTTTTACTCAGAAATGTATGAGTAAATGGTTTTTTGGTCACCCAGCTGCCAGTCTGTAATGGGTTACTAACAGGGCATGCCGCGTATGATGTCAATGAGAAAAGACAGAAATAAAATGAAAATGACATTATCCTTAATTTTACTGCGAAAAGGATAATATGGATATATGGATGATAAGCCTCCTTAGCTGTCTTTTCCTTTTTAGTGGATGATAATTCAAACTCACGAAATTGCATTAGTGGAGGAAGCTAAGTAATTTTTCCTATGTCTTTTGCATTTCATTGCTGGTAATGCTGTTCATTTGATTTTGTGTGGCCAAGTATTGATTAGAAATATTTGTAGTATATTAGGCGGAGGATTGACATATCAATGGAAGCTTTTGCTTCCATGGCTCCTTTTTTTTTTGTTAAATGCTTTTGTTTGCCATATAATTGTTGTTCTTTATGCACATGGTTTCTTTATCCTATTATCTTTCCCTTTTAGGTTCTTAGTTCATATTGCTTTGGAGATTTATTTTCTGTAATAATTAAATATCTGCTTTGTTATATAGTTGGATGGTGGAGGTGTTGCCAGTGGAGGCCTTCGTGAACTGATACCATGCATTGCAAGGACTGCAGTTGCTGTTGGAGTGGATGGAATTTTCATGGAGGTATATTTTGCTTGACTGCCTGCTGGAAAGTTGTAATGTTAAGTATTTGAGAGCTTATAACTGGAGTTCTGGAGTGGCTTTTACTTAAATTACAATTAACAAGCATTGCCTTGTACTTTCAATATTGAATTGCATGCGTGAAGAATAAATTCTCATATAATTTCTATATTGATTGTGTTTTTAGTTTAGGCATCTAAAAGTTTCTCTTTGATATTTAGGTGCATGATAGTCCTCTGAATGCACCTGTTGACGGTCCAACTCAATGGGTGAGTTGAATTTATAGTTTTCACTTGCTTAATATAAGCACATTGTGTCTTTAATTCCTATGGATTCATTAGACAACTTTTATTATCAGACCATATTATCAAGCTGTAAACTCATCAGAATCTGTTTTGCTTGTTACTGGAGATAGCCACTGCGAAATTTGGAGGAACTGCTGGAGGAGCTAATGGCAATAGCTGTAAGTTCTTTTCCCATAGTTGATGTGAACAGTTATGTTAGTTTTCCTGTATCTGCATGGTAAATGAGCAATTACAGATACAGGCAGATGAGAGACGCTGTCAAATTATTTCGATCTCCCAAAGATGTCTAAGCATATATCTGTTCTTGGAATTTTCTGTTTCACTATTCTCTCATTTCCTCAGGACCTAAAGAAAAGGAAGAAATGTTTTTATGATACTACAATTTTTCTGTTCGAATATTAATGCTGGTGTTGATACTGAGCACTAATATCAATACAAACAATGTGTCAGAATGGTTATCGTTTTAGTATTATTATTATTATTATTATTATTATTATTATTATTATTATTATTAATTCAGATGGGTGAATAAGGCAGTGGGTTTTCTTTTGTAGATTTGAAGCGCAAGCCTACAAAATATTTGAGGAAACTGAAAAAAAGTTAGTCTGAGTCTTGGTTCACGTAAGGAAGAGAAATAATGGCCAAAGAAAGGCTAGTGGGTTCAAGTGGGAACTAAAAAGTTGTTGTTGTTGTTGTTGTTGTTGTGTGTGTGTGTGTGTGTGTATATATATATATATGAGACAAAGGGAGTATAAGCAGTAGGAAAGACGATAACTGGGGAAGGTAGGTGTATTTTGTAGTTGAATGTTAGAGGGGCTGAATGAGCTTGTAGAAGATCAGTCAAAAACTACCTCAAAGAGTGGAAAGCCAATTTGATTTGATTTGACTTGACTTGGTCTGCTTGGAGAGATGTACTGTAATATGCTGATGAGAAAGTAGTAGATTAATCCCTTCTTGCTATTTTATGGATCATGTGGAGGGGGAGCGATATAATGGCTTTGAAGGGCTGTTGGATAGCTGGTTTTATAGTGTCTCTTGCTATTCTTTATTCATATGGCACAATTCTTGGATGTATAAGATACCAATGATTTTCTTCATTTATTGTTTTAGTAATAATAACTGGCATTGTGCATCTGTTAGTGCATCGTTTTCTTAATTTATCAAATAAGTAGGAATGATGGCATTTATCATTTCTTCAATCTATGTTTTCCAGAGGGTAAGCAAAGGAAAGCAACACTTCAACATTGATCTCACACCATATTCTGATTAGGAATATGTCAAGAGTTCTCAAAGTGAGTAAGCAGGTAATTATCATTTCATTCGTGGTATTATTAATGTTGAACTAGCGGTTTTATGTCATCACAAATCACAAAGGACAAAGTAGATGAATTTTGGATATAACTCCATAAATAGTATTAATAATTTTTTGCGTCAAGTTTGACTAAAATTGGAGATGATTTTTATGAATTTCCATTATGTTGATAATTCTATGTTTGAATTTGTGGCTACAAGGCCTATAGGGATATTGTGGTAGCTATGATTTCTAATTCTAGGTCAAGAACTTTGGGCTGTGTTTGGCTTAAGGAAATGAAGCCTTTTTGTGTTTTAAGTTCTCCTTTTACAGCAATTTATGAATTTAGTAAACACCAACTGTCCTGAACAATATGGTATTGGTATGTAATGAGTAACTGATGACAGAGATTGCTTGGATACTTGAAAGTTGGAATAGTTTTAGATCATTGTTGTTGAAAGTCTAAACGACAAGTACAGGGTAAGGTTAAGAACACATGAATAATAGATTTCACCGTTTTCCGAACCATCATAATCAAAGCCTTTATCCCAATACTGTTTTTCGAGTCTCTTAATACTATTAGCTTTGACTGTGTTGATTTTGGAGACGTTTCTGGGTCTCTGTAAGAATGTTAATCATTCATATTCACTATTGTTTCAGCTATTCTTGGATAAAGTAGCGGTATTGTTGGAAGTTTCATCATCTTCTTCTGTATGGATTTTCAGGTGATTGTTTTCAGTTGAAGCACGTTTTGAGTACAAGCGTAGGCTGCGTGGTTGCAATTATTTTGTTATTAGGACTATTTGGCATTCAATCTGTGTCCATTTAGTCGAATTATTTCCTACTCTATTTATATGTGCAGCTGTTGCCTTTTTTGATCTTTATTTATATGTAGCTACATTATGCCTGGGAGTTTTTCCTTTGTTTATGTAACAAGTAAATAAACAGTGTGTTTGTGACGAAAGAAAGAGAAAGCGAAAGAAAAGAACCTAAAGAACCCGAAAATGATCCATTGAGAATAAAAAATTATTTCTATTATTATAATTGACTTCAAATCACATCATAATGATAAAAACTTTTTTATTGTTCTTTTTATTACGTCTATTAAAATAAATTAAATATATTTAAAAAATTTATAATAAGCTATATAGATTTTATTATAATAAATAAGTAAATTAAGTATTTTATCATTTATAAAAAAATAAAGTTTTAAATTTAGTTAAAGTACACAATGTTTTATATTTATTTTCAAAATTTTAGATGGTTTTTATTTTTGCCTCTAAATATACAAAAACTAGTAACACCTTTTTAAAATTAATATAACATAATTTCAAATTAGTTAATAACTTTTAATTCCATTGTTTTTATCTTTTTAATTTTTAAATAATATAATGATATATTTTCTTTGAACGAAATTATATTTAGTGTTTGTCCGCTAGCCACAATTTTACTAAAATATAATTTTAAATAAGTTAATTATAATTTATATATTTAAACTTGATTTTAAATAATTTATTTAAGTTTGAATTTAATAACGTGAATCCAAAACTAGTTAGGTTTGTCACCTCTAACTAATGGTCTATTTGGAGAAGTAATGAGATTAGATTTGGTGAAAGTGAAAAAAGTGATGACAATGAGATTAATTATTGTAACGGTAGCCAACAATTTTTGATCTAGTGATTAAAAATAAGTTGTGGTATATTGTAATTTTTGAATTCGAATCTAAATACTTATGAACGATAACAGAAATGAAAATATGTTTTCGAAAATAATGAAAATAAGAAATTTTTGTTTTCAATAATTTTGAAAATTTTTGTTTTCGTTTTTTAAAAACAGAAACATATTGCTAAAGATGTTTTTTGTTTTTGTTTCCAAAAAAATTGAAAACAAAAATAGAAAACAAGAAACAAAAATAATATCAAACGATCTCTTAATATTTCTCTTGTAACAACAAAAAAAATTATTGTAGCCATAAAATCGAATAATATAACAATGATATGAGTTTGAATGCAATTACAATGATGATGGTAACATGAGGATAACAAAGAAAGAAAAAATCACTAAAGATATTATATTAAAATTTATATATAATGAAATTTATATTTATAAAATTAATAAAATAATAAAAAATTAATAAAATTAGTTTATATCAAATTTTTTAATAATTAAAAATTAATATAATTATATTTATATTAAATAATACTTTTGGTATTAGATATTTTAAAATTATTTTATATATATTTTTAAAAAATAAAATATTAAAATTAAAAAAATTAATAAAACAATAAAACTATGAGAATTCTATCACTCATCGAGAGTCTAATTAACCCTCCTCCGGCGAGCCATTGGAAGGGCATCCCTTCTGGCTTCCCCTATTGCAGTGCAATTACAAAAAAACAAATCAACCCTAAAAAGGCTCGGAGGGTATAAAGGTAAATTGAGAAAATTTGAAAGGCAATAGCGGAGAAGAGGCGGGCGAAGAGAGCGATCTTGGATTTCAATTTTCAACATAAGCAAACGGTTAACCAACCCTCTCTCACTTTTCCAAAAGAAAAGAAAAGAAAAGATCTGTCAAAATGACATCTCTCAAGGTCAAGGTATTGTAATCTCTCTATCTCTTCTTTTTAATTTAGGTTAATAATTCTTATTTTAAACTGCAATTTCTGTTGTTTCTCAATTTCTTTTTAATAATTCCTTTTTTCTCTTCAATTTTGAGTTAGGGTTTCCATTTTCATCAGTATGTTCTCTCATTTCAGGGAAAAACAGGAGTTGAACATAGCTTCAGTCGCGGCAGCAGTACCCTATTTCTTCCCCTTTTTTTTCCCTGTTTCAGTAATTAATTTTTTCTCTTTTAGATTTTTTTATTTTCTTTTTGTTTTTGTATCAAAGGTTTCAAAATATATTCGCAAAACGAAAATTCCAAAAATGAAGCATCTACCATGTAAGTTTGCTTTTGCTTGAATTATTGTAGCATTTTTTTAAATAACAATAAAAAAATTATCTGATTGTTTGATAGACTGATTTTACATTTTATTTCATTATTTCTTTTTCTAGGAAGAAAGCAGCCGTAGGTAGCAAAGCAGCCACTCTGACCATTGCAAGTGATTCAAAGGTTATTTACATTTTCATTGCTTTTCGTAGTTAAGCATGTAATGGATGTTTCAAGAACATGCTCTTACATTCATGTCTAACGTTGAAATCTAATTTAAAGGGGACTTTGAAGACCATGATAAAGAGTAAAGGCAAGCGTGATGGTTCTGGTAAGCTTCTTCTACAACTGCGGCAAATTTGTCACAAGCTTCTCAATTCTATGCCATGGCCACTTTGTTTACAGTTCTTTATACGTACCCTTTCCAGCAAATAATATTGTTCAAAGAAAAGCCTTGGCAGATCTTAGCAATCTTACTTCTTATGTTTCCACGAATAAAGTCTATGATGGCTCAAAACCAATGTGAGTGAGTCAATTACAATGCTTTTGAAATTTTTAGCTCTTTTTGGACAGGATTAACTAGTTATCTCATTTTTTTGGTTGAAGATTGACTAATTGTCTTTACTTGCTTTTTTGTAATGCAGGAAGAATGAGAGAAATGCATTTTTGGAACGGTATGAAAGCTAATTGCTGTTATTGTGTCCTATTTGGATGTGTTACTGATATATTTCTAAGGTTTCAGGACTTAATAGACCCTCATTAATTTAGTCTACTGATTTGGGATTAATATTTGTAAATTTATGGAAATCAGTTTAAGTGTAAACCTTGTTTCTCTTTTGCATCTTCATGGTCTAAGCATTTGTCTCAACTAGTATACTTTTAGGTGCACTGTGTTTGCTTTGTGTGAGATTCTGTTCCTCTCTATGATCGTTTTTATCATTTACATTTTGATGCATACATTCACTTCCCCTTCCCTTCATTCTCTTTCTTTCTCTCTGTATCAGTTCGCATTGTTACTGAATGAGGGAAAGTTCCACTTATCCAAAATAAATGTTTACCAAATTTATAAAATGCAACTGAAGAAGATAATAGCTATGGAAAATTATTTCTAGATGGATACTTGCATGTTTATTTTTTTTAGATGACAGTTCAATTGTGTGAAGTGATTTATTTGCAGGGTTTCAATGGGTCCAGCTGCAAAACCTGTGGATGTCTTATCTAGGAAATCTTTCAAGGTACAAGGACCTTGTACCTCAAACTTACATGAGCTAATTTAAAGTGAGAGAATTATTGTTTTATAACTAACAGCTGGGAACTGATTGTG
The DNA here is from genome assembly GCA_031772115.1 of Heritiera littoralis. NCBI lineage: Eukaryota > Viridiplantae > Streptophyta > Magnoliopsida > Malvales > Malvaceae > Heritiera > Heritiera littoralis. The sequence goes on from JAPDPK010000148.1 coordinate 1,544,831, forward strand.
GAACTACTTTAATTACTGGTCTTACAGATATGTATTATTGATGTCATAATCATGAGCCAAAAGATAATGTGTTTAAGTCTACCAAATGGGTCTTTGGGAGGAGACGTAATATGGAAGAGGTCTTTGATTGTAATGAACAATGTTGAGAGACTGTTGAGGAAAAGCTTAACTGATGAAAAGTGATATGATCTAGCATTTATCTTTCTACTCAGGTTTGATGAGTTCTTGGATGGAATTTAGGACTTTCAAACTGCTAATCTAATTTAGTTTTTGAAGGCTTATGTCCATAGTAGTGGCAGTCCACATGAAAATCCTGTCCGCAATTAATGAACAAAAATCATGAGGTAGTTTCAATATATTCATTTGATTTTCCAGTACCTTCAAGAGGCCTTTTGAAGTGTCACTAGGTTTGCCCTAATGATCCATTTTAGTTCTCTTGATGTCACCACCTTTTGTTTTCCTTTTCTTGGAGTACGAAGGAACTGATCTATTTCAGGATTTGTTTTAAAATAGGGAAAAGAGAGGGACCATCTAAACCAAGGTGCTACTGCTGTTCATACTTCTAAGATAGGTCGCCTGCTATCGATAAAGTTATTTTGTAACTTTCACTGATTAAACAACTTATAAGGAAGTTTTGGTTTCTGAGAACAGGTCTTAAAGATCTGAAGTCCTCCTTGAATGACCAAAGTGTCAAAACCAAGAATTCAGATCGTAAATCTGTTGTTACTAGCAGCAGGTACATTGTTAATTAGAGTTTCAGATTCTATTTGGAGGGTAGGGTGAAAACTGCTAGTATGACTACTGTTTTAAATTATCGGATCAAGTTTCCTCACTTGAATTAACAATATTACATTATCTTTTCTTTAATTCTTCAGGACAACCAAGAACTTACTTCTACCCTTGAGGTTTGTGAATCTAAACAATAATTTACGAGTAATTGATTAAAGAATGTTTTTATGTCTCTCACTGATCCAATTTCTTATTTCCATTTTCTTCTTGAAGGAAGTCTTTACCAGTGCTAAAGAAGGTGAACCAAACCTTTGCAAGAGATGGTGTTCGAGAATATTGAACATATTTCTTTTCTTTTTTTTTTGTTTTGTTTCAAAAGGAAAACAATATTGCTGCCCTTTTTTTCTGGTGATGTTATCTTGCTGGTTGTGTGCTGTATTGGCCTTTTATCTATTTTTTGAATGATTTCCCTCCTTTCATTCAGGAAAAATCTACAGAAGCTAGCAGGATTACAAGTAAGATGCATGATACATTTCTTTTAAATCTCCAAAAGTTCATGGCACAGTGTTGCATTGACTAAGATGGTGTTTTTTGTCCTTTTTATTTTCCGCCTTTTCTTTTCCGCACTTTTTTGGGGCTTCAGGTAAGACTAAAGTCTGTGAGAGTGCTTCACAGCAAGCAAACAGTGCAAAGAGCCATCTTTCAAGGAATCGAGGGAGTGATGGCTTTGTGACAATGTAAGCAGGAGTTTCTGATTTCGTTCTGGTTTTACTATACTTCAATTGCTTCAATTGTAGGATAATTTTTGCATCTATTAGATTTATGTCAGAGTCAAAAACATAAACGAAGTACACATTTAGTAATCAGTGAGTACAAGAAACAATAGTCTTATTAGACAAATTATGCTTAAGATTTATTCCTCTAGTCCTTGAATTTTTTCATGCAATTTGAGATTGCGGCAATCAAGACTTTTGGTTTCAAATATCCTGGGGTATATGAGATTATTTTCTGGTTTCCGGAAAGATTTCATATTAACTTTGTGGTGAAAAGAATATGAATAATTCCTGAAATTAACCTTGCTCACGTTCTGCATAAGAAAAAGGAAAGTGCATGATCAATGAATATGATTTTGCTTATGATTCCTGCAGTCAATCTTATGTTTCACATAAGATTTCATTTTCTTTTCATTTGCATAAGAAAAAGTAAAATGCATGATCAATGAATATGATTTTGCTTATTTTGCTTTTGATTCCTGCAGTCAATCTTATGTTTCACATGATTTCATTTTGTCTTTTCATTTTGTTTCTTTTATTTTTGGAGACAATGTAGGAGAACAAGGTTATCACAATTAAACTTAGATGGTACAGTGTCCTGTATTGAAATTGCAAATATGAAACCTGAAACAGGACCCCCCATTTCAGTAATCTTGAGTCTATACCTTCATTGCAGTATGCTGGAAAAAAAGGAAAAAAAAGTTGGTTGCCAACCTTGATGCTTTTGATACATATGCCCTGCTTTACAAATTATACTGTTAACATGTTCAAGATAATTTGGTTTGTATGGAAAAGGAGAAAGGCGTACCATGATCTTCCTCTTTGCTCCTTGTAAAATCTCAATCAGGGACAGAAGTGAATTGCTTCTGTTGTCACCTACTTTGAGACTATGAATTTGCCACCAAAAATTTGTAGTCCATTAAAGTAATAGATCCGCCACAGTAAGTTTGTGATTATTTGAAAAATACTTGTTGAATTGTAGCTTATTTCGGTCCATTCAAAGGGGATTGGTCATTCAAGGCTGAAACTTACGAACTCTGATGATTAGTTTGAATTTTTGTAAGTAGGGCTCCTAAAGTTCAATCTACTGCAGCTGCTCATATCTTGCCAAGACCTTTCAAGGTATGCAACATGCTATCTTTGCCTTCAATGCTTTGTTTTTCAGTTAGTTTACTCCACCCCTTTAATGGTTTTGCCTTGTACTTTCTGAGTTTTGCTTTATGGTTATCTGGAAAACAAAGTCATGTTTGTGTGTACATTTTACCAAAATTTACTTTAATTAGCTGTTTTTATGTCATTCATTGCTCAGCCAAGTGTTACGACTGCGCTCCGGGCTTCCCATACTCAAAGAACTTCAAAATCTAAGTGTTCTTCAGGTTTAAAAAAACTAGCATCTGTTGCTGTGATCTCATCCGAGAAATATGTAGAATTGTCTCAACCAGAGAATAATGAATCATTAATTTCCAATGAAGCCTGTCAAAGGGATCTCCCCTCTAATGACAACAATGTTGCTAGCTCCAATGCACCGAATATCCCTGCCTGGAAGAAAGCTAAACGTAGGAGATCTTATACATCCTTACTGATGACAAGATCAAAGGTTTGGCCCAACTGCATTCTATAGTATTGTCTCAACTTCTTCCCTATGAAGTTGAATGAGTATTGGAAATATTTTGCAGCTATTAGAGGATTATGGAGTCAGGGAAGAAGAAAAGCTACCAGGCATTGATAATGATGGTAATCCATTGGAAGTTGCTGAATATGTTGATGAGATTTATCAGTACTATTGGATTACTGAGGTAATTGTTCATTAGGCTCTCTGCCTTCCCTTACTTCTCTTTCTAGAAATGCTTTACATTGGTTTGGGTATTAGGCTTATTGTAGTGCAATTATGATCCTTCTTGAACACTGAGAGATGCTACCATGGGAATGCATCTTCTTCAATACTAACAAAACATACTATCCATTTACTTGTATGGGTTTTCATCTTATGATGAGTAGCTATAGGAGACTGACTGGTAACACAAATCTATCATATAAGGGACTGACTCAGATCAATAAACAGTAACATGGTCAAATAACAAAAATAAGTAATTATCCACAACCAGTTGGTTCTTCATCAAAATGGCAGTTAGAGAGTTTCACTTTAGAAGATTTAAGGATTACTTTTTGTTGCATTGCCCATGTTGGCTTTTTTAAAGCAGAGATTATTCTTTGTTAGAAACAGAACATCTGGTTTTAAATTGAAAGAAAAAGAAAAGCAGAGATATGTTTTTTTTAGTTGTGATTGCCTTCCTGATATTCAATGACTGTTGATCTATTTCTCATTTTCTGGTTTTGCTTTTGACCTCTCTATTGTTGACTTGTTTCTTCATCTGTGTGTGTGTGAAACTCTAATGTTGTTAGTGTAAGTTCACTACTCTCGATGCCCAATTGTTTGGACCTGTTAGATAATTTGCATATACTGAACTCATATAAGTGCAGGCATTGAATCCATCTCTGGAAAATTATATGTCAATACAGACAGAAATTACTCCTCATATGAGGGGCATATTAATCAACTGGCTGATTGAGGTATAGTTTTTTTCAAATAGCTTTAATGCACCTTTTTGTTCCTTGTGGTGTTTTCCCCAAGGCAAATTATCAGAGTTCAACCTTGCTCATTTTAGTTGCTCTGTCTTTTGTCACTCTTATACAGGTGCACCTCAAATTTGATTTAATGGAAGAAACACTTTATCTCATGGTCACGTTGTTAGACCGATATCTCTCAGAGGTTCAAATAAAGAAGAATGATATGCAGCTGGTTGGTCTTACCACTCTTTTGCTGGCATCAAAATATGAGGATTTTTGGCATCCCAGGGTAAATTAAAGTGTCAGTTTTGCATGATATCTTGTATAATTGTTTCTCAAACTTGAGTCCTTGGAAAACTATGTACTCATTTAATTGTATGCACTTCATCCTTTATACAGGTCAAAGATTTAATCAGTATATCGGCTGAGACTTACACGAGTGAACAAATGCTCAAAATGGTATGCATTTTCTTTTGTGGAATGGAGTTTAAACTTCTGTGTAATGATCACAGTTTGGACATTAATAATTATTGGCTTTAATAAGGAGCTAACTTGGTGTTTTATTTTTAACCATTTACTTTTAACCCTGAATGCCATTCAAGCATCTACAGTGACTTAAAATATACACAACCTTCTATAGGCTTTTTTTTTCTTTACTGTTCTTAACAATACAAAGTTGAATTTGCAGGAGAAGCTTGTCCTTAAAAAGTTGAAATTTCGCCTAAATGCACCTACTCTCCATGTTTTCATGTTAAGGTTTATCAAGGCTGCTCAATCAGACACCAAGGTATGTTGTAGCTTTAAAAATATCACTGCTGAATCAGCTATTTGATAGAACCTCAAATTCTGAATAACAAATGCAGAAGAAAGAAAAGGATGTAGCTTCTTCTACTCGGTGGGATCAGCTATATTTGATTTTTTGGGAGTTTTGATTAGATTTCTATTTGGATATTAGATATTCTTTACTGTTTTAGATTGGGTAGACCGATTGTTAAACATTTGCTGTAACTCGTGTGATGGATATTATTTTCAGCTTGAACATCTGGCCTTCTACCTCATTGAGCTGTGCTTGGTTGAATATGAAGCTTTGAAGTTCAAGCCATCCTTGCTATGTGCATCAGCAGTGTACGTTGCTCGATGTTCCCTGCAAATGACTCCATCTTGGACCCCGTTGCTTTGTAGACATGCATGCTATGACGTGTCAGAAATCAGGCAGATCTCTTGATAGTCTTCTTCATATTAATAATTGTAGCTGCTCTTACTTAGTAGCGGATCTTTATTTATTTATTTTATGCTTGATTGTGATTAGGGAGTGTGCAGAAATGATTTTAAGATTCCAAAGAGCTGCCGGTTTGGGACAGTTGAAGGTCACGTACGAAAAGTACATGAGTCATGAACTCAGTGGAGTTGCAGCGATCAAACCCTTGGATAGGCTTCCTTCGGCTTCATGATTTTACTTGCCTGAGTTTATTTTTCTCATGTCATTAATATAGAGAGCGTGTGAAATTTGTAGCAGGTAGGACAGGAGAAGCGCAGATGAAGGCTAGTTTCCAGTTGCTGTTGTGTTGTAGATTTATGCATGTTATAGTGTTCACGCAATATAAGGTCAGGGTAGCATCTCACTGCACTGCAGTTATACTTTAAACAAAGTTGGTAGTTCTTAATTCCAGCTATCTGCTATCCTTCGTACTCCTGTTTTTGAGTGTTGGTTGCATGACAGAAGAAATATGTATTGTAATGATGGGAGTTGGAATATATATGGTCCCACATCCACTAGATACTCTAACCAAAGCTAAAGGTAATCCACTGAGCATGAATTTTCTGGAATAAATACTACAATGTGACATTTTCTTAGGCCGGTGTTTAAATTAGAATTGACTCCAATAGGGTGTAAGAAAGTCAAATTATTTTTGAATTATTCAAATTCGATTTTATGATTAATTTAGTTTATTCAAGTTGATTTTGAGTCATTCGAGTAATGACTCAAGTTAAATTTGAATATATTAATGTTTGAATTGAGCGATTTGTGAGTTTGATCTAGTTTTTTTAATATATATTTTATTAGTAATTTATTACTTTATCTTTACAATATATGGTTAGAAATGATAAATTAAATTTATCGAGTGGAGTTTGAGTTTATTAAGTTAAGTTTAAGCAATTTAAATATTTTGTTGAGTCAATTTTGTGTTTAAAAAACTAAGTGTGATTAAGAGTTGAGTTGAATATAGACTTGATATTAGATTAATTTAATTTGAATCGATTACATTTTACACTTTGCTTGTACATTTTTTTGACAAATCTTACAACTCATTTCACAATAATATTTATTGTTAAGGGTGTAACGAATAAATATTCGATGAATAATTTGTTAATGTGTTTGATTTTTGTTCATTTATTTACCTTAACAAACAATTACGAATAATGATAGTTTTTTTTTTTCATTTTTTGCAAACAAATTCATTTATAATTTGTTTTAAATTTTTTTTGAAGATAAATTATTCGTTTAATAAATCATTAGTGTTAGTTTGTTGTTCAATAGTAATAATTTTTTAAATTACATGTTTATTCATAAGTTATTTTAGTATGTTATTATTAAAATTACATATTTATGTAAGATTCTTTAATTTGACATTATATATATATATATATATTATATATATATTATATATATATATATATATATATATATATAGAGGAGGGATCCACTTACACATGTGTAAAACAAATTTGTTTTACACAGTTTTATATCTTCATATAGGATTAATATTTTTACAAACTAACCGTTGGATTTAATAACCTACTCATATGTATTATGTATGTAAATTTTTGAATCAATCTGTTATTTCTATCATTTTAATCGAATATAGTATTTTTTTCAATATATGTCAACGGTTGAAATTTTATTTTACGAAATATATAGTTAGACGTATTCGATTAATTTGAAATTTGGCATGCATGATCTATGTGAATAGAACATAAAATTCAACGGTCGGATTAAAAAATTATAAATCATATAAAAAGATATGAAAGTGTGTAAAACTAAATTTGTTTTACACATGTGTAAGTGGATCCCTCCTCATATATATATATATATATATAATATATATATATATATATATATATATATATATATATTAAGGTGAATACAATTTGTTTGTAAAATTTTTTTGTTTAGTATTTACAAACATATTCTATTATGGATATGTTTGTTAATATCTTTAATGAACATGAACAAGGCAATATTAAGAAAAATACCATTGAACACAAATATAATAATATTTGTTCATGCTTAATTAGCTTACGTCCCTATTTAATTTATTGCTTATTCTTTTCACAATAAGAGAAAACAATGTTGAAACTTTTATCTATATAAATTTATTATTTGAGTATAAATCTAACTTAGGGCTAGTTTTGATGGATGGTACGATTGATTTCGATGAGATTGAAAAAGATAAAATAATCATTAAGCATATATTTTTTAATAAAATAATAAAAAACTTAAAATTATAAATAAAAAATAATTTAACCCCTTAATATTTTTGTCTTTATATGGGTCAATCTCACCGTACTTGTGATTAGAGTTGTAAATGATACACTGGTGCTCACAAGCTACTCGGGCTCGACTCAAGAAACAAGTTATCGAGCGAGCCGAGTTCGAGTAATATGATATCTGGCTTCGAGTAGCTTGTAAGCCTACTCGAGTATTTAATATTTTAATAATATTTTATTATAATATTATAAAATTACACACATATATAACATAAAAAACTCTAACCTAATATTTTTTTTCTTCCCTTTTCCCTTTCAGTGTAGTCGTAGCTGAACCCTGCAACCCATTCTCCCTTTCACACCGGTCATTGCCCATTGGCAACACCCCCTCCCTAAGCTCTGACAACCTTTCTGGCTTTAGATCCGGCCTTCCCTCACCAGACTAGTTCCATCCACGCTAGATCTGATGCCCACGAACCAATGTCGAGGAGCATCTTCCTCAGATCTGGCACCGCCGAGACCCGTAGCCCTCAGATTTGATGCCGACAAGACCCACAGCCCTCAAATTTGACGCCGACAAGACTCGCAGCCTTCAGATCTATCCCTTTTCTCTCTTTTTTCTTCCTTGCCTCCCCTCTCTCCCCCGATCTCATCTACTGCTTTGACCTCTTTTGGCATCAAAAAGACCTTTCTCACTAGCTGATAACCATTTTCCCTCTAAGTTATTTTTCTTATTTTTGCGTTTAGTTTATTTTGTTTCTAATTGTTTTGAATTTTTTTCTCTTCTGTTTATGCAGTCGTGTGTATACACATATGAGATGACTGATGGCGTATAGCTTTGTGATTGTTTTGTTTTCTGGCCGTGTTAACTATTAAGTAAGTCGAAGGTCCAACTGTTGAATGGGGCAATTACAAGTTGTGATGGTTGGTAAAATGTTTTATTTCAAAACAAGATTCTGTTTTTATGTCTTGAAGTAGTTTGTGTTTTTGCCTTCAAAGAGATTCTGTGTATGTTGTTTGTTTTATAGAGCAAAGTATAAATTTAATAATGGTTCATTGTTTAACAGTTCATTGATCATAATTTTTACCCAGGTGTGAGTATATGATAGTCTTCAACATACTCATAAATTAATATGAGTAAATCTATTTAAATGTCTCAATATCTGAAAATCTAGCCTATAAACAAGGGCATCTAACCCAATTTCTTCAAACTCCTAGTCCATATATGAAAGCAACTAGGAAATATTCCGACACTTCCTCCTTCCAATCTTGTGCATGTTGTGATAATTGTGTTTTGATGTTGTAATTGGCTTGGTTGGTTTGTAGATTTGTTATATAAGTTGTGGAATTCAACTGAATGAATTAAAATACTCATTTTACTATTCCATATCTTTGATTTGAGTTAGTTGCCTTTAAAAAAGAATTGTAGTAAATGTTGCCACTGAATCTCCATTGTGGTTTTTGATTGAGAAATTCATTTTTCATGAATCGAGTTTGAGTTCGAGCATGAAAATTGAGCAATATAAACGAGTCTATTCGAGCGACCTCCAGTAGCTCGATTTTCATTTCGAGTCGAGCTTGAGCTCAAAACTTAAAACCCGATCTAGTTCGAGTTGCGTTTGAGCAGCAAGTTCTAGAGTTGAGCTACAGCTGGAGCTGGAGCACCCTACTGTATCGGCTCAGCTAAGCTCAATTACACCTCTACCAGTGATGCAGTCACAACCAAACTGACCCTTAGACAAAATTTTAACTTTTTGCTCCTATTTCTGTATATATATTAATCTTTTTCAAAGAAGAAAAAGCAAAATTTTCTCACATGTTTACGGTGATTATGTATCAATCACCTCGTCCTAGGCTAGGCAGTCAGAATTTAAAAAAGAAAAATAAAGAAAAATGAATTAAGAGTGTACAAAAAAGATGGATAGATTTTTTAGAAGCCCTAAATATTAAAAAAAAAAAACCAAATCTTTCAAGATTTTCATGTAAACTCATCTAATTAAGCCTTAAAGCATTTGGACAAAATAAAATCTCGAAGTATTACTTTTTTCTAATTAAACTCTTAAGGCATGAGGGATACCAAAATCATGTCCTCCTGAGCAGACCACAATCTACTGAAGATAATCTAGGAGGAAGATAGGGGTGAGCCTATGCCCAGTAAAAAATATATTTACGAAAGTTGATACGACGTATATTACATGCAGTATGTAAAATCATGCTCTCCACACGAAAACATTTATCATTTGGGCATGAAAATTGGAAATGATACTATAGCGGATTAGATAACTAGACTGAGTATAGAAGGATACTTTGAAGTACCTCACTTGTCTCGTCATCCAAGCCCAACTATAAGGAGTTCAATAATATTCAATTCAATTGCTAAATCTCATAAATATTTATTATAGCTTCCATCATGCAAAACATAAAGCATTTAAAAATGTAGTTCTAAAACACTCTGTAGACATTATAAATCACTTCAACAAACAATTCAGAATTATAAAGCATAAGATATAGTCATCATATAAATCAATATTTAGAACAAAACAAATCTGGGAGTCTTGGATCTATGTTAACCAGGGATTTACCACCGTGGTACAAATAAAATAGTAGAGACTAGGCTTCACCCAATGGACTCATGCTTTAGACTTATGGCTGTAGTCAAGGGTACCACATTGTGTACTAGCCAGGTAACATCTGTGGGAGCTAGATGATTGGGCCAGAGTCAATATCAATTGGAACGAAACGGAATGAAAGCATGTACATGCAAGTAGCTACGAGGCCAACAGTCTCAACATGTTTCATAAATCATTCTAAATAAGTTTACAGAGATCCATTTAGAAATTTGTATCTTCAGTCAATTCATAAAGCATTAAATTTAGAAATAATCACACATAAAATATAAAATTTCATTAAAAATTCTCAAGTCAAAATCTAATATTCAAATACTTAACTCAGGTATCATAGTTATACGAAACATGGATGCATCAAGAATAGTGTGAAAACCAATAAAGATTTTCTCAAAAACGAAGTATCAATTATGGTATGCATATGCAACATTTTGGAAGCTTAACCCCAAAATAGATATTCTCACTTTTCCACTTCTAAAATCCACAATTTCACTTTCTCCCTTTCGAATCAAACTGACACTTCCAATTCCACGGAAAGACATTTTTTATCAAATGAATGTAACGGAATATCCCTACGCTTCATACATATATTCCTTACCTCTTAAATTCCGTAACGACACTCGCTAGCACCAATATTACTTCCTAACTCTTGAACTGCAAATTCATTATTTGAATATCATTAATTTCAATACTTCAATTTTAAAAATTATTCTATTCTTATAATTGTAAATTTATTCTAGCATTTCTTCTTCTTAAACTGTCTCTGCCATTGGCAGTTGATTGGTTATTAGGGCAGTCAACTGGTTTTCAAATAGAATGCTTCTGAGTAAAAAGCAGTCGATTGGTGCAGATGGCAATCAACTGACTTAAGTCGGTTACAGGGGCTGTCAACTGCTATTTAGGGCGATCGACTGGTCTAAGATGGTTATGATGAAAATATTTAAATTTTGTGTCTGGGCAGTTGGCCGCTGCTAGACAGATTGCTATACAAGCTTTGAAATTAAAACCTCTAATTTCATCATCTACCTTATTTCTTCACTTTCTAAGCCTAGATCTATGGTTTACCTTTACTCCACATTAACTTTACACCGTTTTCACATTCAACCATATCATACTCATGCATGGAGAGTATTGACCCATAACCCTAAAACGATCTTTCTCTTGATTTTTAGCTTAATTTGAATTTAACTACATTCTTAAACATCTCAAACACATAACCATGAATCACAAAACCATGAAAACATAAGTTTTCTCTCACTAGCTTACCTTGATCGAATCTTGTGGGGTCCTCTCACCATGCAGATGGCCACTCTAGGCCTCAATTTAGATACCAAGATGTAGAGCTTTGAAAACTGTATAGGTTTAGTAAAGAGTGTTTTGAAGTTTGAGGTGGTTTATGTGGAGTGAGGTGGTTTACATGGAGTTTTGCTAGCTTTCTCTCTCTTCAAGCTTTCAAAAATAGAGGAAATGAAGGGAGGAAGAGTGGTGCCGAAAATGGTGAGGAAGAGGCTGGAAAATTCCATAAAATTTGGCAATTTATGATGCAAATGACCAAAATACCTTTATACTTACGAAACCTTTCCACTTTCACCCTTCACGCTTTGACTTCATTGAAAACAGTTTATCCAACTTTCAAAATATTTCATTTAATCATTAAACATCTCTATTTAACTTACTCTAAGAAGTGGTTGAGCTTTTATTGTGGTTCGTCCAGTCATTTGAGTGAAATTACTAAAATACCCATAACCGTTAAATCAAGTAAATTTTTACTTTTACGCATTATTTAATCCGTCAGTCCACAGAGCCATAAACCTCATTACATAGAAAATATTTCATCGTTGGTAGTTGGTCAAAAGTCATCTTGGTTTAACTGTTATTCACGAAAATTTTGATGGCCTATGGACTTAACTGTCATTTCTTAAATTATTTCACATTTTCCAAAACACTCTTAAATAATTGAGTTTGAGGTGTAGACTCTTATCATCACATTATTTAGCTTCAAACTTTATTTCCACCACGTTTCACCTTCATTTGGACATCTGAGATTATGTGGGGCCCACTATATCGGTTTCCATTCATACCTACAAGAGGATCCACATTTGGATAGATATAAGATATCCAATCTCTCTAACTTATAGATAGTGAATTATCAGTAATTGAAAAGGTGGATCTCACAATTCATGATGTTTTCGTTATATCCTTTCTGTTTGTTTTCTTTTAGTGAAGTCATGTCTTGACTTCACTTCCTTTTTGTACTCATGGTATTTTCCAGTAATGAATTCGTTGTGTTTATCAAAAAAAAAAAAGTCATGGTTCATAAACATTGAATAAATTGAGTTTGGTCACCTAAGTAAGAGTCCGTAATCAATGTTGAGGATTTATCTTTTCCATAATTAAATAAATTTACACTAATATTATCAAAGCAATTAATTCATATACTACAATAAACTATTTCCTATTGAAAAAATTAATTTGAACCTTTCCAATATTGAATAAAAAATTGTTTTCACTTAAAATATAGCATGGTTTTATCTTAAAATCTTCTTCGATAATTCTTGCCGTTTAGTCTTTAAGCTATGAGTTAATAGAATTTAAATGTTCTTTACTTTGTTTTAACTGCTATTTTTCTTGATGCTCTTGGTGTTTTTATTATTTCAGTGTAATAGCAGCAACCTATTTAGGTTGTACATGCTTTTTGCAGCTGTTATGGTTGTATATATTTAATTAAATGCCATTACTGTTGGATAAGAAGAAAAATAAACTAAAATCCAATGAACATTTATTTATCTTATAATTAAATTGTTGGTATTTAAAGATATTATATATACACAGATAATATTTGTATACATTCACAATCCAATGTTGTAATAAATGTATAATTCAATGATCTCTCAATTTTGCAATAGAATTCTATTTCAAAATCGATAAAAGTTTAAATTCAAGGTTAGAATTTTATTTTTTTAATTACTACAATAATATATTATATGATTTATTTTTTTATCAATTTACTCAAGTAAACTAATTTTAAAATTTTCTATCATATATTAATATTTAATTGAACAAGAAGCACTAAGCTTAGTGTTAAAGGTGTATCACTTTGATCACTTGAGTGTCAAAAATTATTGGAACAGATATGTATAATTTTAAATAATATACATATATTTGTTATATTTTCATATAACACATGTTATAATTGAAACTTAATTTAATTAATTTGCAGATTCTTATCTATGTCTTTTGTTCCATCTATGCAATCTATTGGATTATCAAGTAAAGTGCCAAATCATATGCAAAAATCATTTGCTACATCTTCACATTAGCAAGAAATCGTTGAAGATTCTCAATTCAAAAAAATTTGTATATAAGATTGATTTTGAGACGGAGAAAATTTCAATTACATAGAATCAAAGACATGTTAAAATCTATTACAAACTATTTTCATTCAATAAATTATAATATGAGATTGATAACTCTATGAAAATAGAGTTATTTTAGTACTTTATTGATTAATAATTATTTAGATCCCCCATGATTTTATTAATTATTCCCCTAATTTTATTAAATTCCTCATATTTTGCAGAAAAATAAATTCTAGATGAATTTCAGTCTTTTCGATAGAAAATAGACTAAAAAAGAAATGAGACTGGACCACTACAAGACAAGGGAGCATGACTCTTCATTTTCTCTCTCATCTTTTGACATCTAGCATACCACATGTCATCATCCTAGTCACTCTTAATAGATAAGAACAAAAGACACATGCCTTTGCCACCTTGCATGCTTATGTGGCCTAGAAGACAAAAAAGAAGGTGCTAGAAAGGATGAGATGTCCATGGCTGATGTGAGCACTTAAATGACATGAAAATATCTATTTTGAAGAGCCAAGGACATGAAGATAGTGGCAATTAATGCCAACTCATCTAGGATAGGAAATTACCATTGTATCCCTAGTTTAAGTGACTATGTAAGCAACTTTCTGAGACCTAACCTAGGGTGGGCTGCATAGGGTTTCTTAGATTTACTTTTCCAGCAATTTTTTTTTCTTTACAAGTTTAGAGCAGCCACCATTTTTATTTCCTTAATGTTCTCTACATTTTTGCAATTTAAATACAAGTTTTCATGATGCTTTTCTTTTACTCTTTACTACTTTCTTGCACTCTTTACTTTTGCTTTTTGATTCTTTAAATTTCCAGCAACTTTAATCATCTTCTACTCTTTCTTTTGTTTTATTTTGGTTCATGATTGAGTCCCATGATCATGGGAGCTTAAGAGGTTGAAAAACTACCTCCATAGCTCTTGTGAGGGAGCTTGGTCTATAGTTTCCTTCTGCAATTTTTATTTTATGCTTTTAAACGTCTAATTGATTTTTTAGTTTTTTTATTCTACTGTTTCAGGGGTCTAGTTTAACGGTTTAAAGCAGTTTTTAAAAATCTTTTAAAACAAAAATACAAAAAATGTTTAAAGTAGGATATGTAGGGAGTTGATCTTATTTTAGGCTAGTCTAGAGTAGGTATTTTTATTTTCTGTTTTTAAACTTTAAAATGATTAATTTTTATTTTTATTATACTGAGTTAGGAGTCTAGATTATTGGGTTAAAGCAGTTTTTAAATATCTTGCCAAACAAAAATACAAAAAATGATCAAAGTAGGATAAGTTAGCTTAGGCATTACTTGTGACTGTTTTTGGTTCTTCACTTTGTAGCTGCTGTTTGGTTCGGTTTTAGGGTCCCTTTAGGTTCTGTTTTTAGTCCTTTTTAATTTCTTTTAAGTCTTCTATTGATTGGTATTAATTTGATGCCATTAGAATAGGATCTACTAAGTGTTTGATACATGTTTTAGGCAATAGTTTAGGTGTTTCATGCATTTTTTCAAATCTGTCCAACAAAGTGACGTTTTTTATAATAATTTTTTAGGTCTGTATTTGCTTCATTTGAGGGTCCATTTATGTGTATTAGGGTCATATATAGGTTATATTTTAATTTGGGAATTTTAGGACTTCATTTAGATTAGGTTCCATTGCATTTTCTTAGACATGGTCGTATTAGTACACTGTTTTTCCTGATCAGTTTTTATGGGCTGTTTATAATTTTTTTTTTACTATTGTTTTATGACATTTTAAGGTGCATTTAGGTAGTATTAGATCATATTAGGACCATACATTCATTAGATAATTTTTTAGGCTAGCTTAAGTTGAATTTTCATGCCATTTCCATAGCATTTGCATAACATTTTTGGCATTAATTCCATGTTAGGCATCCTTGCATTATAAATTCTGTCCAGTTTTTCAGCTGCTGTTTTAGGAGTCTTCTAGGGGTAGTTTCATCATATTTAGTTCATTTTAGGTTCATATAATTAGTGGTCTAAGTGTAGGTTAAGTTAGATAATTTTTCATGAGCATTTAGTTACATTTTCAATTCAATTTGCATTAAATTTCAATTCTGTCCAGGTTTTATATTCACATTAATTCTATGTATTTAGGTATTGTGGTAGGTACATTTTAGATGTCTTAGGCTAGTATTCATATAGTTCTTTGATTAGGTAAAATTTGGTTTAATTTCAAGTTCAGTTACTTAGGCATTTTCATACATTAGTTTAGGAACTCCATGCATTAATTCATTTTTCTTTCAATTGCATTAGTTTTGATTTTTTTTTACATGTTCATGTATTTTTATTTTCATTTTAGGATTTTCATGCATATTTTCATTATTTGCATTTTAGACCCATATAGTTAGGAAATTACATTTTTACCCTTCCATTTTACTTATTTGCATTTTTGTTTCTTTTCTTTTGTAGTTATTTTATTTTCATCATTTCTACTATAAGTATTTCTTATTTGCCTTTTTTTTAATTACTTTTATTTTATTTTATTTTATTTTATTCTGCTTTGTTAGCCTTTGTGGATCACACTCAACTAAATTTATAATTTGCTTAGATATACCATAGGTAATAGTATCCGGTATTTAGCTAAGCTTCACAACACCAGTCTCTGTGGGACGATATTTTCGGACTCACCTCCATATTACTTGAGGACCACGTGCACTTGCATGTAGATACCTTTTAGGGTTGACAAGTTTTTGGCGCCGTTGCCGAGGACTGGGCAAACTTAGTTAATATTGGAGAACTTATGCTTAGGTATAGTCTTAGCTTGTACATGCTTAGTTTGTAAATACTTAGAGCCTTAGGTTAGATTAGTAAAACCCTTAGTTAGATTTTCTCTTTTCTTTTATTTTCTTCTTTTTTATTTTCTTTCTAGAGACACGCCATTAGGACTCTGTTGATATTAGCATGCGTAGAGCCAAGAGCTGTGAATTTTTTCCCTTAGATCTTGAAATTGAGAAAACTCTTAGGAAAATTAGAAGGGAATCCAAAAAACAAATTGCTCCACTGCAATATCCGATGGCAGATAACAGAGAGCTTAGGACAATAGGGGATTACGCTATCCCAGCCATAAGGGGAGATTACATTGGTATTAGGAGGCCAGCAATTCTTGCCAATAACTTTGAGATCAAGCCAACCATCATTCAGATGATCCAAACATCGGTGCAGTTTAGTGGGTTGCCACATGATGATCCACATGCACACTTGGGCAATTTCCTTGAGATATGTGACACCTTCAAGCACAATGGAGTCTTTAAAGATGCGATTAGGCTTAGGTTATTTCCCTTCTCTCTTAGGGATAGAGCGAAGAGTTGGTTAACCTCCTTACCCCCAGGATCTATTAGTACATGGAATGAGTTAGCCCAGCAGTTCTTTGCCAAATTCTTCTCTCCCTCCAAAACGGCCAAGCTAAGAAATGATATCTCCTCCTTCACCCAGTTTGATAGTGAGTCTTTTTATGAAGCTTGGGAGAGATACAAGGACCTACTAAGGAAGTGTCCTCACCATGGCCTACCCCTATGGCTTCAGGTGCAGACCTTTTACAATAGTCTAACTAGCCAAAATAGAACAATCATCGATGCTGCTGCAGGAGGAGCACTTATGTGCAAGACGGAGGAGGATGCTTATAATCTGTTGGACAAGATGGCCACTAATAATTATCAGTGGTCAGCTGAGCGACATGCACCTAGGAAGGAAGCTGGTATCTATGAGCTTGATGCACTTTCTACCTTGACTTCACAAATTGCCACATTGACAAAGAAGGTAGAGTCCTTAAGTACCTAATCCTCTCCTAGCCCTAATCCTGTCCTTTCAGTACAGAGTCCTTTCAATCTGTGTAATCTATATGGTGGCACGCATTCGATAGATAGGTGCCCACTAAATTTAGAGTCTGTTCAGTATGTTGCCCCACCCCAGAGGCAGCAGAACAACCCTTTTTCGAGCACTTACAATCCAGGGTGGAGGAATCACCCTAATTTCTCTTGGAGTCAAAATTAGAGGCAGTCATCCACTTCCTGACCTTTAGGACCACCAGGTTTTCAGCCTCCACCCACTCATGTGCCACCACACCAGCATCAGTTATCAGAGATTGTTTTACCTTTTCCGAAATTTACATAATTATATCTAATTTATAATTTTTTATATTATTGTATTGTCATATAAAAATTACAAATGTTGTATTTTTCATAAATATAATAATTTTTATTATAAAGTTTAAAAAATATATATTATTAATGAATTTATTGTTTAGTTAATATATTTCCGTGCATTGTACGGGTTTAAAACGACCTTCATGAACATGAGTCGGGCACAAATAATATTAAAAAAAAAAACCAACGAACACGAATATAATAATATTTGTTCATGCTTAATTAGATTACCTCCCTATTTATTTTATTGCTTATTCTTTTCACAATAAGAGAAAACAATGTTGAAACTTTTGTCTATGCAAATTTATTATTTTAGTATAAATCTAACTTAGGGCTAGTTTTGATAAATGGTGCGATTAATTCCGACAAGATTAAAAAAGATAAAATGATCATTAAGCATATATATTTTTTTAATAAAATAATAAAAAATTTTAAAATTATAAATAAATAAATAATTTAACCCTTTAATCCTTTTGTCTTTACATGGGTCAATTTCACTGTACTAGTGATGCAGTAACTTTTTCCTCCCATTTATATATATATATATATATATATATATATATATATATATTAATCTTTTTCAAAGAAGAAAAAAACAAAATCTTCTGACATGTTTACGGTGATTATGTAGGCGGTCAGAATTTAAAAAGAAAAATAAAGAAAAATGATCTAAGAGTGTACAAAAAAATGGATAGATTTTTGAGAAGCTCATAATATTTTTTTAAAAAACTAAGTCTTTCAAGATTTTTGTCGTAACGGCTTCGCGCTCGACGATTTTCGGAAAAGCGTTTAAAAACAAAAATGGGAGTCGCCACCAATCTTTTTTGACTAGGTGTGATTGGTCACCTAAAATATTTATCTTCTTAATAAAATCTCAAAATTTATTAAGTTTTATTAAAAAGAGAAATTTTTGGTCTGCGAAAACAAAATTTGGGTTCGGGGGTACGGTTACCCGTGGGGAAGGATTAGCACCCCCACGACGCCCGTTAAAAACGGTACCATAATAATCATGTGTTATCCTTTTTGTTTTAATGAAATGGTCTTGAATTAATATTTAAAAAAATAATTCTTATTTTTATTACAATCAATTTTATTCTTTTAATTTTGAAACATTTAAATATTATTTTTTTATTTGAAATAAGTGAAAATCTTTTGTATTGAAAATTATTCCGAAGTACCCCAATACTCTGGTAGCATTTCGGATAATTTCCTCACCTAGAGATTTCTTAAGAATCACTACTTGTGAGTTCTATAGAATCTCATCATCAGAAGATTCACACTCGTTTCAAAAATTATTATGAATGCATATGATTCAAACAGATAATAAATGATGCAAATGAATTTTTTGATTTTTTATGTAAATATTTCTTTATTTATTTTAAATAAAAAAATTTTTATTATTGAAAAATTGCACTAAGTATCCCAATACTCTGGTAACACTTAGTGAACTTCTCTCACCTAGGGATCAGACAGAAATCACTACTTGTGAGTTTCCTGACATCCCATCATCGGACAAAACTTCATTTAATTAAATTTTATTATTATTTCCTTTTTTATTTTCTTTTTTTAAAAAAAACTTATTTATTTTTATTTTAATAAAAATTTAAATTATTGAAAAATCATACTAAATATCCCAATACTCTGGTAACATTTAATATGACTCTTCTCACCTAGGGATCAGTCAAGAAATCACTACTTGTGAGTTTCATGACATCACATCATCGGACTTTTATTTAATTAAATTTAAAATTTTATTATTAATTTTCTTTTTCTATTTTCTTTTAAAAACTCATTTATTTTATTTTTAATAAAAAACTAAATTATTGAAAAATCATACTAAATATTCCAATACTTTTGGCAACATTTAGTACGACTCTTCTCACCTAGGGATCAGCTAGGAATCACTACTTGTGACTTCCGTAGCATCCCATCATCGGACTTCATTTAATTGGATTTTAATTTTTATTATTAATTTCCTTTTTCAATTTTCTTTTAAAAAACTTATTTATTTTTATTTTTTAATAAAACAAATTAAATTATTTTGAAAAATCATACTAAATATCCCAATACTTTTGGCAACAATTAGTATGACTCTTCTCACCTAGGGATCAGCTAGGAATCACTACTTGTGACTTCCGTAACATCCCATCATCGGGACAATTCATTTTAATTTAAACATTGTTAAATAATATAATAAATGAAACATATATAGTTTTCATATTTCCTTTATTTATTTGTAAAATATATATATATATATTTATATAACATATCTACTAACCATGTGTCTTTCAAAATTTATTATTCAACATATATATAATCCACATATTTTCCTAAGGTAATAATAATAACAATAAAACACAATAATAATAATAACAATAATAATAATAATAATAACATAATAATAATAAATAAATAAATCACAATAATAATAATAATAATAATGATAATAATAATAATAATAATAATAATAATAATAATAATAATAATAATAATAATAATAATAATAATAATAATAGCACTAAAATTATTAAAAGAAATATACCTAAATTGGTTTGGGCTAAGAATCCAAAGGAAATGCTTGCAAACAGCCCAACCAGGTTGGCCCAAGGCGTGTGGGCCCAACAGGTGAACAAATCTGGCCCAAGTAAGGTGGACCGGACCGGGTCGGGTCGCTAGCACGCGGATCTGTTTCGCTGGTGGGTCGGGCGCGCGGATCCTCTTCTTTTAGCCGGGCGGGCGCGCGGATCCGGGTCAGATCCCGGGTTGAGCGCGGGTCGCCGCTTCTCTTTTTTTTTCTCTTTACACTATAAAAGCCTTGTTTTTTTTTTTTCTATTCTTTCATTTTTCCTTTTTCTCCAACAAAAAACGCCAGAGCCTCTGAGGCTCTCTGCCGGGGGCGATTCCCGGCCGCCGCTGGTGTCGCCGCCGGCCGCCTCCTCCGGTGGTTGGATCCCGAAAAGCTTCCCACTTTTCGGAGGCTCTCTACCCCCTGAGTTCGATTCTGGACTCCGATTCACCCAAAAAATCCTCTAACCCCACGGATCTGAGCTTCACCGAAAAGATTGCCTTCCTTTTTATCTTTTTGTTTTTGTTATGTTGTTTTTTTTTTGGATCTAGTTTTGGTTTGTTGTTGCTTTTCTTGCAAGTTTCGGGATGGTTGGGGTTGTTTCGGGTGGTGGTGTTTGATGTTTTTTGGTAGCGGCTGGGTAGGTGTTTGGGGGTTTCGGTGAGGTGGGTCTCGGGTGAGTGGTGTTTGATGTTTTTTTGGTAGCGGCTGGGTAGGTGTTTGGGGGGTTTCGGTGGTCTGAGTGGTTGTTCAAGGGTTGTTACTGGTGAAGGGTGGTTCCGGTGGCTAGGGGGATTGATTTTGGGTCTGTGTGACTTGGTGAAGCCGAAAGGTTTGAGGGTGTTGGGTGGTGTTTCAATGATTTTTGGTTTTCGGTGGTGGTGATTTGGGTTGATAATACAGTGGTGGCTCACGGTTGGGTGGTCGAACGGAGAGGGTGAGTGAGGGATCCGGTGAGGGTTGCTTGGGTTGGCCGAGGCTCTCGGGTGAATGGGGGATGGGATCTCGGGCGGTGAGGATGGGGTTGCTCGTTTTTGGGATTTTCCGGAAGTCTCCGGTTATAGAGGGACTGGGATAGGGGTTTGGTAAAGATGATGGGATGGCCTGCAGAGTAGCTGGTGATGGCAGTAGCAGAGGGTGGCCGGTGGTGGCAGTGGCTGATAGACAAGATGATTGACAGATTGGACCAAAAAAACAAGAAAGAAATAATAATAATAATAATAATAATAATAATAATAATAATAATAATAATAATAACAATAAAAGTAAAAATAAAAATAAATTCAAAATATATATAAAAATAAAAATAAATATAATAACACTAATAATAACTATAATAATAATAACAAAAAATAGGACAAAATTAGGTGTCAACAGCTGCCCCTCTTTGCTCATTACTGAGAATCAGGAATAGAGCAAAGATAATAGACACTAATTTTGTCTGGTTTATGACTTGATCTCTTCTCTTTTTCTCTCTTTTTTTTCTCTCTTTCTTTCTTCTTCTTCTCTTTTTTCTTTTTCATCTTTCTCTTTTTTCTTTTTTCGATTTTTCTTTCTTTCTTTTTTTTGTATGCACTCCTCTTGCAGCAGAGGCAATGAAACTTTAAATTTAAATCATTCATTCATTTTTTTTTTAAAATGTGCTCCTCTTGCAGCAGAGGCGATGAAACTTTAAATTTCTTTGTCTTGTTTTTTTCTTTTTTTTTTCGAGAAAGCTCCTCTTGCAGCAGAGGCAATGAAACTTTAAATTCCTTTTTTGGGATGTGCTCCTCTTGCAGCAGAGGCAATGAAACTTTAAATTTCTTTTTGTCTTGTTTTTTTTTCTTTTTTTTTCGAGAAAGCTCCTCTTGCAGCAGAGGCAATGAAACTTTAAATTCCTTTCTGAAAATGTGCTCCTCTTGCAGCAGAGGCAATGAAACTTTAAATTTCCTTCTTTTTTTTTTTTCGAGAAAGCTCCTCTTGCAGCAGAGGCAATGAAACTTTAAATTTCCTTCTTTTTTTTTTTCGAGAAAGCTCCTCTTGCAGCAGAGGCAATAAAACTTTAAATTTAGATTTTTTTTTCTTTTTTTTTCGAGAAAGCTCCTCTTGCAGCAGAGGCAATGAAACTTTAAATTCCTTTCTGAAATGTGCTCCTCTTGCACCAGAGGCAATGAAACTTTAAATTCTTCCTGAAAATGTGATCCTCTTGCAGCAGAGGCGATGAAACTTTAAATTCTTCCTGAAAGTGTGCTCCTCTTGCAGCAGAGGCGATGAAACTTTAAAAATAAAAGATTTCACATTCAAAGATCTAGGAATTCACATCTAGAAATTTTGTCTCAGGAATTCACATCCGAGTGTTTGTTTCGGGAATTCACATCCGAAAATTCAGGTATTCACATCTGAAAAATTTGTTCGGGAATTTACACCCGAAAATTTCATTTCATGGGTTCACACATGAAAGTCCAGGTATTCACGTCTGGACATTTTGTTTCGGGGATTTACGTCCGAACGTCTAGGAATTCTCATCTAGATAATTTATATCTCATTTATCTCCTTCTAACATTGATGTGTTTAATCTTATCTAGAACTTTGTTTGAAGAGCTTCAATTCAAATTTAAACTTTTGGGAATTCTATTTCTTTTCTTTTTTTTCCTTTTTTTTCTTTTTTCCTTTTTTTTTTTTTTACTTAGACTTAAATCGGGAATTCACTTCCAATAATTTAAGGGTTCTCGTTTAGAATATTTCTATTTCGGGAATTCACATCCGAGAATCTAAAATATCATTTCGGGAATTCGCATCCGAAGGTCTGACTGGGGGATTCACACCCAAACGTCCAGGAATTCTCATCTGGATAATTTATATCGGGAATTTCTCGTCCGATTGTTGGTTTCGGGAATTCACATCCGAATATTTGACTAGGGGATTCACACCCAAACATCCAGGAATTCTCATCTGGATAATTTATATTGGGAATTTCTCATCCGATTGTTGGTTTCGAGAATTCACATCCGAAAAATTTGACTTAGGGATTCACACCCAAACGTCCAGGAATTCTCATCTGGATAATTTATATCGGGAATTTCTCATCCGATTGTTGGTTTCGGGAATTCACATCCGAAAAATTTGACTTAGGGATTCACACCCAAACGTCCAGGAATTCTCATCTGGATAATTTATATCGGGAATTTCTCATCCGATTGTTGGTTTCGGGAATTCACATCCGAAAAATTTGACTTAGGGATTCACACCCAAACGTCCAGGAATTCTCATCTGGATAATTTATATCGGGAATTTCTCATCCGATTGTTGGTTTCGGGAATTCACATTCGAAAAATTTGACTTAGGGATTCACACCCAAACGTCCAGGAATTCTCATCTGGATAATTTATATCGGGAATTTCTCATCCGATTGTTGGTTTCGGGAATTCACATCCGAAAAATTTGACTTAGGGATTCACACCCAAACGTCCAGGAATTCTCATCTGGATAATTTATATCGGGAATTTCTCATTCGATTGTTGGTTTCGGGAATTCACATCCGAAAAATTTGACTTAGGGATTCACACCCAAACGTCCAGGAATTCTCATCTGGATAATTTATATCGGGAATTTCTCATCCGATTGTTGGTTTCGAGAATTCACATCCGAAAAATTTGACTTAGGGATTCACACCCAAACGTCCAGGAATTCTCATCTGGATAATTTATATCGGGAATTCACATCCGAAAAATTTGACTTAGGGATTCACACCCAAACGTCCAGGAATTCTCATCTGGATAATTTATATCGGGAATTTCTCATCCGATTGTTGGTTTCGGGAATTCACATCCGAAAAATTTGACTTAGGGATTCACACCCAAACGTCCAGCAATTCTCATCTGGATAATTTATATCGGGAATTTCTCATCCGATTGTTGGTTTCGGGAATTCACATCCGAAAAATTTGACTTAGGGATTCACACCCAAACGTCCAGCAATTCTCATCTGGATAATTTATATCGGGAATTTCTCATCCGATTGTTGGTTTCGGGAATTCACATCCGAAAAATTTGACTTAGGGATTCACACCCAAACGTCCAGGAATTCTCATCTGGATAATTTATATCGGGAATTTCTCATCCGATTGTTGGTTTCGGGAATTCACATCTGAAAAATTAGTAAATTTCTCACATTTCAACATTTTCTCTTTTTCTAAAAAATTTTATTTCATCTTAATTTCTTATAGAATTCAAAGTTCATCATCTTAAAATCCAAATTTTTGCTTTAAAATTCTTGAAAATCATGTTTCCCAAAATTCCACTCAACTTAAAATTGAAAATTTTCTTACCCAAGGTTAAAAATTTTTCATTTCTTTCCTAGGTGCATGTGATGAATGCAATGCAAAGGTTGTTAAAAAAAATCATGCGAAAATGATGGTAACAAGGTTCACCAGACCATCCCTTCCGTCATCTTACCTTTCATTCTTAAAACTGATTCCACAATCTCCACTGTTTTTCTTTCATTCTTCACTATCTAATCAACTCTGGTATATTCCAATTAGAGACTTCAAGCATTGATATACTTCATTATCATCTCAATTCTCATTTGCCCCATATCTTCCCAAAAATTAGGTAATGTATGAATTTTCATGAATAGTGCTATTCATTTATTTTTCATCATTTCAGTTTCATAACAAATGCAATGTCATCACATTTTCTTGATTTTTTATTGGTATGAAATGGGATAAAAATTAAAGGAGGGGTATTTATGATGAAGGGGATAGAAATAGTTTTGTCGAAGAGCAAGGCAACTTGAAGGAAAGAAAGGACAACAATTTTCAAACAAACAAATCTTCAATCAACCTTGATAGAAAATTTGGGATTTTTCTCTAACAAATCTATTCCCTTGATGTCCTTAATCTTTTTGAGTTAATTGTATGGAGATTAGCCCTTACTTGACAAAATATTTCCACCATGACAATCTAAGGCAAAGATCTCTTCTCTACTTGCCAACTTGATCATTCCTCTTTATTTGACTCAAACCGCCCTTTTCGGGTTTTCAATTTGAGTCATTATATATTTTTTTCTTTTTTTTTTCTCTTTTTTTTATTTTTCCTTTTTTCTTTTTCTTCATTTTTCACTTTTTTATTTTTCCTCATTCATCATCATTTTTTTTTATTCATCCCCAACATCCTCATTATGGTCCATTATCACAAAATCACAATCTTCATGCATTTCTTGGCCCAGTGTATGGTCCTCCGACTCAAATCCTCACATTTGATCAAAATGGACTTTTAAGGTACGTAATGTAGGCTAAGGTGAGGGGTTATGAAAGAAAGGACATAGCAGGCCCAAAATTTGTTTTTTAAAGGGTTATAAACCAAAGGATCATTTTCTAATACACGACACATTTAGGCACTTTGCCCCATTCTTCATCCAATCTTTTTCATTCTACTTCCATTTCTTATTTTTCTCCCTTTTTTCACAAATAACTTTAAAATGTAAAGGGGTTTTCTTTTTTTATTTGCCTCTTAAATTCTTTCATAGATTTCAAATGAACAAACTTCTTTCTTTTTTTTTTCTTTTTTTTTCATCATTACTTTGCCCTCTCTCTTCCCCCCTTTTTTTTTATCATTACTTTGCCCTCTCTCTTCCCCTTTTTTTTTTTTTACTTTACTTTGCCCCCCAATGTGGAGGGTGATCCTTGGTGGGTTTCTTAAAAAACAAAACAAACATAATAGGCTCAAAGGGGTTAGCAATGGATGATTTTCTTACAGTGAAATGTAGGTGAAAGATGGCCATTCTTCCTTTCAAATGTGAGAACTTTTATCAAAGAATCATTTACTGAGCAGACACCAACTCGCGGAACCATCTGTTACAAAATTGCATGTCAACTCCCACCTTCTCTATATACAAATCATATTTTCATTGCAATATTCATGCTAAGATTTTGGACAAGGTTATCAACACGAATAAAGCTTTGGTAGAGTTCCAATCCCAAATTATTATCAACATTGATATCATATTTATTGTTTAAAAGTAAAAATAAAAAATAAAAAATAAAAAATGGAGGAAATGTGGTGAGGTATATAGAGGATAAAACCAAATTTGAATCGAGGAATAGAGAGAAATGTGACGAAAATGCAAATGCTACTTCATTAAAATGATAAAAGATAAATGAAAGTCTATACATAAAAAGCCATTAAAGTTGGGCCATAACTTTAACCAAAAACAACTTCACATCATCATGGATGACCCACCAAAAGGATCCCTTTTCTAGTTATACCCTGGCATGGTTAGGCGAGAGATTAACATTCGATCATTCCATCGTCTCAAGATTCAATAAACCTTTTCTGATCAAACTTTGCACCTTACGCTTAAAAGCAAGACAGCTTTCTATCGAGTGACCCCAGTTTCCATTATGATAGTCACATCGAGCATCAGGGTTGTACCACTCTGGATATGGAGGCTCCAAAGGTTTTAGCGGGATTGGGGTAACAAGTTGGTTCTCGACAAGGTATTGGAATATTTCAGTGTAGGACCAAGGGACTGGATCAATGTCGGTCCTTCTTCGTTTGTTTCGAGATCCTCTTTGGTTATTTTGGGTAGGCATGGGTGTCTGGAAACCCATTTGCCAACTAGACTGCGAGATTGGCTGATGGGTATTTAAGCCTGGAGAGGTATTATTTGTGATGGGGTAATGGGTTTGGTACATGGGATAAGGATGATATGGAGCAAAGTCTCCCACATGTTGCCCCTCATAATTCATAGCATGAACATCTCCTCCATTCCCCGATGTATCACCTTTGCTTGCATTGATGGCATCGTCTCCTACAAGCTTACCACTCTTGATTGCATTATCTATTATTTCACCAGAGATCACCATATCCGCAAAATTCTTTGTAGCATTTCCAACCATCATTTCATAAAATGGTGCTGGGAGTGTGTTGACAAACAGGACGGCGGTTTCCTTCTCTGTGAGGGGGGGTTGAACTTGGGCAGCTACATCCCTCCACCTTCGAGCATATTCTTTAAAGCTCTCTTCATGCTTCTTCATCATACCCTGTAAGGATAAGCGATCTGGTGCCAAATCTTCAATGTGCTTGTATTGAGCAATGAATGCCCGAGCCAATTCTTTCCATGAGCGGATATGGGCTCGATCTAGTTGGGTGTACCACTTGGCAACTGATCCGGTTAGACTGTCTTGAAAAATATGCACCAATAATTCATCATTTTGAGCATAAGCAGCCATTTTTTGGCAATACCTCTTGATATGAGTTGCCGGGCATTTGGTCCCATCATACTTTTCAAATTCTGGAACCTTGAACTTCGATGGGATAACTACGCCCGGTACCAGACAAAGCTCACTCGCCTCCAAAGAACCATATAAACCCATCCCTTCGATAGCTTGTAACCTCTCTTCAAGGAGCTCCCACTTCGTCTGAGGCTCTAAGTTCTTTTTCATTGTCGATACCCCCATCCTCAATTTCTCCTGTTCTTTAGGATCCTCTGAATCATGGACTGAGATTAGGTTTGACGGCTTCCTACCAAGGTTTGGAATGTCATGCCCACAAATGGCATATGCTGTGAAGTATGGACTTGGGGTGGAATGAGACTATGCGGATATGAATGTTCACCTTCTTGTACCCACCTTTCTTGAGTAGTTACTTCCCCTACTGGTTCTTTTCCTTTATTCATTTTAGTCATCATCTCCAGCATTGCAGCCAATTGCCCCTTCATCTCTTCTTGCGCCTTTTCTATTTTCTCCATTCGGCTAGCCTGTCCTTCTTCCATGGTCTAAGCTTGTGAGAGTCCTGAATTGCTTTGTAATCTTTGATGGTCGAGAAGCCTTGAACCTTATTACCACAATTTTCAAATTAGAAAAATCTTATCTTATTTCTTTCAATTTTTTTTTTGGAACAAACGAATTTTTTTCTTTTTTTTCTTGAAAAACGAAGAGTATTAACATATTTACTGAAGTATAACAAGTCTATG
The DNA here is from genome assembly GCA_031772115.1 of Heritiera littoralis. Taxonomy (NCBI): domain Eukaryota; kingdom Viridiplantae; phylum Streptophyta; class Magnoliopsida; order Malvales; family Malvaceae; genus Heritiera; species Heritiera littoralis. Next base: position 1,573,057 of record JAPDPK010000148.1, read on the forward strand.
ATGTGAATTTTATGAAAATCATGTTATTTGTATATGTATGCAAATGACATGTATGATAGAAATCTATGAAATGGAACAACTTTTCTTTTTCTTTTTCTCCTTTTTTTTTCTCTTTCTTTTTTTTTTCTCTCTTTTTTTTTTGTTAGTTTGCATAACTTTCTTGATTTTACATATTAGGTATTTAGGTCTTCACTTTAACCAAATCTTAAGGAGGAATAATTTCAATGAAAATAATTAATCAATAGCACATGTACACAAATTTGATAAAAAAGAAAATTGAAAGAATAAACAAATTCAAAATTGTAAAAGACTTAGTCTAGTTTCTCAAAGACTTATCTACAAAATGTGATGCAACAATGCAAAATGCATACTAAAGTTCAAACTGAAATTTGCCTCTTGTTTATTATATTCACTTATTAACTTAAGAGGTCAAGTCCGAAACAAGTAAGAGAAGTTGAAGAGTAACTTTGAACCATACCAAACTTGTTTCAAAACTCTCTCTTTTTTAATTTGCTTTTTAATTTTCTAGGAGAAGGAACATATTCTTTTTTTTTTTGAAATGCTATGTAAAATGTTTAAGACATGACACAATAACAAGGCATGATGAAGGACATGTTTATACAAAATGTAATTTATACACAATGCAGGGGGTAATGAAGATCAAATTTTGTTTTATTTCACCTAACTTTCATGATTCTAAAATGCACGTGACATGATTATCAATATATGTATACACAATGATGATGAAATGAATTAAAATGATATATGTCCCTAACATGTTCGAGAAAAACGAATATTTGTATTCACAATACCTAGACACTAATCTTATTATCCCTTAATCCAATCATGCAAGAAAGATGGAATTCTTAACTAAACCTGAGCATTCTTCTTCATTTTTCTAGAAATCATTTTTCTCTGATCACCAAACAAAATTTTTTCATTTTCTATTTTTTTTTCTAAAAAATAAAATTCACATTCCCTATTCTATTCTTTTTTTTTACATTGATTTTATTTCATTTTTATTCCCAATCAAATTATTCTTTAAATTCTTTACCAAATAAATTCAAGGACAATTTTTGCTGACATCTTTTTATTCAAGAAAAACTCTTTTTTTTTTGTTTTGCAATGAGATGATCAAGAAAATGAAAGAAAAACTTTTTTTTTTAATGTTTTTATATTTTCATTAAAATTCCTATACAACCCAAAAATAAAAAATAAAAAAATATTTTTTTCTTGATTTTTTCTGGTTAACTTATTCTTTGAAAATTCTATACAGAAAAAAATTTATTCATCCCTTTTTCCTCAATATTTATTTTGACTTAGAAAAGAAGAAAACAAAAATTTTCATTTATTCTCTCATTTTATTATGACTCTTTTTCCAAAAAAGATTAATTCATTTCCTACTCAATTCCTTTTACTTTTCTTTTTATGCCTTTATCTCACGAATTTTTTCAATAATAAAGAATTCTTTTGAATTAAGAAACCTAATTGGATTTCCTCTTCTTATTTTTTTTTTGTGAAAAGACAAAAATCTTATTTTTCTAAACCATTTTTAACAAATTATTTCATTTTTTATTATAAAAAGAAAAGTTTATGTGTTTTTATCATTTCATATTTTCTTTTAGAGGAAAAAGGATAAAAGAAATTAAAATCTCATTTTTTATTTTGTAGATAAAAAATCTTGTAACCAAAAATACATAAACCTCTTTTCCTTCCTCTTGCTTTGAAGAACGTATTTTTGTTAGTTTTTATTTTTATGAACCTATTTACAAAAAAATTTCCTCCTTAAAAATGAAGAATTATTTGCATTTTTTTTTAAAGAAAGTCGCATTTATTCTATTGTTTTTATCACACATCTTTATTTTTTCAAAAATAAGTGATTTTTTTTTACAAGATCTTTTATAAAGAAAATATATTTTTTCCATTTTTATTTTACAAAATTCCCTTTTTTAGAAAAAATCAAAGACTTAGATTATATACAATTCAAATCAAAATCGAGTGTACCTTTATTATAGAAATGAGAAAAGGGGTCGAATAGTCTTTCCTCGTGTCCTAATTTTGGGATAATTTCTACAAAAATTGGACATGGCTCTACCTAAGGCTGGCCTCTTAGGTTTTTCTATATGCTGGGCTGGGTTTTCAAATCTAAAGGTTCCCAAATTATACCTCACTGTCGTCCATGAACTAGTAAGATTTAATTTGAGTGGGAGTATTTCTATTGCCATTGCGGAGGTGATTACCTCACGAGAGCAAAGGTACTCTACTCCCTCCTAAGAAGGACTGAACCCGGGTATAGAGCTCATGTTATGCAGATGCAAGTGCAAGTGTGTGTATGAGGGAACATTTATCAAACCACAACCCCTATCCTATAACAATGTATATACAAATATAAAACATAAAATAAATAACATAAAAAATGCAAATGCAAACAAAATCATTTTCAAAATCCAAGTGAATTAAGTTTAAATATCAATCAAGACTATTAAATTAAAACTTTGGATAACACATGATTAATGCATGGCTTGACCCTCAAAAAGCGTCCCTAGTGGAGTCGCCAAGCTGTCGTAACGGCTTCGCGCTCCACGATTTTCGGAAAGGCGTTTAAAAACAAAAATGGGAGTCGCCACCAATCTTTTTTGACTAGGTGTGATTGGTCACCTAAAATATTTATCTTCTTAACAAAATCTCAAAATTTATTAAGTTTTATTAAAAAGAGAAATTTTTGGTCTGCGAAAACAAAATTTGGGTTCGGGGGTACGGTTACGCGTGGGGAAGGATTAGCACCCCCACGATGCCCGTTAAAAACGGTACCATAATAATCATGTGTTATCCTTTTTGTTTTAATGAAATGGTCTTGAATTAATATTTAAAAAAATAATTCTTATTTTTATTAAAATCAATTTTATTCTTTTAATTTTGAAACATTTAAATATTATTTTTTTATTTGAAATAAGTGAAAATCTTTTGTATTGAAAATTATTCCGAAGTACCCCAATACTCTGGTAGCATTTCGGATAATTTCCTCACCTAGAGATTTCTTAAGAATCACTACTTGTGAGTTCTATAGAATCTCATCATCAGAAGATTCACACTCGTTTCAAAAATTATTATGAATGCATATGATGCAAACAGATAATAAATGATGGAAATGAATTTTTTGATTTTTTATGTAAATATTTCTTTATTTATTTTAAATAAAAAATTTTTTATTATTGAAAAATTGCACTAAGTATCCCAATACTCTGGTAACACTTAGTGAACTTCTCTCACCTAGGGATCAGACAGAAATCACTACTTGTGAGTTTCCTGACATCCCATCATCGGACAAAACTTCATTTAATTAAATTTTATTATTATTTCCTTTTTCTATTTTCTTTTTTTAAAAAAAACTTATTTATTTTTATTTTAATAAAAATTTAAATTATTGAAAAATCATACTAAATATCCCAATACTCTGGTAACATTTAGTATGACTCTTCTCACCTAGGGATCAATCAAGAAATCACTACTTGTGAGTTTCATGACATCCCATCATCGGACTTTTATTTAATTAAATTTAAAATTTTATTATTAATTTTCTTTTTCTATTTTCTTTTAAAAACTCATTTATTTTATTTTTAATAAAAAACTAAATTATTGAAAAATCATACTAAATATTCCAAGACTTTTGGCAACATTTAGTACGACTCTTCTCACCTAGGGATCAGCTAGGAATCACTACTTGTGACTTCCGTAGCATCCCATCATCGGACTTCATTTAATTGGATTTTAATTTTTATTATTAATTTCCTTTTTCAATTTTCTTTTAAAAAACTTATTTATTTTTATTTTTTAATAAAACAAATTAAATTATTGAAAAATCATACTAAATATCCCAATACTTTTGGCAACAATTAGTATGACTCTTCTCACCTAGGGATCAGCTAGGAATCACTACTTGTGACTTCCGTAACATCCCATCATCGGGACAATTCATTTTAATTTAAACATTGTTAAATAATATAATAAATGAAACATATATAGTTTTCATATTTTCTTTATTTATTTGTAAAATATATATATATATATATATATATATATATATATTTATATAACATATCTACTAACCATGTGTCTTTCAAAATTTATTATTCAACATATATATAATCCACATATTTTCCTAAGGTAATAATAATAATAACAATAAAACACAATAATAATAATAACAATAATAATAATAATAATAACATAATAATAATAAATAAATAAATCACAATAATAATAATAATAATAATGATGATAATAATAATAATAATAATAATAATAATAATAATAATAATAATAATAATAATAATAATAATAATAATAATAGCACCAAAATTATTAAAAGAAATATACCTAAATTGGTTTGGGCTAAGAATCCAAAGGAAATGCTTGCAAACAGCCCAACCAGGTTGGCCCAAGGCGTGTGGGCCCAACAGGTGAACAAATCTGGCCCAAGTAAGGTGGACCGGACCGGGTCGGGTCGCTAGCACGCGGATCTGTTTCGCTGGCGGGTCGGGCGCGCGGATCCTCTTCTTTTAGCCGGGCGGGCGCGCGGATCCGGGTCAGATCCCGGGTCGCGCGCGGGTCGCCGCTTCTTTTTTTTTTCTCTTTACACTATAAAAGCCTTGTTTTTTTTCTATTCTTTCATTTTTCCTTTTTCTCCAACAAAAAACGCCAGAGCCTCTGAGGCTCTCTGCCGGGGGCGATTCCCGGCCGCCGCTGGTGTCGCCGCCGGCCGCCTCCTCCGGTGGTCGGATCCCGAAAAGCTTCCCACTTTCCGGAGGCTCTCTACCCCCTGAGTTCGATTCCGGACTCCGATTCACCCAAAAAATCCTCTAACCTCACGGATCTGAGCTTCACCGAAAAGATTGCCTTCCTTTTTATCTTTTTGTTTTTGTTGTGTTGTTTTTTTTTGGATCTGGTTTTGGTTTGTTGTTGCTTTTCTTGCAGGTTTCGGGATGGTTGGGGTTGTTTCGGGTGGTGGTGTTTGATGTTTTTTGGTAGCGGCTGGGTAGGTGTTTGGGGGGTTTCGGTGAGGTGGGTCTCGGGTGAGTGGTGTTTGATGTTTTTTTGGTAGCGGCTGGGTAGGTGTTTGGGGGGTTTCGGTGGTCTGAGTGGTTGTTCAAGGGTTGTTACTGGTGAAGGGTGGTTCCGGTGGCTAGGGGGATTGATTTTGGGTCTGTGTGACTTGGTGAAGCCGAAAGGTTTGAGGGTGTTGGGTGGTGTTTCAATGATTTTTGATTGTCGATGGTGGTGATTTGGGTTGATAATACAGTGGTGGCTCACGGTTGGGTGGTCGAACGGAGAGGGTGAGTGAGGGATCCGGTGAGGGTTGCTTGGGTTGGCCGAGGCTCTCGGGTGAATGGGGGATGGGATCTCGAGCGGTGAGGATGGGGTTGCTGGTTTTGGGGTCTTCGGGCGGTGAGGATGGGGTTGCTCGTTTTTGGGGTTTTTCGGAAGTCTCCGGTTATAGAGGGACTGGGATAGGGGTTTGGTAAAGATGATGGGATGGCCTGCAGAGTAGCTGGTGATGGCAGTAGCAGAGGGTGGCCGGTGGTGGCAGTGGCTGATAGACAAGATGATTGACAGATTGGACCAAAAAAACTAGAAAGAAATAATAATAATAATAATAATAATAATAATAATAACAATAAAAGTAAAAATAAAAATAAATTCAAAATATATATAAAAATAAAAATAAATATAATAACACTAATAATAACTATAATAATAATAACAAAAAATAGGACAAAATTAGGTGTCAACAATTTTCATGTAAATTCATCTAATTAAAGCCTTAAAGCATATGGACAAAATAAAATCTTAAAGTAATACTTTTGTCTAATTAAACTCTTGAGGCATTATTTTTATTTAACTAAATCCTCTTTTTTAGATTTTAATTGTTTTCATATAAAATTAGAATTTAATTAAATAAAAATAATATTTAAAGATTCAATTGGGCATAATGGAACGTTAGAGGATTATTTGAAAAATTAAAAAGAAAGTATAAAAAATCTTTCAATAAATTCCAAAAAGAAAGATAGATATTACTTATAACACACATGATTTAATTTTATTTGTTGAAAGAAATTTGTTTCTACAAAGTAACAAACTAGCATTTCAAATTTCAAATTTCCAGTCAAGCTCAAAGCTGACCGATCAAATCATCTTCTTGATTTCGGTAGGAAAATTATCTTATCTTATTATTATTTATAATTGTAGTTGCCTAAATTATTAGAGCAAATAGAATGCTGACATGCCATGTGATGGAGGAGTGTTTGTGGGGCATTGTCATTCCGATCTCGTCAACTTCCTGGCTGCTGCAATGAGCACTAAATTTTTCACGAGGCTCTTTTTGAAACTGGAATGGGACCGATGATTGAGAATATTTATGTTCCCAATCGTGCCATTGCTGTCACTAAAATTTCCACTATTAGTAAAAAAAAAACAAATTTCCACTAGATCCTTGGGGTCCACCGGCTGCTTCATTTTTTTTTATAATTTTTTTTATCATTTATAATACTTTGATTTTATTTTTTTTATTTTATATTTTTAATATTTTTCAAATAAATTTATTATAGTAAGTAATAATTTATATAACAGACTAATTAATAAATATAAAATAATAAATATATATAAATAATTAATTTTATCATCAATTTAATAAATCACAAGCAAATGAATAAAATTTTTTATAATTAAGTATTAACTAAAATAAATAGTTACATAAAAAATAAAGTAAATAAATATTAATAATTTTTATTATGAGATGTGTTACTTTTTTATTATTATTTCAAAAAGAAAAATAAAGAAAAATGAATTAAGAGTGTACAAAAAAGCTGGATAGATTTTTGAGAAGCTCAAAATATTTAGAAAAAAAACCAAATCTTCCAAGATTTTCATGTAAACTCATCTAATTAAAGCCTTAAAGCATATGGACAAAATAAAATCTTAAAGTTTTACTTTTGTCTAATTAAACTCTTAAGGCGTTATTTTTATTTAACTAAATACTTATTTTTTTTAGATTTTAATTGTTTTCATATAAAATTAGAATTTAATTAAATAAAAATAATATTTAAAGATTCAATTGGGCATAATAGAAGGTTAAAGGATTATTTGAAAAATTAAAAAGAAACTATAAAAACTCTTTCAATAAATTCCAAAAAAGAAAGATAAATATTTCTTATAACACATGATTTAATTTTATTTGCTGAAAGAAATTTGTTTCTACAAAGTAACAAAGTATCATTTCAAATTTCAAATTTCTAGTCAAGCTCAAAGCTCACTGATCAAATCATCTTATTGTTTTTGGTAGGAAAATTATCTTATCTTATTATTATGTATACTGTAGTTGCCTAAATTATTAGTGCAAACAGAATGCTGACATTCCACGTGATGGAGCATTGTCATTCTGATCTCGTTAACTTGCAGGCTGCTGCAATGCACACTAAATTTGTCACGAGGCTCTTTTTGAAACTGAAATGGGACCGTTGATTGAGAATATTTTTGTCAGATGTGGCAAACGGACAGGCTCGGACGGATTCGGTTTGAGTTTGGATTTTTTGGGTTTCGGATTATATTCGAGTTTGGATTTTTTCGGTTTCAGATTTTTTCGATTTCGGTTTTCTCGGTCTCAAGTTTTTTCGGTTTCGAGTTTTTTCGGTTTCAGTTATTTTCGGTTTCGGTCCTATTTTAGGTTCGGTTCGGTTTTAATCGGGTGGACTTAGTCAAATTATTTTAAAATTTTATAAATTATAAGTATTTTTATAATTTTAAATGTAATAATTAATTTAATTTTATATAGTTAAATAAAAATATAATAGGAATGCTAAATTAAGTTAAAATTTAATAAATATTTATATAAATATAAATTTTTACATTTTAATATTTTTATTACTTGACAATTATTATTTATTTTTTTAATTTTCTGTGATATTCACATGTGTTATAAAATATATAATTATATATTAATAATTATATAAAAATTTATACTCTTAACAATAACTTATTGGGTTATTGTATTTTTTTAAGTCAACATTGGGCCATTGGAATTTAGACACTCTTAGTTCAATAAATTTCTTTTTTTTTTTTACTTTGTTTTATTAGTTTTTTTAATAATTATATTATATTTTTAATAAAATTTTAAGTTTTTAAGAATTTTTTACATTTATTTTGTCTTTTAAATACCAACATAATTAGTAATTAAATTAAATTTAACTGCATAACTAGTTAACTAATTGTTCAATTATAATGTTGAATAAGATTATAGTATACATTAAAAAAAACTTAATATTATGAATAATTGGTCAATTAATTACCTCAATTTTATATTTATTTTGTTTTTGGTTTGTACATAAATCATAATATAACATTATTATATTAAATATAATCGTACTCATACATATTAATTAATCAAATATCTCATTAAAAATTTAGAATATCAAATTAAACAAGTTATATACACCAATTGATATTATATTATAAATAATAACATTTGATATAATCATATCATATACTTTTATACACCAATTGAGTACTAATTTTTTCATGTTCACATTAACATAATAATATTAGATATACACCATTTGATTGAATATCTAATTAAAATGTTAAATAGTAGATATTACTAAATTAATTAATATAATGCGAGTTATTTAAATATAAATAAAGTATAAAAAATAAATTTTATTAAAATTACCACTTACACAGTAATACTACTCTAATATATTATTAAATTACACTTTAATTTACTATTAGAAGTATTATTTGTATCCACACTTTAATTTTACATTTAATAGATAATAAATAAATTATTTTTAATAAATAATTAATTCTATCAAAATAATACTTACACACTAAGAGATTACATAATTTATTTTTAAAAGATTATTATAATATAATATATAAATCATTATTATAAGATACCAAATTGGTTTATTCATGTATAAGATTATTGTAATATAATAAATAATTAATTACCAATAGATTGAATTATTAATGCCTTTTGTTTTAAGGCTAAAAATAAAACTACCACTAGCTTGATTTATAATTTTCTCTTTTAATGATGCCCAAGCTTATAAAAAAAGTGTACTTGTATTGTTTAATTTAATTACTTAACTTTTTCTAATCTTAAAAACTTGAATTTTAATTTTAAGATTAGGTTTTTTTTTAATCTAAATTTAATATCTTTCTATACTTGAAACTTTAAGAAAATATAGTATAAATTTAATTTTATTAAAAATACTTTTAATGTGTTGCACAAAATATCAAATTCAAAGTTTCAAACAAATATTGAAATTATATAATTTTTTTATATATTTGATTTATTATTGTATTAAAATTAAAATTTTATTATAAAATAAAAATAATAAAATGTTAAAATGATTTTTATAATAAAATCAAATGTTAAATTAATAATATATTTATTATTATAAATGCAATAAATATAATATTAAAGATTATTTGATATCATATATTATGGTGTTTTAATTTAATTTAATTTAATTTAATTAAAAAGATTCAATATTTATTTTGCTGGTAATACATAATGTTGACACCTAATTTTGTCCCATTTTGTTATTATTATTATTATTATTATTATTATTATTATTATTATTATTATTATCATTATTTTTATATATATATATTTGTATTTGTATTTGTTTTTATTTTTATTATTTGTTTTATTATTATTAGCATTATTATTTTTTCTTCTTTTATTATTATTATTATTACTTTTATATTATTATTTTTAGTTTATTTTATTTTTTGTTTTTTGCCCAATTTGTCAATCAGGCCACTGCCCCCATCCTGCCAACCAATCCCATCGCCGGCCACCAGTTCCTGCCAGCCCCTCTCCCCGAGGCTGTCCATTAGCCACCACCAGTCTCTGTCACCCATCCATTAGCCAGCTACTCTGCCATCCTTTCTCACCTCCACCATCACCCACAAGACTCTTCAAAAACCCAGAACGACCAAACCAAACCTTTCAGAACCATTGAGCCTCACCCGAACACCCTCAGCCCTGGCTTCACCAAGCCACACAACCGAAAACCCAAAACTACCTAGACTCAACACACAACACACGCATACACAAACCACCCGATACCCTTAACCACTCGGCCATCTTCGCTACCTGAGCCTCACCCCAAGACCACCACCACCATCACCAAACCACCCTTGATCACAAACCATCATCCAAGCCCTCCTCACTACCCGCAACCCTCACTAAACCACCATCACAAAAAGCCCCAAAAACATCACTACCCCTAAAACCGATCCCAAACCAAGCCCATCACTCACCATACCTGTAACAAAAAAAAACAACAACAACAAAACCACAAGCAACACTGCAACAAAAAAAAAGAGAAACGAAAAAAGAAAAAAAGGAGGCTGAGGGTTTAGCTTCAAATCCACCAGAATAGAGGTGTTTTCGGAGGGAGAGAAGGCCAGAAACGGAAAGAAGAACCCAAAAGCTTTCGGAAAGTCGAAAGCTTTTGGGCATTTAGCCACCAGCGACTGCAGCCGGCGGCGACCCCAGCGGCGGCCGGAAATCGCATGGGGAGAGCTTCAAAAGCTCTGAAAATTTTTTTTTGTGAAAGAAAGGAAAAATGAAGAAATAAAAAAAGAGGTTTTTATAGCCGAAAAAAAAAGAGAAAGGAGGATCCACGGGTGGACCCGGATCCGACCCTGTATCCACGCGCCCACCCGCCTGAGGAGAGGGAAGATCCGCGCGTCGCCCCCAGCTAACTCGACGACCTGCGCGTGACCCGGTCTGCTACCCGTCCGTGGTTTGTGTCCAGCCCAGTAGATTCAGCCCACTCCAATTTGCATTTGGGCTTTACTTTTGGGCTGTCTTAGAGGAAGGCCTTTTGGGTTTTAAAACTCAATCATTTGGGTATAATTTCTTTCTCTCTTTCAACCTTTTGTTTGTTTTTAATTATTATTATTATTATTATTATTATTATTATTAATGCATATTGTAAAATAAAAGTTTTTGAAAAATTCTCTTTTATTTGCATTTTCATTAATTATTATTATTGATTAGAAAACATATTCAAAAATAATGAAATTTAAATTTGAGTAAATGATAAAATTTAAATTTAATTAAATACTTCCGATGATGGGATGTTACGGAAGTCACAAGTAGTGATTCCTAGCTGATCACTAGGTGAGAAGAGTTGTACTAAATGTTGCCAAAAGTATTGGAATATTTAGTATGATTTTTCAATAATTTAATTTTTTTGTTAAAAATAAAAATAAGTTTTTTTAAAAGAAAATTAATAATAAAATTTAACAATTAAATAATATCCGATGATGGAATGTTACGGAAGTCACAAGTAATGATTCCTAACTGATCCCTAGGTGAGAAGAGTCGTACTAAACGTTGCCAAAAGTATTAGAATGTTTAATATGATTTTTCAATAATTTAAATTTTTATTAAAAATGAAAATGAATAAGTTTTTTTAAAACAAAGAAATATAAATAAATCAACAAATAAATAATGAAATTTAAAATTAAAAAATTCATTTGCATCATTCATTATCTCTGTGCATCATATGCATTCATGTAAATTTAAAAATGTGAACCTTCCGAGGATGAGATTCTGTAAAAGTCACGAGTAGTGATTCTTAAGAAATCTTTAGGTGAGGAAAATTATTTCAAATGCTGCTAAAAGTATTGGAGTATTTGATCTAATTATTCAATACAAAAAGGTTCACATTTACTCTCAAAAAATAAAGTTTAACCTTTTAAAATAAAACAAAATAAATTTACAAATAAAAAATGATTTTAAATAAAAAGATTGCAATAAAATAAGAATTATTTTTAAATATTAATTTAAGATCATTTTATTAAAATTAAAGGATAACACATGATTATTATGGTACCGTTTTTTAACGGGCGTCGTGGAGGTGCTAATCCTTCCCCACGCGTAACTGTACTCTCAGACCCGATTTTGTTTTCGTAGACCAAAAAATTTCTTTTTAATAAAACTTAATTAATTTTGAGATTTTGTTAAAAAGATAAATATTTTAGGTGACCAATCACACCTTGTCAAAAAAAGATTGGTGACGACTCCCTTTGTTTTTTTAAATGTTTTCAAAATTCGTCGAGCGCGAAATCGTTACGACACATAATTGTTAAATTGTATAATAAATAATAATTGTTTTCAAAATTTTAAACTTTTTAATTAAAAAAGTGTATCAATTATTTATTTATTTTTAAAAAATAATTATATAATTTTAATTCGGATTTTTTTGGGTTATAAATTCGATTTTTTACGGGTTTCGGGTCGGATTGGTCTCGGTCTCGGATCGTATCGAGCTCGGGTTATGTAAGGTTCGGGCTTTTTCGGTTTCGGGTTTTTTCAGTTTCGAGCTTTTTCGGTTACGGGCTTTTCGGTTACAGGCCTTTGACTTTTTTGATCAATTCGTACTGATCTCAATTCGATCTTGGGCGAGTTTTCAGGCTCGAGCCAGTTTTTGCCACCTCTAATTTTTGTTCCCAATCGTGCCATTGCTGTCATTAAAATTTCCACTAGATCCTTGGGGTCCACCGGTTGCTTCATTTTCTTACAATTTTTTTTATCATTTATAATACTTTGATTTTATTTTTTTTATTATTTTATTATTTTAATATTTTTCAAATAAATTTATTATAGTAAGTAATAATTTATATAATAGAATAATTAATAAATATAAAATAATAAATATATATAAATAATTAATTTTATCATCGATTTAATAAATCACAAGCAAATGAATAAAATTTTTTATAATTAAGTATTAACTAAAATCAATAGTTACATAAAAAATAAAGTAAATAAATATTAATAATTTTTATTATGAGATGTGTTACTTTTTTATTATTATTTCAAAAAGAAAAATAAAGAAAAAATGAATTAAGAGTGTACAAAAAAGCTGGATAGATTTTTGAGAAGCTCAAAATATTTAGAAAAAAAAAACAAATCTTTCAAGATTTTCATGTAAACTCATCTAATTAAAGCCTTAAAGCATATGGACAAAGTAAAATCTTAAAGTTTTACTTTTGTCTAATTAAACTCTTAAGGCATTATTTTTATTTAACGAAATCCTTATTTTTTTTAGATTTTAATTGTTTTCATATAAAATTAGAATTTAATTAATTAAAAATAATATTTAAAGATTCAATTGGGCATAATAGAAGGTTAAAGGATTATTTGAAAAATTAAAAAGAAACTATAAAAACTCTTTCAATAAATTCCAAAAAAGAAAGATAAATATTACTTATAACACATGATTTAATTTTATTTGCAGAAAGAAATTTGTTTCTACAAAGTAACAAATTATCATTTCAAATTTCAAATTTCTAGTCCAGCTCAAAGCTCACTGATCAAATCATCTTATTGTTTTTGGTAGGAAAATTATCTTTTCTTATAATTATTTATAATTGTAGTTGCCTAAATTATTAGAGCAAAAAGAATGCTGACATGCCATGTGATGGAGGAGTGTTTGTGGTGCATTGTCATTCCGATCTCGTCAGCTTGCTGGCTGCTGCAATGCACACTAAATTTGTCACGAGGCTCTTTTTGAAACTGAAATGGGAGCGATGATTGAGAATATTTTTGTTCCCAATCGTGCCATTGCTGTCATTAAATTTCCACTAGATCCCTGGGGTCCACCGGTTGCTTCATTTTTTTATAATTTTTTTATCATTTATAATACTTTGATTTTATTTTTTATTATTTTATTATTTTAATATTTTTCAAATAAATTTATTATAGTAAGTAATAATTTATATAATAGAATAATTAATAAATATAAAATAATAAATATATATAAATAATTATTTTTATCATCAATTTAATAAATCACAAGCAAATGAATAAAATTTTTATAATTAAGTATTAACTGAAATAAATAATTACATGAAAAATAAAGTAAATAAATATTAATAATTTTTATTATGAGATGTGTTAATGTTTTATTATTATTCAAATCAATTAAATTAAAATTATTGTTTGATAATATGATTTTAAAAATTTTAATTATTTATTAATTCACAAATATAAAATATTTTGCTATAAAATTTTCATTTTATACAAAGATTAGTCAAATATCCTTAATGGTCATTTTATTTTTTTACTGCACTGTATCTTGCACTTCTGTTACGTTTGCATCAAAAGACACATCATATCGCTAATTTTAATCTTACCATTACCGTAACTAATCTCACTTCCATCTTTGTTTTCAATCTTAGTAGAATTAATCTCATTGCTCATCCAATTGGATGGACAGTGAGATTGGCTTTAGTGAAATTAGTTATTGTAACGATGAAATTGAATATTGTAGTTGTAAAATTAAAATTAATGACGAGATATGTGTTTGAATGCAAACGTAGCGGTAACAGTGAGATGAAATGTAGTGAGAAAAGGAATTGATTACTAAAAATTAGATAAAAATTATATGAAATGAAATTTGTATGAAATTAATAAATATTTAAAAATTACTAAAATTATTTTTATCAAATAATAAAATTTATTTTTTTTAATTTTAATTATTTGTTAATTAATTATTTTTTATAATAACAATGTTTTATTTATTATATTAAATTAGTAAAGACATGTAAACATTTTTAAATAAAAAATCAAAATGAAAAAAAGAAAGAATGAAAAAAGTTGCAGGAATGAATGTCCCTCCTGCATTGTAGTTTTAAGAAAAAAAAAATGGAAAGCAAAATGGCATTTTTGGAAATGAGTAATTAAGGTGGGGGTGCGTTTTTCATCTAAACCCTCAAGGACTTTGGCAGACAACGCAATATAGAGAACTTTTAAACGTACTCACTTTTTTATTTTTCATACGCCAATTTTTTCATCGAGTTATTATTTACTACAAAGGCATATGGGAATGAATAACAAAAAAAATGGATATATTTAAAATTTTTCCACAACATATGCATCGCACCTGTTCGTTTGGAGAACCAAGTGGCGTGGCAATGATACTAAACTAGTAGTTAATGAGTTCGGATAGTTAAACGAGTATTTTTTATTTTATAAGATTAAAGTTCGAATAACATAAATCAAAATAATCAAGTAGTTAATCGGATTTGAGTTTGAGTACTCCAAATTTAACGGGTGCCCGACCCGTTTACATTCATTCTACCCATTCCCATTATATTTATTTATTGATTTTATTTTAAAATTATTTTATAAAGTTATAAAATGACCAAGTGGTGTGGCAATGGTACTCCCCAAGTTCCCATTCCCTTTTTTATTTTTTATTTGGCTTTTCTTTTTTATGATTTTTATATATTTATTTTTATTTTGAAATTATTTTATAAAACAATAAATAAATATTATTTTATATTTATAATATATAATTATTAAATATTTATTTTTGTAATTGCTAATTTAGATTGGCTTTCGCCAATGGTTTATCATGTGGTGAGAGGGCAACTACAACGTGGCAACATCTTCGCTTTTTTGCCATGTGGCATCCTTGAATAAGTTGGGGTCTAATTGCGCATTTGGGTTCATTGATTTGGGTCAGACTGATATCAATTTTGTATTTAAAATTGTATAGTATGAAACACATGCCTTTTAAGAATAGTTGTATCATTTTTTTTATTGATATTTAAAATCTCTCTTTTTAAGATCATTTTAATATAATCTAAACTCTTTCATTTATTGAATTTTAAAAAAAAAATAATTATTTTAAACATGTTAGGTATCAAGTAGAAATATTTTCACTCATCTAAATTTCACCAAGTCAACATTCATAAATTATGCACGCATACAATATTGCCAGGCTTATGTGATGTGTGATCTATGGCGTACCTCATAATCTTTTTGTCAGCATGGTTAAATCCAGGTAGGAATTAATTAATTAGATTTATTTATTATGAAAAGTAGGAAGTAATTAATTTGTTATTGGTATATTAATGTATTTTAAAGAAGTCATTAATATTAATTAAATTTTATATATAGATTAACTTCAGATCCTGTCAATGCACAAATTAATTTTCTTTATTTAAATATATGCATAAATATATACATTAATTTTATTTAATTTACATGTTTAAAGTATATATAAAATACATATATAATATAGTAAAGATATTAAGTTATAATAAAATTAATATTATTTAATTTTAATCAATTCAAATTATTTAAAATTTTGATTTTTTTCTTTTTGACTTTCGATGAGTATTTTATTGATAGAAAGATTTGGATAAATATAATTTTTATTCGAAAGTGCTTTTTAAAATATTTAAAAATTTTTAACAACCTCTTGACCTAGTAGTTAAGAATAAGTTGTAACATATAGTAAGTCTTGGGTTCGAATCCAAACATCTCATCTCCAATTATTTAATATTCCTCTTGTAACAAAAAAAATATTTAAAAATTTAACAACTAATTTTTTATATATATATATATATATATATATATATATATATATATATATATTAAGGTCATGTTTGCAGCAACAAAGGGCAAGTCTCCCCTTAGCAAAGCAGGGGAGAGGTAATCTTTACCAGTTGGTTGACATCCAGAGACTCTACTCTCATTGATTAGAGAAGAGAACTCTGTGAGAGAGCTGTGACTCGTGGTGAGAATTTTAACATTAAAAATCATGGATATTTCTTGTCCTTTACTCATATTTGTAATTGCTGATTTAGACTTGCTTCTTTTACTACATACTCGAATATGGATCGTAGGGGATAAGAATAAGCTCTCATCTATCATAATGGAAAGAACAGTTTGAAAGTAATCACATGAATGCTGCTCAAATTAAAAAATTTTAATTTTTTAATTATTATTATTTTTGTTGTTATTGTTGTTGTTGTTGTTGTTGTTGTTGTCGTTTATTTTTTTATAATTTAATATATATGAATGAACCCCCACTAAATAAATTTTTTGGCCCTGCCACAGAGGATATAATAATATAAGATTATAGATATAATGGATTAGTTAATATCATCATATCCTACTTTTGGTGTCTATTGATTTTTATACAATTTTCATCATTTTTTTATATGTAAAATTAAGAGCATGATAAAATGATTTTTTTTATTGATCAAAAGTACTCTTTTTTATAGTAAATATAATTTAAATTTATAAATTTTAATAAATATAATTCAAAGCTTTGTTTAACTAGAAAAAATATTATTGTAATTCTATTGTTAAAAGATTAAGTTAATTTTTAAATGTAAATTTTAAGAATATAATATAATGATCTATCACCTAATCACATGGGATTAAAAATAATCTTTTTCTTTTAAACAGTATTTAATCATTCTAAACTAAGAGGATGATTAATCCTCTTTGCAATCTAATCTTTCATTTAGGTTTACAACAAATATATGATAGGATGATAATAATTCTAGTAAATCCTTCATTCTATGCACCAAACATAACCTTATTAAAATAAAAAAAATCTAAGTAAAAATGGAAATTAATTCTAAATTGGCATTATAAATACCGGCAGGGGGGCCGGAAAGGGAAGCCAAGCATAGCAAAAATAAGACTTCTTGTCTACTTCTTCTCCCAATAGCCAATATTATTCTGAAAAAAAATGTCTTGCAAAAAAGAAGAGTGCAATGTTTTTCGTCCAATAGCAACTTTCTCCAAAAATATATGGAGAGATCAATTCCCTTCCTTTTCTTCAATCGATGATCACTCGGTAATTTTTCATTGCATCTTTCTCTCTCTCTCTCTCTCTTTCTATACACACACATACAGTGGTGTAGCCACATATATGTGAGTTATATATATGAAATTATATAATTAGTATAAAAATTAATAAAATTTCTATATTGACATCACTAAAATTTGTTAAGAAATGGGTCAAAAAATATTTCATCTTTACGTATGCATTCATTTTAATTTAATAATTTTTTCATTACGAGTATAAGTTTAAATCATGAGTTTGAAAAAAAATAGGGTGTATTTCTATTGATTTTTTTAATTATATTCTTAACTTTATTTTTTTAATTTTGATTTTTTTATTGAAATTATTTTTCACTTTAGTATTATCACACTTTTCGTCTATAGTTTTCTTTTTAATTACATGTATAATACATATTATATTTGAGTTTGGTCTAATTTATAAATGATTAGTTTGTTGTACTTTATGCAATAATTATTTTACACATAGTTAGTTATTTGATTTGAACCTGATAATTCGTGTTCATATTATTTTAAATTGTGTTTGTATCATGTAAAACATCAAAATTGCTGTATCAAAATTCATGTCTATACACCAAATAAAATAAAATGATTTTTTTTTTGCTTTTTCTAAATTCATGTACAATTGTTGTGAAATTTTAACCTGCATTACATTTGTGTTTTTTTTTGTCCTTTTCGTATTGTGTCATCATGTCATGTTTAAGATTGGCAGGTTTAATTTGATAGTACAAATGTAATCTTATTATAAAAGAAAAAGAGATTAGTTATATCATTGATCTACTAGCATTATTTTTTAAACGTTTTTATAGATGAAAATTATGTAACATCGTTAATATGATCATTGAGATATTTGTTATGAATAAATTATAAAAAAATATTTATTTAAAAAATACATTATACGATGAATTTTTTTTATATTTTATATTGTTTGTATTATATTAAATAACAATATATCATATAAAAATATAATATTATAATCTTGATCCCACTGACATAATTTTTTTAGCAGCTATTTGATTTGTTAACGAAAGAAATTGATCCATTGAAACAAAAAGTGAAAGACATGTTAATGGCGTCTACACATGATCCCATTCAGAATGTTAAATTCATAGACACGCTGCTTCGCCTTGGTGTTTCATATCACTTTGAGAGCCACATTGAAAACCAATTGCAAGGGATTTTCAATGCTCAACAAAATCTTGTCTGCACAAATCACCGTGATTTGTACTCTACTTCAATTGTCTTTCGAGTTTTCAGACAATATGGTTTCAAAATCTCTTGTGGTAAGAAAAAAAATGAACTCTCTTGTTTAGGTTACTCTTATAACTACATTCAAATATTAGATTAAATGATTCATACATTCGTTTGAAAAAGTAGAGTTCCAATTTCGTTATTCTAGATAAAAAAAATCTTATTACTAATAATATTTTTATTTGACATTTGTTTATTTAATTTAAAACTACCGCTTCCTATTTATGTAACTAACAATTTTTCTTAATTATAGATTCCATCTATATTACAAAGAAGTGACTTATAAAATATTTGTGAATCAGATGTTTTTGATAAGTTCAAGGACAATGATGGTATGTTCAAAAAAACCCTAATCGATGATGTGAGGGGAATGCTAAGCTTGTATGAAGCTGCCTACTTGAGAGTCCATGGAGAGAGCATATTAGAGGAAGCCCTTGCATTCACCAAGGTCAACTTGAAGCCTTTGGCAATGAACTCAAGCCCTAATCTTGCAAACCACATAACCTTCGCTCTCGATCAGCCACTGAACAAATGCCCTCCAAGACTTGCGGCAAGGACCTATATCTCTTTCTATGAGAAGGAAGAGTCTAGAAATGAGACGCTCCTTAAGTTTGCAAAACTAGACTTCAATCGTGTTCAACTGCTTCATAAGCAAGAGATAAGCCATATTGCAAGGTACATAAAAGAATTTAATTAAGGATTGGATTCCTACCAAAATTTGTGGACAAAATAATTTTCCATGGGATTCTTTACAGGTTTTGGAAGGATTACAGCTTTTCGTCCGAGCTTTCCTACGCTAGAGAGAGATATGTGGAGGCATACACATGGATGAATACATTGAATTTCGAACCACACTACACACGTTGGCGGACACTCCTTGCTAAGATTTTGACTCTTATATCAATTCTAGACGACACATTTGATGCCTATGGGACACCTCAGGAACTTCGATGTTTCATAAATGTTTTAAACAGGTTTGGACTTCGTGGGCCTTATCATGTTATTTAATTCGTATTCAGTTGGTAGCCACTTTACGTTTAGGGGCGGCCTTATAATTAACGTAAGTAAAGTTTGTTAAACTTAATTAAAAAAATAAAAATAAAAACAAGTTTCATATTTATTTTTACATTTATTTTAATTTAAAATTTTTAATATTTTTTTTCTCAGTATAAGTAAAAATTTAACTCATGATTAGAATGTATTTCTATTAATTTTTTACTGATAATATATTTAGTATTATTTTAATTTTGATTTGTTGCTTGTTTCTTATTAAAATTATTGTACTTGATGCTATAATTATTTTATAAACAGTTATTTTTTTTGTTACAAAATAGTTAGTTATTTAATAGCACAATTGTAATCTTATTACAAACGAAAAAAATATTGATGACCTATCTACTTGTATTATTTTAAAATATTTTTGGCATGAAAGAAAAATAAATTACGTATCTCCACTAATATAACTATTGAGAAAATTTTCTATTACCAATAAACTGTTAGAAAATATTTATTCATTTGAAAATTATATTATATTGTGAGATATTTTTCATTATATTTAATTTTATCAAAGGTGTATTATATATTAAAATATTATATAAAAAATAATATTACAATATTGATTTGATCTAACTTAAACTTTTTAATTACGCTACTGTTTGGCCATTATATCGAGGGAAAGACATATTATTAAGATCGTATATCACTTGATTTTTTTCCATCAAACATAAGGGTTTTTTTAATAAAAATCGTACAATTAATAGAAAGGATTTTTTCTGAAAAAAATGCGGTTGAACAACTTATTTAATATTTTTAACCTTAGTTCTTCCAACCTATCTTTTTTATTCAACTTATCTTTTCCAATAAAACTTTATTTGGCTATATACATTGTGTGTGTGCACGCACACATTAATTCATTAAAAATTAACTATACTTAAACAAGCATGTATATGTTTTATTTTTAGATGGGATATTGGTGCTCTTGATGAGTTGCAAGATTACACCAAAGTTATTTGCAAGGCTGTGCTAGACGTTTTTAAGGAAATAGATGAAGAGGCCAGAAAAGAAGGAAGATCCTTTAGTGTCCCTTATGCGCAAGATGCTGTAAGTATCATCAGACTCTCACTTTTTCCCTTAAATTGTTCATTTTTTAACATACATGTTTTTCTTTTTAGTTCATTGGACTTGTGAACAACTATGAAGCTGAGGTGAAATGGTGTAATGATGGTCATGTTCCAACATTCGATGAGTACATGAGCGTTGCAATGAAGACATCCACCTTTGATTCTTTAATAACAACATCATTTATAGGAACGGGAACAATCGCAGGGTTAGAAGCATTTAAGTGGCTACAATCCGAACCCAGAATCATGACAGCTACAAATATAATTGGCCCTATCATGGATGACATAGCTTCGTATGAGGTATGTATATATGGTAACTTAAAAGTAAAGGATTTTAAATGAAAATTAACTAAGATTATTGGTTTATAAATATTCTAATGATCATTTGCACATTTCCCTTATTCAAAACAAGTTCGAGCAATTGAGAAAGCATTGCCCTTCTAGCGTTGAATGCTACATGAAGCAACATAATCTCTCAGAGAAGGATGCATTGGCGGAGTTGGAGAAAATACTTGAGGATGCTTGGAAGGATATAAATGAAGAATGCATGAGACCAACTGCAATCCCCCGAGATCTTCTTTTACGACCTTTGAACCTTGCTCGAGCATCATATTTGTTTTACAAGCATGGAGATGGATACACACATCCTGATCCATATATGAAAGATGACATTCGTGCCTTGTTCGTTGATCCGATACCGATTTAAAGATATCGTCTTCGCCTCTTTGTGCTTCACTAGCTATGTTTAATTATTATGTGGGTATTTATTGCTTGTCTTGGACGTTTATAAAAGGTAACAATAAGAGGCAGATGCTCTCTGGTGATGGTTTTTCATCTTATGTATTATATGTTAATCTTATGTTGTTTGAAGCTTTCTCATCTTATGTATTTGTCATAACGTATCAAGTTTCGGGGAAACCTAATCGCTAGACACAAAACTATGGAGTCGCCACCAATCATTCCAACCTAGGTGTGATTGGTCACCTATACAAACTAAGGATAAGGCCTGGTCTACGTTAAGAGTTCTAAGTTCGGGAGTACGGTTACGTGTGAGGAAGGATTAGCACCCTCACAACGCCCATCCTAAAATGGTACCAAGTGATCTAAGGTTATCTTAATTTTGCCTTTTACTTTAATTTCGATATAATTAAATATTGAAAAATCTTTTAAGTCTCCTCCATCAAGCTGGTTGGACAACTTAAAAGTTATTCTCACCTCAAGAGTATTCAAGTAGGACCAATCGCCTTTCTTGAAGAGGCTCCGTCGTCGGATTGTTTAAATATTTTATGCAAACCCTATTTTGACTCCTATCCAATTTCTATTTATTATTTTTATCTTATTTTATTCTATTATGATTATTATTATTATTATTCTTATATAAATTATTATTTTCATATTTTTTTATATCTTTAAATAAACATGTATTATTTGATATTGAAGATTTTCTTAAAGACCTTCCATCAAGCTGGTAAGACCTTAAAGAAACTTTCTCACCTTAGGAATTTTTAAAGAAACTACTCAATCGTAATTTCCTTTAAATTCCATCCTCGGAATAATTCACATTTATTAAAATATTTAATTTAGTTTAATTTCTATTTATTTTAATTCTTTGGAATAATTCACATTTATTAAAATATTTAATTTAATTTAATTTCTATTTATTTTAATTCTTTTCTAATTCTAATTCTAATTTATTAATTTGATTTTTATTCTTTATTATAATGAACTTAATTTTAATTTACTATTTTTTAATCTAATTTAATTTTTTTTTATAATTAAATTTATTAAATCTTGGAAATGTCCTTTAAATCTTCCATCAAGCTGGCAAGACTTAAAAGAACTCTCCTCACCTCAAGATATCTAAAAGTACTACTCAAGCGCAGTACCTTTAAAATTCCATCGTCGGAATATTTGTAATTGTATTATTTTATTCTACATTAAAATTTTTATGACTTTTAATTCCTAATTTGATTACTAATTCTTTTGTTTGTAATGAACTTTAATTAATTCTTATTTCAATTTTTTAATAAATTTGAGTTTTAAATATCGGAAATGACTTTTTAAATCTTCCATCAAGCTGGTAAGACTTAAAAAGGACCTCCTCACCTCAAGATCTCCGAGAATATTACTCGATCGCAATCCCCTCAGAGTTCCATCGTCGGAATATTTATATTTGTATTTATTATTATTTTAAAATATTTTATTTCTAAATATATTAATTTTTATGACTCTTAATTTCTAATTTGATTATTTGTTCTTTTAATTGCAGTTAATTTTAATTAATTCTTATTTCAATTTTTAATAAATTTGAGTTTTAAATATCGGAGATAACCTTTTAAATCTTCCATCAAGCTGGTAAGATTTAAAAAGAGACTCCTCACTTCAAGATCTCTGAGAGTATTGCTCAATCGCAATCCCTTCGGAGTTCCATCGTCGGATAATCTATATTTATTTTTTAATAATTAATTAATAATTTTAAACCATTTTTACTTACAAAATAATTTTAATTTATAAATTTTAATCTATTCTAATTTATTTGTTCTAATCTAAAGTTCAATTAGCAAATCCTATTCTAAACAAAAAACAAGTAAATATAATTAATTAGTTAATCATTTTACACAAATTTAATGAGTATAATACTGATATCAACTTTTATAAAGATGGCATCATAACTAAAAAATATATATGTATAAAAATACTATGCACATGAATGATAAAGAATGAAATATGAAAGAAATAAAATAATAATAAAAAAAATACATATCAAGTCAATGTCAGAATTTTTACCTCTTATGTCAACTAAAAATTTCCTTCCTTTGGTCTCTTTGCACTTTCTTCACTTTTTATTTTTTACATGATTTCCTTCCTCACAAACTTTGATTGTTTCTTTTCTCTTCTTTCCAGCTTTTATTTCCTCACGTCACCTTCCTTTTCTTTCTTTGTATTTTCCTTTGTTTTCTATTCTTTCTTTTTGATCTTTCTTCCTTGCTACACGTCCTTTCCTTCTGTTTTTTTTTTCAGGTTTCACGTGACTTTCCTTCCCTTTAGTAACTGCAGTCCACGTTCACTCACGCTTCAGCCTGTCTTCAGCAAATAGCCTTGCGGTGCAGTGTCAAAGATGATGCTGGAAGTGGTAGCACGTGAAGCTTTGTAAGTTTCAAGCTGCAGCAATGGTGATGATGCACGGTGCAAAACGTGAAAACTGTGGCAAGGTCTTCCAGTTTTTTGTTTTGCTTTTCTTTGTTTATCTTCCTCGAGCTTTACCCACGTTATAAGCAGCAAATGGTGCGAAGATGATGGTGATGTACAGGACAGCAAGGTGGAGTAGTAAAACGTGACAGTGGTGCAGCAAGACGATGGCGTGGCAATTGGATCGGTGCAGCAGTGGCGTGACTCAAGGACAGAATAGCGGCAGCTAGAGTTGAACAAATATGGGACAAGGTTAAACTGAACTGCAGTAGCCAAGGATGACGTAGTGCAGCAAGGTGATGCGGCAGTAGCAGAGCAATCGATGAGGATGATGATGGAGCAGAGAAGGAACTCAGAAACGTCAGTATTCCTCTCTTTCGTTTCTCGTTGCTATCTGGAAAATATTACAAATATCCCTTGCCGATGAAATGACTTAAAAGACTTCTCTCAGTGGGAGGGACGAAAATGGATTCAAAAATATGAAATCCTTTGGCCTTCTTTTGTTGGATGCAAGGAGAAGATGCAGAACAAAGATGTAGCAAGGCAGTTGGCTGTGTTGGCAAGAAGAGGACGCAATGAAGTGCACCAAATTATGAAGCAACCAGGAGGATGAACGACGCAGGGGCAGGGCAGAGATTCAGCAAGTGATAGCAGTGGCGTGGAAACTGGCAAGGATATAGCAGCAGTCCAAACTTGGTGATGATGCTGGGCAACGGTCGCGCAAGAGAAGACAGCAGCGATGGTTATACGGAACACTCGAAGCTTGGTATTGTCAAGACGCTGCAGTTTGGTTTAGTGCATTGATGTAGCGTCGCCGTCCAAGAGATCTCCTTTCTTTTTCCGGGTTTTTTTTTTTTAGGTTTTTTTCTCTAGGTTTTTCTTCCTGTCTGTCCTTTCTTTCCTCCCCCAAAAAACCCTAGTTTTTCCCCTCTCCCTCTAAAACCTAGCCGACCTCCTCATAACCCTAGTTCTTGTCTTCCTTAGGGTTTTTTTGTTGTCCCTCTCTAGCGGCTAGCCTCTCTTTTTTTATTTAATTTTCTTTCCTTTTCTTGATATGGGTATTAAACCAACTTTATTTCCTTTCCATCCATGCGCCAATTTGAATTTGACTTGTATCTTCATTGATTCTCACTTGATTCACTCATTGATTTTGATTTTCTTTCTAAAATTTTCAAATTTTGACTTTGCCTTTGTTTTAATATTCTGATTTTTTTTCAAGTTTCCCTTCTTTGATCACTTTATTTTTGTTATTTATTTTTTTTCTATTTTTTATTTTCTTTTCATTTTTATTTTTTAATAATAAACAAGATAGTAATACAAAAATTAGATTCATCTTCTAATTATCAAACCCAATAGGCCCAATAACATTAAAAGACCTCGGACAAAATGGGGTGTCTACAGTATTATATGTTAATCTTATGTTGTTTTAAGGTGAACTATGAAATAAAACAAGCTAGTTTGTCACCTATGTTTACTACTAGAAGGAATTGGTTGTAAGATTAAATTTATTAATTCTCCATGTGAAAATTAAGACACTAAAGTCATATAACAATTTTTTATGCGTACCTGTTTTGGTAGATAAAGTTGAATTAAAAGCGGAAGTTGAAACTCAACTTCAGGTAATCTAAATCTTCCTCTTCTACTTCTCCTTAGGGTGGCTTTCAATGGATAGATAACAAAAATTGAGAAGTGAAGAGTCGACCAACCATATGTTTATAGTCAAACCTAATAGTCTCCCATCAAATATTATTAAGTTAGCATATACAACCATCACATTACACTAATCCAATAATATGCACAAAAACTTATACCTGCTAATCACAATTAATTAATTGAATTTACTTGTATGTTTTCATACTAAGACTAAATTATCAGTCTGTTTATTAAAACTCAAAATTACCAATTAATAGTAGTCCATCAATTATAAAATTCCAACATTCTTCCACTTAGACAATATTAATTGGGTTTTTAACTTTAATAAAATTTATCTTTTAAAAAAGAAGGCTCCTAGTTGATTACCTTTATTTTTGAGGTAAGCATGATTTGAAAATATTTTAGTCCTTAGAAATAACATCTTAACATTCTTCGTTTAACATTGTCATAACGTATTAAGTTTCGAGAAACCTAATAGCTAGACAAAAAACTACGGAGTCGCCACCAACCATTCTAACCTAGGTGTGATTGATCACCTATTCAAACTAAGGATAAGGCTTGGTCTACGTTAAGAGTTCTAAGTTTGAGAGTATGGTTACGTATGAGGAAGGATTAGCACCCTCACAACGCCCATCCTAAAATAGTACTAAATAATCTAAGGTTATCCTAATTTTGCCTTTTTACTTTAATTTCGATATAATTAAATATTGAAAAATCTTTTAAGTCTCCTCCATCAAGCTGGTTGGATAACCTAAAAGTTTTTCTCACTTTAAGAGTATTCAAGTAGGACCAATTGCCTTTCTTGAAGAGGCTCCGTCGTCGGATTGTTTAAATATTTTATGCAAACCATATTTTGACTCCTATCCAATTTCTATTTATTATTTTATCTTATTTTATTCTATTGTTATTATTTTCTTATATAAATTATTATTTCATATATTTTTATATCTTTAAATAAACATGAATTATTTGATATTGAAGATTTTCTTAAAGACCTTCCATCAAGCTGGTAAGACCTTAAAGAAACTACTCAAGCGCAATTCCCTTTAAATTCCATCCTCGGAATAATTCACTTTTATTAAAATATTTAATTTAATTTAATTTCTATTTATTTTAATTCTTTTCTAATTTTAATTCTAATTTATTAATTTGATTTTATTCTTTATTATAATGAACTTAATTTTAAATTACTATTTTTAACCTAATTTAATTTTTATTTTTATAATTAAATTGATTTATTAAATATTGGAAATATCCCTTTAGATCTTCCATCAAGCTGGTAAGACCGAAAAGAAATCTCCTCACCTCAAGACATCCAAAAGTATTACTCAAGCGCAGTACCTTTAGAATTCCGTCGTCGGATAATTTGTATTTTTATTATTTTATTCTATTTTATTTCTAAATATATTAATTTTTATAATTCTTTATTTCTAATTTGATTATTTATTCTTTTAATTGCAATTAATTTTAATTAATTCTTATTTCAATTTTAATAATAAATTTGAATTTTAAATATTGGAAATACTTTTTAAATCTTCCATCAAGCTGGTAAGACTTAAAAAGAACCTCCTCACCTCAAGACATCTAAAAGTACTACTCAAGCACAGTACTTTTAAAATTCCATCGTCGGAAAAATTTATATTTTGTTTTACAATATATAGATAATTTATATTTATTATTAATTTAATTTTCAAAAATGAACTTTATTCATCTTAACCTAATTTAGTTTTTCTAACTATTTCTTAATTTGATCCTAACTTTTAAATAAAGCAAACAGATATTAATCATACAAAGTACAAATCAGTAATGCAAACAAACATATAAAAATATAAACAATCCATATTGTATTAATTCAAATAATCACCAATATTGATCATTTAACTAATAAGCACACAAGCATTCAATTAGTCAATTACACAAAAATATAATCAAATAAGTAATACATGTGGACATAAGTAACACAAGTTTTTTTTTTTTAAATCAACCTAAACAATTAAGTTAGCAAATAAATGGTTAACAAATAAATAAATAATAAAAAGGATAGGCCTATCAGTACACATACAAAACAACTAAGAATTTGAAATAGCAAAGCAGTACAATCAACTCAAGCATTTAAATTACCAAAGTAAACAAAATCTAGAAGCAAGTAAATGAACCTCTCTCACGTCTTCTTCCTCAAACACAAGCCGACTCTTCTTTCTTTTTTTCAAGCCTTAACTCTGAGCTAACCTTTTTTCACCTTCAAAGCTTCAATGAAATAGCACATGGACAGCGGCCAAGATGTGACGTGACTTAGCGCCACAACTTTACCTCAATCAACAACTGCCTGCTGTATTTAGTTCCAAAGACTTCGGTGCAGGACAGTGAGCAACAAGGTGACGATGAAGCTGGTGATCGTGGATGGTTTGGTGATAAAGATAGTAGAGGGAAAACTCAATAGTGAATAGGGACTTAGCAGGAAAGGCAATTAAAGCAAGACCAAGGATGGTGGCAAGGAACAGCTTCGAAAGAATGCTTGAAACAATGCAATCTATAGAAGCAGTAGCGCATGCAGCACAGTAGAGCTGTGATGGCAACCGCACGAGAAACAGCCGCTAGAGGATGAAGAAGCCACTAGGTTTTTTTTTTTGTTATTTTTCTTTCTCTGTTTTTCCCTTTTTCTTGTGTTCTTATTTAAATAGACCTAGGTTTCTTTTTATTTTAGGTAATAAAAATTAAGAATCAATCTTTTAGAAAATTTTTAGACTTCAAGAATCGGATCTTAAATCCGATATTAATTCTGATTTTCCTTTCCACAAAATTTAAATTTAAATTTTAATAATCTCATTTAAGTCTGCTTTCCTATCAAAATTAATTCCGATTTCTTTCCTTTTTTATTATATTTTATAAAAATCAAAATCCAAAATTTATTTCTAAATCTAAAATAAAAAAATAAAAAATAAAAAAATCAATAATAAGATATATAAAAACTAAGATATATAAAAACTATCGAGAGATGTCTTATAACAAGATATATAAAAACTATCAAGAGATGTCTTATTATCAAGAGCTGTCCTGATTTCTGACACGTCATAGCTTGCATGTCTACAAAGCAACGGGGTCCAAGATGGAGTCATTTGCAGGGTATATCGAGCAACATACACGGCTGATGCACATAGCAAGGATGGCTTGTACTTCAAAGCTTCATATTCAACCAAGCACAGCGCAATGAGATAGTAGGCTAGATGCTCAAGCTGAAAATAATATCCTTCACACGAGTTACAGCATATGTTTAACAATCAGTCTACCCAATCTAAAACAGTGAAGAATATCTAATATCCAAATAGAAATCTAATCAAAACTCCCAATATATCACATATAACTAATCCCACTGTGTAGAAGAAGCTACATCCTTTTCTTTTCTTCTGCATTTTTTATTCAGAATTTGAGGTTCTGATAGTTTAAAGCTACAACATTGTCGCAACGATTTTCGTCCATGGACTCGATCGCTAGACGATTTTGGAAAAACACAAGAAAAGGAGTCGCCACCAATCTTTTTTACTAGGTGTGATTGGTCACCTAAAATTATTTGTCTTTTTAATAAAATCTTAAAATTAATTAAGTTTTATCAAAAAAATAATTTTTGGTCTGCGAAAACAAAGTTTGGGTTCGGGAGTTCGGTTACGCGTGGGGAAGGATTAGCACCCCCACAACGCCCGTTAAAAAAACGGTACCACTTAATCATGTCTTATCTTTTGATCTTAATAAAATGGTCTTAATTAAATATTTAAAAGAACTTTATTTATTTCGAAATCATTTTGTTATTTATTCTATTTTGAAATATTTAAATTTTATTTTTTATTTGCAATAAGTGAAAATCTTTTGTATTGAAAATTATTCCGAAGTACCCCAATACTTTTGATAGCATTTCGGATAATTCCCTCACCTAGAGATTTCTTAAGAATCGCTACTTGCAATTTCTATAGAATCCCATCCTCGGGAGATTCGCACTTATTTTTTTTGAAATTTCATGAATGCAAATGATGCAATCAAAATATGGATGATGTACATGAGAAATCCATTATTTCATTTTATTATTTTTTAATTCATAAATTTTAGTTTTTATAAATGAAAATCCCTTATATTGAAAATTATTCCGAAGTACCCCAATACTTTTGGTAGTATTTCGGATAATTTCCTCACCTAGGGATTTCTTAAGAATCGCTACTTGCGATTTCTATAGAATCCCATCCTCGGGAGATTCGCATTTAGTTTAGAATTACAATGAATGCAAATGATGCAAACAAAATAGATGTGATGCACGTAAGAAATTTTATTTTATTTTTATTATCTTTTAATTCATTTATACTTATAATATTATTTTGTAATTTATTTATATTTATAAAATCTTATAATATTATTTTGTAATTTATTTATATTTATAAAATCTTACTTTTATTGAAAAGTCATATTAAATATTCCAATACGTTGGTAACATTTAGCATATTTCTCTCACCTAGAGATCAGTTAGGAATCACTACTTGTGAATTCTGTAACATCTCATCATCGGACAATCTTCAAAACTTATACTTTTTATTTAATTTTTAATTGTTTTATATTTATTTTTAATTGTAACCATTTTGTACTCTTATTCATTTGTTTAAAAATTTTATTTATTATTTGTTTATTAATATTAATTTATTTCATCGAACTAAAATTACTTGAATACCCCAATACGCTGGTAATATTCAAATATTTCATTTCGACCCTAAGGATTATCAAAGGATCACTACTTGTGATTTCTAAGAAATCCTATCATAGGATATTCTTTTAAATTTATATTTTATTTATTCATTTATAATTCATATTTATATTTATTTATTTGTTCATTTTAAATTTTATATTTGATTAATTTATTTTTATTTTTTTATATTAATTTATTTAAAGAATTTTGAAATCGAGATAAAACCAATTAAATGTTCCAATACGCTGGTAACATCTAAGGGTTTTTCTTGATCCTAAAGATTATCGAAGAATCACTACTTGTGATTTCTTCGAAATCTTATCATCGGAAATTATTTATGTCTTTAAGATGTATATTCTTATATTTTGTTTTAACACTTATATTTGCATTTATCAATGTATTTAGATTTATTTATTTATTTTTATTCCTAAATTCTTATTTGTTTAAAAATTTTATTTCTATTCACTTACTATTTTCTCCTATTTACCTATTCTTTATATTATTATTTTTATTACCATTTTTTTGTTTATTTTATTTTATTTTTTTATTTATATAAGGCAAGTTTCGATATCGAGATAAAGTCGATTAAGTGTCCCAATACGCTGGTGACATCTAAAGACTTCTCCTCGATCCTAAAGATTATCGGAGAATCACTACTTGTGATTTCTTTGGAATCTTATCATCGGAATTATCTTTTAAGACTTATAAATATTTTGTTTTTTATTATTTATCCTTATTTTTTTTTTACTATTTTATTGAATAACCTTTTATCACTTTGGAATATTTATTTATCTTCAGAAAAAAAATTATAATAATTAATTCATAGAATAGCACTCACGATGTTTATTTAAAAGAAATATTCTTAACTCTTATTTTAATCCACACAATATTTATAACGTGAATAACCTTTTAAAGAAAATGATATATAGTTTGTGTAAAAGATATATATGCAGAAGCCACGTAAAGAAAGACCAAACAACATGCTTTCAACGTAGATAACCTTTTAAGGAACATGATCTATAATTTATGTAAAGGAAATATAAGCAGGTTTACCTTAAACAGAAGCCAGCAGCGAGATGATGATGCACGGTGCAACGATGAAGATGATGCAACACGATATGGAGCAGCGCAGTGGAGAGGAGTGCCAACAGACCAGGAATAGCAGGCTTACCTTAAACAGAAGCCAACAGCGAGATGATGATGCACGGTGCAGTGATGAAGATGATGCAGCACGGTATGGAGCGGCGCAGTGGAGAGGAGTGCCAGCAGACCAGGAATAGCAGGCTCACCTTAAACAAAAGCCAGCAGCGAGATGATGATGCACGGTGCAGTGATGAAGATGATGCAACACAGTATGGAGCGGCGCAGTGGAGAGGGGTGCGAGTAGACCAGGACTAGCTGGGGCTGGTGCACACAACAGAATAGGGGGCTGTGGCAGAAGCAGCTTAGAGGATCTCCACAGCAACGATGCAACAAACTCTTGTAATAGCAAAAGACGCAGCAGATCGGGGAGGAGCAATGGTAGAAGGGAGTGGCAAGGGGCAGTAGCAACGCTGGTGACGATGAAAGTCTTGGAGCAGTGAGCAGGGGACACTCCACGCAACACCTGGCCAAAGTCTTCACAGCAGAGCAGCAGGGTGGCGTACGATGTACAGGCCGACGATGAATGGCAGGGTACGACGGATGAAGAGGGAACAGCAATGAAGGGTGGAAGCAAGGTGGGGGAGGTTTGATGATGAATACTGAAAGAGGCTGCCGGATCCCAAAAAAAACCTGTTCTTTTCTTTCTCAGTCCTCCTTTTTTTTTCTGTGTAAAAAAAAAATCCTCCTCTCAACCCTAGTAGACTCATCCTTTTTAAATGAGGAAAAAGAAAGAAAAGAAAAAAAATCCCTTTATCAATCCCACAATCATGGGATTTTATTGTTTATTTCCATTTGACCTTTCCATCTTTTATTATTTGTTTCCTTTTCATTATTTTTATTTTTGGTAATTCCTTGATCATTTCCTTGATTCTTTCTGTCTATTTGCACACCCTTGATTAAGGGATCTTGATTTGGGTTGACCTTTCATTATAGCATTAATATTGATTCTCAATTTACTCCTCAATATTTTTTTGTTGATTGCCGGCATCAAGTGCATTGATTTGGCTTTGGTTTTCATTTTGGGATTCCATTGTTCTTGTGTGGGATTTAGATGGGAAGAGGTTAAAGGTTTGCATGGGGTTTTAGGGTTTGCATGAAAAAGCATTGACGTATTTTTGTTGTTTTTTTATTTTGTTTATTATTTGTTATTATTATTATTATTATTATTATATATTTTTTTTTGCTCGGACAAAATTCGGTGTTTACAAACATAACTTGGAGTCTGATTGAGCAGCCTTGATAAACCTTAACATGAAGACATGGGGAGTAGGTGCATTTAGGCAAAATTTCAACTTTTTAAGGACAAGCTTCTCCTGCAACTTCATCTTTGTATTTTTAAGAACAGTAAAGAAAAAAACCTATAGAAGGTTGTGTATATTTTAAGTCACTGTAGATGCTTAGATGGCATTCAGGGTTAGATGTAGAGGGTTAAAAATAAAAACACTAAGTATGCTCCTTATTAAAGCCAATAATTATTCGTGTACAAACCGTGATCATTTCACAAAAGTTTAAACTCCATTCCACAAAAGAAAATGCATACCATTTTGAGCATTTGTTCACTTGTGTAAGTCCCAGCAGATAAACTGATTAAATCTTTGACCTGTATGGAGCGCATACAGTCAAATAAGTACATAGCTTTGCAAGGACTCAAGTTTGAGAAGGAATTATACAAGATATCATGCAAAATTGACACATTAATTTACCCTGGGATGTCAAAACTCCTCATATTTTGATGCCAGCAAAAAAGTGGTAAGACCAACCAGCTACATATCATTCTTCTTTATTTGAACCTGAGATATCAGTCTAACAATGTAACCATGAGATAAAGTGTTTCTTCCATTAAATCAAATTTGAGGTGCACCTGTATAAGAGTGATAAAGGACAGAGCAACTAAAATGAGGCAGGTTGAACTTTGATAATTTACCTAGGGAAAAACACCATAATGAACAAAAAGCTGCATTAAATCTATTTGAAACAAAATACAACTCAATCAGCCAGTTGATCAATATGCCTAGAGGTGGCAAAAGCTAGCCTGACCTCGAAAACCCGTCCAAGCTTGCTCGAGATTGAATCCGAATTGATCAAAAAAGTCAAAGGCTTAAAAATGAAAAAGCCCAAAACCGAAAAAAATCGAACCTGAAAAAGCTCGAATCTTTAAAAACCCGAACTCAACACAACTCAAATCCGATATGTTTTAAAGCAGAAAATTATCCTATCCAAAACCCATAAAAAATCATATTTATAACCCGAATTATAATTATATGATTATTATGGATAAAAATAATTATTTTTAATAGCAAAGTGTAATTTAAAAATATACTATAGTAGTATTATTGTATAAGCAGTAATTTTAATAAAATACATGAATAAATCAAGCTATTGGAAATTAATTATTTGTTATATTAATAAAATTCCAATTTGGTATCTTATAACAATGATTTATATATTATATTATAATAATATTTTAAGAATAAATTATGTAATATTTTAATGCGTAAGTATTATTCTGATATAATTAATTATTTATTAAAAACAATTTGTTTATTATCTATTAAATATAAAATTAAAGTGTAGATAATAATAATATTTCTAACAGTAAACTAAAGTGTAATTTAATAATATACTATAGTAGTATTATTGTGTAAACGGTAATTTTAATAAAATTTGTTTTTTATACTTTATTAATATTATGATTAATTATATTTAAATAACTAGCATTATATTAATTAATTTAATAATATCTACTATTTAACATTTTAATTAGACATTTGATCAATTAATGTAAATCTAATGTTATGTTAGTGTGAACAAGAAAAAATTAGTACTCAATTGGTGTATAACTATATATGATATGATTATATCAAATATTATTATTTATTAATATAATGTCAATTGGTGCATATAACTTTTTTAATTCAATGTTCTAAATTTTTAATAAGATAATTAATTAGTGTGTATGAGTACAATTATGTTTAATATAATAATGTTAATATTATGATTTATATACAAACTAAAAACAAAATAAATATAAAATTAATGTAATCAGTCGACCAATTATTGATCATACTAACTATTTTTCTAATGTATTGAATGATTAGTTAATTAGTTTTATGGTTAGATTTAATTTAATTACTAATTATGTTGGTATTTTAAAAAACAAAATAAATGTAAGAAATATTCCTAATACTTTAAAATTTTATTAAAAATATAATATAATTATTAAAAAATGTCACATCCCGATTTCCACTTAATCCTTACGGAAGCTTAATTTGCGAGCAAAATTTTTTTATTTTATTCCTTTACTTCGCATATTCGTTTGTAAGTGACTGTATAGGTCACAATTCAGTTTTAAGCGATCCTTGATCACTAAGGTCCCATTTCTATTTCTCTTTAATTGATTCAATCATAATATTTGTCTTAAACCATCAAGCACTAGTGATTTATATATACTTTATTATTGCACATTGTAGACACCCCATTTTGTCCGGGGTCTTTTAATGTTATTAGGCCTATTGGGTTTGATAATTAGGAGATGAATCTAATTTTTTGTATTACTATCTTGTCTATTATTAAAAATAAATAAATAAAATAAAAAAAATAAAAATGAAAAGAAAATAAAAAAACAGAAAAAAAAATAACAAAAATAAAGTGACCAAAGAAGGGAAACTTAAAAAAAAAATCAAGATCTCAATATAGGGCAAGTCAATAAGAAATCAATGAAATGAATTGGGTAGTATCAAATCTGAAAATTAAAAGATAAATCATGACAATTAATACCAAGGTTAAATTGGAAGGAAAATCAACAAAAAATTTTTAAAAGAAGGATTTGATGGAAGGTTTTGGAAATTCAATTAAACAAGTCAACTCCAAGATTATGCAAAATCGAAAATCAACACTTAAATCATGGGATTTGATACACAGCATTCAAGCATTCTTCCAAAAATAACAAAGAGGTGAGTCTATAAATTGAGAAGAAAAACAAAGAGCAAAGGAGGAACCCGAGGAGGAAAAAGAATTAGGGTTAGAGGGGGATACGGTTTTTCACAAGAGAGACTAGAGGGATTTTTTTGGGCCGAAAAGAAAGAAAGAAAAAAAACCTAGCAAGGGGGGAGCATTTTGCCAAAAGAGAAGAACCCTAGCTAGAGGGGGACGGCTTTTATTTGTTTACAAAAAAAAAGAAAGTGGGAGGGCTTGATTATTCACTGTTCATGGTCATTTTGCTGAGAAACCCACGCCTACCATATTGCACCGTGACCCTCCTCAGCATCCTCACCCTTCTCCAAGTTCTGCCAGCCCCGCCACTACCTGCTGCACCGATCTTCATCCTGCTACTGCTGTGAAGTCGCGCGCTACTGCCACCGTCACCGCTTTGCTGTGCTGCTGCAACTTTGCCGTTCCGAACCAGCCCCCACACCCTCGTCACTCCTGCTTCGCGTTTTCTGCACTACAGTTCGCTACCAGTCGGGCTGCTGTCCTCTTTACGCTGCCATGAGTTACCTTTCTGTCCAACAAAGTAAGAACTGAAAGAAGAAGAATCACATGGCCATCTCATATCCTCCAGAGCTGATAAATCCTCACTCTCCTGTCTGCGTTGATCTCTGTTGCTAAAAGTCTCGTCAACTTCAAATTGGTTCCTTGTTCTACCTGAGCAAAGCTGCAGCCACGGACTGGAGGCAAAAACGACTACTACCTGTGCGTTGGAATCTGGCAAGTGCATGAGCTGCTGGTTTGAGGCGTGTGGGCTGGTCTGCTTGTGGACTGCTCTTGGTTTGTTGGCTGTCGGTTGTTTCTGCTGGTCGGTGAAACTTGTAGCAAGCTACTGCGTGGACAAGAAGCAGGGAAGTTCGGTGCATGCTGAAGCATTTGCTGCTGAATCACGTGGCTAACAGGTTTTAGGGTGCAACAAATTGCTGCAAGGATCATGAGGAAGAGACGTGGGAAAGTAAAGAAAGAAGGATTAAAAAAGGATGGAAAGGCACGTGGAACAAGATTCATGCAACGTTGCTATTCCAGATTTATGCTTGGTCTTGGGTGCTAAAAGTGTAACCAAATTCCAATAGATGAAGTCTGCCATGACTTGGACTATTGAAGGTGTAAGACATTGAAGAAAGAAGGCCACGTGATCTCCCATTTACCAAGGTGAGTTTATTTTGTTTCAATATATTTTTAGGATAATTAATTTAATTAACATGATTTAATTAATATAACATGATTTGGCTTAGTTTAACATGAACTAATTTATAAAGATTTATTTGCATGACTTGTATGGTAGGATTGATTTCGCATGATTCAATTAATTTGGTTAATGTGTATATATATTGAATAAATAATTTATGTATTGATATATTTGGTTAATTTAATTTGTATTTTATATGTTACTATGATAGATATTAGATAAATAAAATAATAGAAAAATAAGTTAAATTAGAAAAAATGCAAATAAGAGTAAATAGAAATAAAATTAAATAAAATTATGTTAAATTTGAGTAAATATATTCCGACGATGGAACTCTAAAAGGACTACGCTTAAGTAATACCTTTAGAGATCTTGAGGTGAGAAAATTCTATCCAAGGCCTCGCCAGCTTAATGGAGGGTCTAAATAGAGTTTTCAATAACAAATAATTTATATTCATTTTAAAAATAAATTTATTATAAAAATTACAATAAAAACAATTAGTTACAAAATGAAAAAAAGCTATTAATGGTTCGTAGATAACAAAAGAAGGAAGGAAAATAAATGAAGAAACTAGAATTAGATATTAAAATAATAATGAATATGAATTACTCCAATGATGAAATATCAAGAGAATTACGCTTAAGTGATTTTCTTGAACATTTCTAGGTTAAAAAATTCTCTCAAGGCCTCACCAGCTTAATGGATGGTCTAAAGAGGGTTTTCGATAACAAGTGATTTATATTCAGTCTAAAAATAAAATAACATGTATTAAAAACAAAAATTAAAATAATTAATTACAAAGATAAAATAATAAATATAAAGAAATATTAATAATTCAATAACAATAATAAATAATAATAATGATAATAAATGATAAAGTAGGATTATAATAGTTAATAATAATTGAGATTGAGTATTAATTATTCCGATGATAAGATTCCAAAAGAGATTATGCTTAAATAATACTTTGGAAATCTTTAGGTCAAATAATTTCTTTCAAGATCTGACCAGCTTAATGGAAGATCTAAAAAGAATTTTTGAGAAAAATAATTCATATTCATTCTCTAATAAAATAAATTAATAAAATTAAACATTAATAAAATAATAGAAAATAATAGAAGTAATAAAAATGGTAAGATAGCAAGAATGAATTAGATAGGAGTCAAAATTAGAAGTTTTCATAAAACATTAAAATAAATCCGACGACGGAGCCTCTTCAAGTAAGTCGCATAGTACTACTTGAATACTCCTGAGGTGAGAAAGATTTTTGAGTTGTCCCACCACCAGCTTAATGGAGGACACTTAGAAATATTTTTCAATAATAATTATATCGAGATTAAAGATCAACATAAGCAAATTTAGCAAATGACCTAAAACTAAGTGGTACCATTTTAGGATGGGCGTTGTGAGGGTGCTAATCCTTCCTCACACGTAACCGTACTCCCGAACCCTAGTATCTTTGAATGCAGACCAAGCCTTATCCTTAGTTTGAATAGGTGACCAATCACACCTAGGTAGAATGGTTGGTGGCGACTCCATATCTTTGTGTCAGCTATTAGGTTTTTATCTAAAACCTAGTACGTTATGACAGTTTGGCGACTCCACTGGGGACTTAAGAGAGTCAGGCCAATACTTAGTTTTAGGTTATCTTAGAATTTGCTTAAGAGATCTTAGTAGAAAATAAACATTAAATAAAACATTATTCCTTCATACACATACTTCACTTTGCATTAGCATGCATAAGCCCTCGACCCGGGCTCAGTCCTTTTAGGAGGGAGTAAAGTATCTACGCTCTCGTGAGGTAATACCTCCGCAATGGCTAGCGAAATACTCCTACTCAAATTGAACCTTTCCGTTTGTAACCTGTGATGGGTGAGGATTGGGTGCCTTACTAGTCCTATGTGGACGATAGTAAGGAACAATTTGAGAACCTTTAGAATTCTGACTTATCCAAACCAAGCATATAAAGAAACTTGAGAGGCCAATTTAAGTTAGAGCCATGCCAGCTCATCATGTAGAGATAACCAAGGATCCGGACACATGAAGGAAAATTTGTTCTTTTCAAGAAATATAATAATAAAAAATCAAAAAAAAATAAAGAGATGAAATGTGTCTATTCATCACATGAGGCTTTCCTTTGATTTTGCGATGCATAACATGTCAATTTGAACATTGCACCTATACATCTAGACATTTTTGGTCATACATAGGTTTGTATGTGCATATCATGGCATCTTGATTTAGACTATGGTAATAAAGGTGAGAAGATAGCTCGGCCGTCAAAATTGCCAGTCACCCATACGATACTTGCTTGCGGACAAGAGTAATGGAGAATGAACATTTGGCACGAATTGATGGAATTGAAAAGGTGCAACAAGAGATTGTCAGAGCCCAAGAAGAGTCTAAGGAACAAATGGCCAAGATGATGGAGATAATGATGAGCTTGGCAAAAGAGAAGGGAGTTGATGAAGACACTAACGTTAGAGTGGAGCCACAAATGAAGGACCCCATCAAGCAAGAGAAGTTTAGGAGGGAAGCGATTGAACTAGGTTCTCATGAGGGGATGCATCGTATGTGTGATACGTTAGAGGGGAGACTAAGGGCCATCGAAAGGAGCACTATTTATGGAAGCATTGATGTGGAGAAATTGAGTTTGGTTCCTGACTTGGTGTTACCCGTGAAATTTAAAGTCCCCAACTTTGAAAAATATGATGGAACTAAATGCCCATTAGCCCATATTACAATGTTTTGTCGAAAAATGGCAGGGCATACTCATAATGAAAAGTTGCTCATTCACTGTTTTCAAGATAGCCTTACTGGGTCCGCAGCAAGGTGGTATGTCCAATTAGATAGAGAACCCATCCATTCATGGAAGGATCTTGCGAGGGCCTTCATAGTTCAATATCAACATGCAAAGGATATGGCGCCAGATCGATTGTTCTTACAGAATATGGAAAAGAGGGCTACCGAAAGCTTTAGAGAATACGCTCAGAGATGGCCAGACATTGCTGCTCAGGTTCAGCCTCCCCTTACGGAGAAAGAGACGACAATTCTGTTTGTCAATACACT
The DNA here is from genome assembly GCA_031772115.1 of Heritiera littoralis. Classification (NCBI taxonomy): domain Eukaryota; kingdom Viridiplantae; phylum Streptophyta; class Magnoliopsida; order Malvales; family Malvaceae; genus Heritiera; species Heritiera littoralis. Next base: position 1,613,071 of record JAPDPK010000148.1, read on the forward strand.
TAAGGCTCCATACTACGAGAGAATGATTGGAAATGTCACCAAAAACTTTGCAGATATGGTACTCTCGGGAGAGATGATTGAATATGCTATAAAAAGCGGGAAGATCGAATGGGCAAATACAATGAGAGGTGCAACATTCAATAACGAAAGTCAAGATATTCAAGCTGTGACTAATGAAAAGCAGTATGAAAGTTATACCCCATATCACCCATACCCCATGCAAGAAACCCACCACTTTTGTCCACATCCTTACCAGTCAATTCCTCAAAATGGTTTTCAGCCTAATTTTTGTCCTCAATCACTCCCCGCCCCACCAAACAATCCAAGAAGGCCAAGAAACGGTGTGGAGAGGTTGCCAATTCCAATTTCTAAACTATTGCCTTTACTAATAAAGAACCAGTATCTGGTGCCTATGCCTTTGAAAACAGCTCCAAACCCAGCAGCAAGGAGTTATGAACCAAATAGCAAATGTGAATATCACATGGGGGCAATTGGGCATTCAACAGAAAAGTGCAGGCAATTGAAGGAAAAGGTTGAAGAACTCATCAGCAGTGGTGCCTTGACTCAAGAGCTTATTGAACAATGGAAGTTTGCTTCTCCATAAGCCAAGTTTCCTATGTGTGATTTATGGATGTGAGATGTTCTCAAGATTCTTGAAATTTGCATTAAGTTGTTTTGAAAGCTTTCCATATTTTTCCTTTCCAAGTAGATGAAATAAAATAATTTTGAAAACATTGGTGATTGTTATTGAGAAATTACATTTCCAGTTTACTTTCCAATTGAGTGAAAACTTGGAATCCATAGAGACACACAAGCTTGAAATTCAATCATTTTTGCTTACCATGGTGAACTTTTGAAGTCAATGATCTTCGTTAAGGCAATGAGCAATGAAATGATTGATGAATTTACAAAACTTTTGAATTGTTTTGAAAGACCAATTCATGAAGCATTCTCTTAAGGACTTTGTTTTTGGAAATTTGATAGATGTTAAGGCCAAGCTAAGAGTCCCAAACACGTCAACCCAAATTTCTTTCTTATGACTTGAACTTTCTGACTCAAACCATCTGTTGCTATATCTTGAGGCAAAATGATTGAAAGAGCCAAGCTTTTGATAACCTCAACATCTTTTAATGACCATTCTTAATTTGATTGATATCCTTTTTCCTATCTTAAACCATGATAATGAAGATTGTTGCATATGGCCTTCATAAAGTTGAATTGATACATTCTAGGCATGAGTTGTGGAAAAAAAAAAGCAAAGAAAAAGGAAGTAAAAAAAAGGAAAAGAAAAGAAGAAAAAAATTGATTGTGAGACCATGCACGAGGGATATTCAAATGATTTCAAAAGCTGAATTTTCATCTTGAGGATTGGTTTTCAATAGAAGTGTCAATATTTGATATGACAGATGGCCATCTTTAATATTCCTATTACTGAAACGAAATCATCCCTTTGTTACCCCTTTTGAGCTTATTGATTTCTTTTCTAAATGAACCTTGACCAAGGATCACCCTCCACATTGGAGAGGCAAATACATCAGAGGAGTTGTAGAAGCATTAGTGATTGGTCTTATGTCAAATGCAAGAAAATGATGCCTTTGTTAAGGGGCAAATGTGAGAAGAAAGATATGTGAAGATGGAAATCAATATGAAAAAACAAAAAACAAAAAATGAAAAAAGGTAGATGAAAAAAAAGAGAAAAAAAAAAAGAAAAAAGAAGAAATGAATGCGAATAAAATGTTAGACAAGAAAAGAAAAATGCTTCGAAGACTGGGAAGGACAGATGTTCACAATCGAAGAAATGATCCTTGGTTCGATAAACCTTGAAAACACTTATTTTGGGCCTATTTATCCGTTCTTTGAAAACCCTAAACCTTGGCCTACGTTACGTGCCTAAAAGTCCATTTGATCAAATAGGGATGCTTGTATCGAAAAGCTTTTCTCTGAGAAATCATCATCATTATTTGGCTTGGAATGAAATTTGAATTCTCAAATGCATGGTAGAATAATCAAAAAAAAAAAAAAAGAAAAAAAGCAAGAAGAAAAAAAGAGAATGAAGCTCTAGGGTGAAAACCCATGAAAGGGCAGTCTAGAGCAAATTTGAAACAACTCAAGGCCATTGTTTGTGACTATGCTAAGGCAATAACAAGGAAGAAGAAAAACCAGAGGAGTGATGTTTTTAGTCAAGACCTTTTGCGAAATTCAAAAAAACATCACCTTGAAATTTTGACTTGAGAATTGTATCTTTGGTTTCCTTATCCCGAAATTTGAGCCATCACAGCTAGTCTTGACATTTGTTAAAGTCCACGTATCAAGAAATTAAGAGAATGCTAAAATGGATTGTGCTCTGTGAAAGTTACTTTTACAAAAAGAATAATGATTTTCAAGGAATTTGTTTCATTTGTGAGCCAAGATGAAGAGACATTGATAAATAAAACCTTTCTTGATAACCAAACATCGTTGATGCACCAAATCAACACATTTATTCAGATAGACCAAGTCGTAACTCGTTCTATTTGTTCTCAATAGTAATCACCAATTTTTAAGAGATTTAAAAGTCAAATGTTTTATCTTGGAAAACTATTATGTGAGGCAATTTCCTATTTTCAAAAAGGAACTTGAAGAAGTGGAAAATGAGAGTTTTGTGATTTTTATGGGGGCAAGTTCTTGTTTTAAAGAAGTCAAGTGTGGTAATGGTGTTTTTTAAGACAATTCTTGGGGCAATCTTTGGTTGTTATGAGAGCATGAATTTTCTTGGAGATATGAGAAGTGGTGAAGTTTTCTTGTGAATAGTTTGGAATGATTTTGTTGTTATGATTTGGATAGATGAGTTTTAATTTGATAAGAATTGTGGGGCAAGAAGAACACTAAATGAATGATGATGAAGAGGCAATGGAAAGACTGAACGAGTGATGATTGCTAAATTTAAAGAAAGAAGAATTGTGGGGCAAGAAGAACACTAAATGAATGATGATGAAGAGGCAATGGAAAGACTGAACGAGTGATGATTGCTAAATTTAAAGAAAGAAGAATTGTGGGGCAAGAAGAAGATTGAATGGATGATGTGATGGGGCAAATGATTTTAGGATTGCTAAATTTGAAGAAAGAAGAATGATGAGGCAAAGAGAAGATTGAAGGATGACAAATTTTTGAAGAAAGGAATAAGATAGGCTGATGATGTGACTTGGTAAGGCATTGTTTATCATTTGCATTGCATTCATGACATGCATGGCATTGCATTCATGACATGCATGGCATTGCATTCCATTACATGCATTTTGACACAAAAAAAAAGAGAAAAATTTGTTTGTTAAGACAATAAGATAAAAAAAAGGGGTTTTGAAAGATTAGATGACTAAAAATTTGGAAAATTAAAAGAAAAAAAAAGAGAGAAAAAAAAATCAGAGAATGTGAGAAGGATTAGGAACAAGATGAAAAAAGAGGGGGAATGAAGTTTTGAAACAAAAATGTTAAAATTTTGAAAAGAAAAAGGAAATTAAAAAGGTATGGATATGAGGGGACAATGAAAAAGAGATTGAAAGATGTGATGAGATGAGATGGAAAAATGTGATATTTAGATAGAAAATAACAAAAAGAAAAAACTGGAATGATAAGATGATTTAGAAGATAGAATTGAAAATGATGAGATAAGATCAGAACCTCCGGGTACAATCTGTAAGACCTCCGGGCATGATTCATTAGAACCTCCGGGTGCAATCTATAAGACCTCCGGGCATGATTCATTAAAGCCTCCGGGTACAATCTGTAAGACCTCCGGGCATGATTCACTAAAACCTCCGGGTACAATCTGTAAGACCTCCGGGCATGATTCATTAAAACCTCCGGGTACAATCTATAAGACCTCCGGGCATGATTCATTAGAATCTTTGGGTACAATCTATAAGATCTCCGGGCATGATTCACTAAAACCTCCGGGTACAATCTATAAGACCTCTGGGCATGATTCACTAAAACCTCCGGGTACAATCTATAAGACCTCCGGGCATGATTCATTAGAACCTCCGGGTACAATCTGTTAGACCTCCGAGCATGATTCATCAAATCCTCTGGGTACAATCCGTAAAACCTCCGGGCATAATTGAACAATTTAGATGAGCAAATTTAAAGTTTCAGGGCCTTCCTAGTCGAAGGAGCATTTTAGAGATGAGAAATTTAAAGTTTCAGGGCCTTCTAGTCGAAGGAGCATTTAAGAGATGAGAAATTTTAAAGTTTCAGGACCTTCCTAGTCGAAGGAGCATTTAAGAGATGAGAAATTTTAAAGTTTCAGGGCCTTCCTAGTCGAAGGAGCATTTAAGAGATGAAAAATTTAAAGTTTCAGGGCCTTCCTAGTCGAAGGAGCATTTAAGATATGAGAAATTTTAAAGTTTCAGGGCCTTCCTAGTCGAAGGAGCATTTTAGAGATGAGAAATTTAAAGTTTCAGGGCCTTCCTAGTCGAAGGAGCATTTAAGAGATGAGAAATTTTAAAGTTTCAGGACCTTCCTAGTCGAAGGAGCATTTAAGAGATGAGAAATTTTAAAGTTTTAGGGCCTTCCTAGTCGAAGGAGCATTTAAGAGATGAAAAATTTAAAGTTTCAGGGCCTTCCTAGTCGAAGGAGTATTTAAGAGATGAGAAATTTTAAAGTTTCAGGGCCTTCCTAGTCGAAGGAGCATTTTAAAGATGAAAAATTCTAAAAAAAAAAAATCTCAGGGCCTTCCTAGTTAAAGGAGCACTTCAGGTGAAAGATTAAAAAAAATGGGAAAATTTAAAGTTTAGAGGAGCATTTTTCATGATGAAAATCAATTTCTTTTAGAATGAGTAAATATCTACAAAAAAAAGGGGAACAAAACAAAAAAAATAAAAAAAAAAAGGAAAAATAATAAAATAGATGCGGACAAAATGGATGTCTATGTCTTTGCACAATTACTATTTTATAGCAAATGTACAAAGAGGGGCAACTGTAGACACCCCATTTTGTCCGGGGTCTTTTAATGTTATTAGGCCTATTGGGTTTGATAATTAGGAGATGAATCTAATTTTTTGTATTAATATCTTGTCTATTATTAAAAATAAATAAATAAAATAAAAAAAATAAAAATGAAAAGAAAATAAAAAAACAGAAAAAAAAATAACAAAAATAAAGTGACCAAAGAAGGGAAACTTAAAAAAAAAATCAAGATCTCAATATAGGGCAAGTCAATAAGAAATCAATGAAATGAATTTGGGTAGTATCAAATCTGAAAATTAAAAGATAAATCATGACAATTAATACCAAGGTTAAATTGGAAGGAAAATCAACAAAAAATTTTTAAAAGAAGGATTTGATGGAAGGTTTTGAAATTCAATTAAACAAGTCAACTCCAAGATTATGCAAAATCGAAAATCAACACTTAAATCATGGGATTTGATACACAGCATTCAAGCATTCTTCCAAAAATAACAAAGAGGTGAGTCTATAAATTGAGAAGAAAAACAAAGAGCAAAGGAGGAACCCGGGAGGAAAAAGAATTAGGGTTAGAGGGGGATACGGTTTTTCACAAGAGAGACTAGAGGGATTTTTTTGGGCCGAAAAGAAAGAAAGAAAAAAAACCTAGCAAGGGGGGAGCATTTTACCAAAAGAGAAGAACCCTAGCTAGAGGGGGACGGCTTTTATTTGTTTACAAAAAAAAAAAAGTGGGAGGGCTTGATTATTCACTGTTCATGGTCATTTTGCTGAGAAACCCACGCCTACCATATTGCACCGTGACCCTCCTCAGCATCCTCACCCTTCTCCAAGTTCTGCCAGCCCCGCCACTACCTGCTGCACCGATCTTCATCCTGCTACTGCTGTGAAGTCGCGCGCTACTGCCACCGTCACCGCTTTGCTGTGCTGCTGCAACTTTGCCGTTCCGAACCAGCCCCCACACCCTCGTCACTCCTGCTTCGCGTTTTCTGCACTACAGTTCGCTACCAGTCGGGCTGCTGTCCTCTTTACGCTGCCATGAGTTACCTTTCTGTCCAACAAAGTAAGAACTGAAAGAAGAAGAATCACATGGCCATCTCATATCCTCCAGAGCTGATAAATCCTCACTCTCCTGTCTGCGTTGATCTCTGTTGCTAAAAGTCTCGTCAACTTCAAATTGGTTCCTTGTTCTACCTGAGCAAAGCTGCAGCCACGGACTGGAGGCAAAAACGACTACTACCTGTGCGTTGGAATCTGGCAAGTGCATGAGCTGCTGGTTTGAGGCGTGTGGGCTGGTCTGCTTGTGGACTGCTCTTGGTTTGTTGGCTGTCGGTTGTTTCTGCTGGTCGGTGAAACTTGTAGCAAGCTACTGCGTGGACAAGAAGCAGGGAAGTTCGGTGCATGCTGAAGCATTTGCTGCTGAATCACGTGGCTAACAGGTTTTAGGGTGCAACAAATTGCTGCAAGGATCATGAGGAAGAGACGTGGGAAAGTAAAGAAAGAAGGATTAAAAAAGGATGGAAAGGCACGTGGAACAAGATTCATGCAACGTTGCTATTCCAGATTTATGCTTGGTCTTGGGTGCTAAAAGTGTAACCAAATTCCAATAGATGAAGTCTGCCATGACTTGGACTATTGAAGGTGTAAGACATTGAAGAAAGAAGGCCACGTGATCTCCCATTTACCAAGGTGAGTTTATTTTGTTTCAATATATTTTTAGGATAATTAATTTAATTAACATGATTTAATTAATATAACATGATTTGGCTTAGTTTAACATGAACTAATTTATAAAGATTTATTTGCATGACTTGTATGGTAGGATTGATTTCGCATGATTCAATTAATTTGGTTAATGTGTATATATATTGAATAAATAATTTATGTATTGATATATTTGGTTAATTTAATTTGTATTTTATATGTTACTATGATAGATATTAGATAAATAAAATAATAGAAAAATAAGTTAAATTAGAAAAAATGCAAATAAGAGTAAATAGAAATAAAATTAAATAAAATTATGTTAAATTTGAGTAAATATATTCCGACGATGGAACTCTAAAAGGACTACGCTTAAGTAATACCTTTAGAGATCTTGAGGTGAGAAAATTCTATCCAAGGCCTCGCCAGCTTAATGGAGGGTCTAAATAGAGTTTTCAATAACAAATAATTTATATTCATTTTAAAAATAAATTTATTATAAAAATTACAATAAAAACAATTAGTTACAAAATGAAAAAAAGCTATTAATGGTTCGTAGATAACAAAAGAAGGAAGGAAAATAAATGAAGAAACTAGAATTAGATATTAAAATAATAATGAATATGAATTACTCCAATGATGAAATATCAAGAGAATTACGCTTAAGTGATTTTCTTGAACATTTCTAGGTTAAAAAATTCTCTCAAGGCCTCACCAGCTTAATGGATGGTCTAAAGAGGGTTTTCGATAACAAGTGATTTATATTCAGTCTAAAAATAAAATAACATGTATTAAAAACAAAAATTAAAATAATTAATTACAAAGATAAAATAATAAATATAAAGAAATATTAATAATTCAATAACAATAATAAATAATAATAATGATAATAAATGATAAAGTAGGATTATAATAGTTAATAATAATTGAGATTGAGTATTAATTATTCCGATGATAAGATTCCAAAAGAGATTATGCTTAAATAATACTTTGGAAATCTTTAGGTCAAATAATTTCTTTCAAGATCTGACCAGCTTAATGGAAGATCTAAAAAGAATTTTTGAGAAAAATAATTCATATTCATTCTCTAATAAAATAAATTAATAAAATTAAACATTAATAAAATAATAGAAAATAATAGAAGTAATAAAAATGGTAAGATAGCAAGAATGAATTAGATAGGAGTCAAAATTAGAAGTTTTCATAAAACATTAAAATAAATCCGACGACGGAGCCTCTTCAAGTAAGTCGCATAGTACTACTTGAATACTCCTGAGGTGAGAAAGATTTTTGAGTTGTCCCACCAGCTTAATGGAGGACACTTAGAAATATTTTTCAATAATAATTATATCGAGATTAAAGATCAACATAAGCAAATTTAGCAAATGACCTAAAACTAAGTGGTACCATTTTAGGATGGGCGTTGTGAGGGTGCTAATCCTTCCTCACACGTAACCGTACTCCCGAACCCTAGTATCTTTGAATGCAGACCAAGCCTTATCCTTAGTTTGAATAGGTGACCAATCACACCTAGGTAGAATGGTTGGTGGCGACTCCATATCTTTGTGTCAGCTATTAGGTTTTTATCTAAAACCTAGTACGTTATGACAGTTTGGCGACTCCACTGGGGACTTAAGAGAGTCAGGCCAATACTTAGTTTTAGGTTATCTTAGAATTTGCTTAAGAGATCTTAGTAGAAAATAAACATTAAATAAAACATTATTCCTTCATACACATACTTCACTTTGCATTAGCATGCATAAGCCCTCGACCCGGGCTCAGTCCTTTTAGGAGGGAGTAAAGTATCTACGCTCTCGTGAGGTAATACCTCCGCAATGGCTAGCGAAATACTCCTACTCAAATTGAACCTTTCCGTTTGTAACCTGTGATGGGTGAGGATTGGGTGCCTTACTAGTCCTATGTGGACGATAGTAAGGAACAATTTGAGAACCTTTAGAATTCTGACTTATCCAAACCAAGCATATAAAGAAACTTGAGAGGCCAATTTAAGTTAGAGCCATGCCAGCTCATCATGTAGAGATAACCAAGGATCCGGACACATGAAGGAAAATTTGTTCTTTTCAAGAAATATAATAATAAAAAATCAAAAAAAATAAAGAGATGAAATGTGTCTATTCATCACATGAGGCTTTCCTTTGATTTTGCGATGCATAACATGTCAATTTGAACATTGCACCTATACATCTAGACATTTTTGGTCATACATAGGTTTGTATGTGCATATCATGGCATCTTGATTTAGACTATGGTAATAAAGGTGAGAAGATAGCTCGGCCGTCAAAATTGCCAGTCACCCATACGATACTTGCTTGCGGACAAGAGTAATGGAGAATGAACATTTGGCACGAATTGATGGAATTGAAAAGGTGCAACAAGAGATTGTCAGAGCCCAAGAAGAGTCTAAGGAACAAATGGCCAAGATGATGGAGATAATGATGAGCTTGGCAAAAGAGAAGGGAGTTGATGAAGACACTAACGTTAGAGTGGAGCCACAAATGAAGGACCCCATCAAGCAAGAGAAGTTTAGGAGGGAAGCGATTGAACTAGGTTCTCATGAGGGGATGCATCGTATGTGTGATACGTTAGAGGGGAGACTAAGGGCCATCGAAAGGAGCACTATTTATGGAAGCATTGATGTGGAGAAATTGAGTTTGGTTCCTGACTTGGTGTTACCCGTGAAATTTAAAGTCCCCAACTTTGAAAAATATGATGGAACTAAATGCCCATTAGCCCATATTACAATGTTTTGTCGAAAAATGGCAGGGCATACTCATAATGAAAAGTTGCTCATTCACTGTTTTCAAGATAGCCTTACTGGGTCCGCAGCAAGGTGGTATGTCCAATTAGATAGAGAACCCATCCATTCATGGAAGGATCTTGCGAGGGCCTTCATAGTTCAATATCAACATGCAAAGGATATGGCGCCAGATCGATTGTTCTTACAGAATATGGAAAAGAGGGCTACCGAAAGCTTTAGAGAATACGCTCAGAGATGGCCAGACATTGCTGCTCAGGTTCAGCCTCCCCTTACGGAGAAAGAGACGACAATTCTGTTTGTCAATACACTTAAGGCTCCATACTACGAGAGAATGATTGGAAATGTCACCAAAAACTTTGCAGATATGGTACTCTCGGGAGAGATGATTGAATATGCTATAAAAAGCGGGAAGATCGAATGGGCAAATACAATGAGAGGTGCAACATTCAATAACGAAAGTCAAGATATTCAAGCTGTGACTAATGAAAAGCAGTATGAAAGTTATACCCCATATCACCCATACCCCATGCAAGAAACCCACCACTTTTGTCCACATCCTTACCAGTCAATTCCTCAAAATGGTTTTCAGCCTAATTTTTGTCCTCAATCACTCCCCGCCCCACCAAACAATCCAAGAAGGCCAAGAAACGGTGTGGAGAGGTTGCCAATTCCAATTTCTAAACTATTGCCTTTACTAATAAAGAACCAGTATCTGGTGCCTATGCCTTTGAAAACAGCTCCAAACCCAGCAGCAAGGAGTTATGAACCAAATAGCAAATGTGAATATCACATGGGGGCAATTGGGCATTCAACAGAAAAGTGCAGGCAATTGAAGGAAAAGGTTGAAGAACTCATCAGCAGTGGTGCCTTGACTCAAGAGCTTATTGAACAATGGAAGTTTGCTTCTCCATAAGCCAAGTTTCCTATGTGTGATTTATGGATGTGAGATGTTCTCAAGATTCTTGAAATTTGCATTAAGTTGTTTTGAAAGCTTTCCATATTTTTCCTTTCCAAGTAGATGAAATAAAATAATTTTGAAAACATTGGTGATTGTTATTGAGAAATTACATTTCCAGTTTACTTTCCAATTGAGTGAAAACTTGGAATCCATAGAGACACACAAGCTTGAAATTCAATCATTTTTGCTTACCATGGTGAACTTTTGAAGTCAATGATCTTCGTTAAGGCAATGAGCAATGAAATGATTGATGAATTTACAAAACTTTTGAATTGTTTTGAAAGACCAATTCATGAAGCATTCTCTTAAGGACTTTGTTTTTGGAAATTTGATAGATGTTAAGGCCAAGCTAAGAGTCCCAAACACGTCAACCCAAATTTCTTTCTTATGACTTGAACTTTCTGACTCAAACCATCTGTTGCTATATCTTGAGGCAAAATGATTGAAAGAGCCAAGCTTTTGATAACCTCAACATCTTTTAATGACCATTCTTAATTTGATTGATATCCTTTTTCCTATCTTAAACCATGATAATGAAGATTGTTGCATATGGCCTTCATAAAGTTGAATTGATACATTCTAGGCATGAGTTGTGGAAAAAAAAAAGCAAAGAAAAAGGAAGTAAAAAAAAGGAAAAGAAAAGAAGAAAAAAATTGATTGTGAGACCATGCACGAGGGATATTCAAATGATTTCAAAAGCTGAATTTTCATCTTGAGGATTGGTTTTCAATAGAAGTGTCAATATTTGATATGACAGATGGCCATCTTTAATATTCCTATTACTGAAACGAAATCATCCCTTTGTTACCCCTTTTGAGCTTATTGATTTCTTTTCTAAATGAACCTTGACCAAGGATCACCCTCCACATTGGAGAGGCAAATACATCAGAGGAGTTGTAGAAGCATTAGTGATTGGTCTTATGTCAAATGCAAGAAAATGATGCCTTTGTTAAGGGGCAAATGTGAGAAGAAAGATATGTGAAGATGGAAATCAATATGAAAAAACAAAAAACAAAAAATGAAAAAAGGTAGATGAAAAAAAAGAGAAAAAAAAAAAGAAAAAAGAAGAAATGAATGCGAATAAAATGTTAGACAAGAAAAGAAAAATGCTTCGAAGACTGGGAAGGACAGATGTTCACAATCGAAGAAATGATCCTTGGTTCGATAAACCTTGAAAACACTTATTTTGGGCCTATTTATCCGTTCTTTGAAAACCCTAAACCTTGGCCTACGTTACGTGCCTAAAAGTCCATTTGATCAAATAGGGATGCTTGTATCGAAAAGCTTTTCTCTGAGAAATCATCATCATTATTTGGCTTGGAATGAAATTTGAATTCTCAAATGCATGGTAGAATAATCAAAAAAAAAAAGAAAAAAAGCAAGAAGAAAAAAAGAGAATGAAGCTCTAGGGTGAAAACCCATGAAAGGGCAGTCTAGAGCAAATTTGAAACAACTCAAGGCCATTGTTTGTGACTATGCTAAGGCAATAACAAGGAAGAAGAAAAACCAGAGGAGTGATGTTTTTAGTCAAGACCTTTTGCGAAATTCAAAAAAACATCACCTTGAAATTTTGACTTGAGAATTGTATCTTTGGTTTCCTTATCCCGAAATTTGAGCCATCACAGCTAGTCTTGACATTTGTTAAAGTCCACGTATCAAGAAATTAAGAGAATGCTAAAATGGATTGTGCTCTGTGAAAGTTACTTTTACAAAAAGAATAATGATTTTCAAGGAATTTGTTTCATTTGTGAGCCAAGATGAAGAGACATTGATAAATAAAACCTTTCTTGATAACCAAACATCGTTGATGCACCAAATCAACACATTTATTCAGATAGACCAAGTCGTAACTCGTTCTATTTGTTCTCAATAGTAATCACCAATTTTTAAGAGATTTAAAAGTCAAATGTTTTATCTTGGAAAACTATTATGTGAGGCAATTTCCTATTTTCAAAAAGGAACTTGAAGAAGTGGAAAATGAGAGTTTTGTGATTTTTATGGGGGCAAGTTCTTGTTTTAAAGAAGTCAAGTGTGGTAATGGTGTTTTTTAAGACAATTCTTGGGGCAATCTTTGGTTGTTATGAGAGCATGAATTTTCTTGGAGATATGAGAAGTGGTGAAGTTTTCTTGTGAATAGTTTGGAATGATTTTGTTGTTATGATTTGGATAGATGAGTTTTAATTTGATAAGAATTGTGGGGCAAGAAGAACACTAAATGAATGATGATGAAGAGGCAATGGAAAGACTGAACGAGTGATGATTGCTAAATTTAAAGAAAGAAGAATTGTGGGGCAAGAAGAACACTAAATGAATGATGATGAAGAGGCAATGGAAAGACTGAACGAGTGATGATTGCTAAATTTAAAGAAAGAAGAATTGTGGGGCAAGAAGAAGATTGAATGGATGATGGTGATGGGGCAAATGATTTTAGGATTGCTAAATTTGAAGAAAGAAGAATGATGAGGCAAAGAGAAGATTGAAGGATGACAAATTTTTGAAGAAAGGAATAAGATAGGCTGATGATGTGACTTGGTAAGGCATTGTTTATCATTTGCATTGCATTCATGACATGCATGGCATTGCATTCATGACATGCATGGCATTGCATTCCATTACATGCATTTTGACACAAAAAAAAAGAGAAAAAGAGTTTGTTTGTTAAGACAATAAGATAAAAAAAAGGGGTTTTGAAAGATTAGATGACTAAAAATTTGGAAAATTAAAAGAAAAAAAAAGAGAGAAAAAAAAATCAGAGAATGTGAGAAGGATTAGGAACAAGATGAAAAAAGAGGGGGAATGAAGTTTTGAAACAAAAATGTTAAAATTTTGAAAAGAAAAAGGAAATTAAAAAGGTATGGATATGAGGGGACAATGAAAAAGAGATTGAAAGATGTGATGAGATGAGATGGAAAAATGTGATATTTAGATAGAAAATAACAAAAAGAAAAAACTGGAATGATAAGATGATTTAGAAGATAGAATTGAAAATGATGAGATAAGATCAGAACCTCCGGGTACAATCTGTAAGACCTCCGGGCATGATTCATTAGAACCTCCGGGTGCAATCTATAAGACCTCCGGGCATGATTCATTAAAGCCTCCGGGTACAATCTGTAAGACCTCCGGGCATGATTCACTAAAACCTCCGGGTACAATCTGTAAGACCTCCGGGCATGATTCATTAAAACCTCCGGGTACAATCTATAAGACCTCCGGGCATGATTCATTAGAATCTTTGGGTACAATCTATAAGATCTCCGGGCATGATTCACTAAAACCTCCGGGTACAATCTATAAGACCTCTGGGCATGATTCACTAAAACCTCCGGGTACAATCTATAAGACCTCCGGGCATGATTCATTAGAACCTCCGGGTACAATCTGTTAGACCTCCGAGCATGATTCATCAAATCCTCTGGGTACAATCCGTAAAACCTCCGGGCATAATTGAACAATTTAGATGAGCAAATTTAAAGTTTCAGGGCCTTCCTAGTCGAAGGAGCATTTTAGAGATGAGAAATTTAAAGTTTCAGGGCCTTCCTAGTCGAAGGAGCATTTAAGAGATGAGAAATTTTAAAGTTTCAGGACCTTCCTAGTCGAAGGAGCATTTAAGAGATGAGAAATTTTAAAGTTTCAGGGCCTTCCTAGTCGAAGGAGCATTTAAGAGATGAAAAATTTAAAGTTTCAGGGCCTTCCTAGTCGAAGGAGCATTTAAGATATGAGAAATTTTAAAGTTTCAGGGCCTTCCTAGTCGAAGGAGCATTTTAGAGATGAGAAATTTAAAGTTTCAGGGCCTTCCTAGTCGAAGGAGCATTTAAGAGATGAGAAATTTTAAAGTTTCAGGACCTTCCTAGTCGAAGGAGCATTTAAGAGATGAGAAATTTTAAAGTTTCAGGGCCTTCCTAGTCGAAGGAGCATTTAAGAGATGAAAAATTTAAAGTTTCAGGGCCTTCCTAGTCGAAGGAGTATTTAAGAGATGAGAAATTTTAAAGTTTCAGGGCCTTCCTAGTCGAAGGAGCATTTTAAAGATGAAAAATTCTAAAAAAAAAAAATCTCAGGGCCTTCCTAGTTAAAGGAGCACTTCAGGTGAAAGATTAAAAAAAATGGGAAAATTTAAAGTTTAGAGGAGCATTTTTCATGATGAAAATCAATTTCTTTTAGAATGAGTAAATATCTACAAAAAAAAGGGGAACAAAACAAAAAAAAATAAAAATAAAAAAAGGAAAAATAATAAAATAGATGCGGACAAAATGGATGTCTATGTCTTTGCACAATTACTATTTTATAGCAAATGTACAAAGAGGGGCAACTGTAGACACCCCATTTTGTCCGGGGTCTTTTAATGTTATTAGGCCTATTGGGTTTGATAATTAGGAGATGAATCTAATTTTTTGTATTAATATCTTGTCTATTATTAAAAATAAATAAATAAAATAAAAAAAATAAAAATGAAAAGAAAATAAAAAAACAGAAAAAAAAATAACAAAAATAAAGTGACCAAAGAAGGGAAACTTAAAAAAAAAATCAAGATCTCAATATAGGGCAAGTCAATAAGAAATCAATGAAATGAATTTGGGTAGTATCAAATCTGAAAATTAAAAGATAAATCATGACAATTAATACCAAGGTTAAATTGGAAGGAAAATCAACAAAAAATTTTTAAAAGAAGGATTTGATGGAAGGTTTTGGAAATTCAATTAAACAAGTCAACTCCAAGATTATGCAAAATCGAAAATCAACACTTAAATCATGGGATTTGATACACAGCATTCAAGCATTCTTCCAAAAATAACAAAGAGGTGAGTCTATAAATTGAGAAGAAAAACAAAGAGCAAAGGAGGAACCCGAGGAGGAAAAAGAATTAGGGTTAGAGGGGGATACGGTTTTTCACAAGAGAGACTAGAGGGATTTTTTTGGGCCGAAAAGAAAGAAAGAAAAAAAACCTAGCAAGGGGGGAGCATTTTGCCAAAAGAGAAGAACCCTAGCTAGAGGGGGACGGCTTTTATTTGTTTACAAAAAAAAAGAAAGTGGGAGGGCTTGATTATTCACTGTTCATGGTCATTTTGCTGAGAAACCCACGCCTACCATATTGCACCGTGACCCTCCTCAGCATCCTCACCCTTCTCCAAGTTCTGCCAGCCCCGCCACTACCTGCTGCACCGATCTTCATCCTGCTACTGCTGTGAAGTCGCGCGCTACTGCCACCGTCACCGCTTTGCTGTGCTGCTGCAACTTTGCCGTTCCGAACCAGCCCCCACACCCTCGTCACTCCTGCTTCGCGTTTTCTGCACTACAGTTCGCTACCAGTCGGGCTGCTGTCCTCTTTACGCTGCCATGAGTTACCTTTCTGTCCAACAAAGTAAGAACTGAAAGAAGAAGAATCACATGGCCATCTCATATCCTCCAGAGCTGATAAATCCTCACTCTCCTGTCTGCGTTGATCTCTGTTGCTAAAAGTCTCGTCAACTTCAAATTGGTTCCTTGTTCTACCTGAGCAAAGCTGCAGCCACGGACTGGAGGCAAAAACGACTACTACCTGTGCGTTGGAATCTGGCAAGTGCATGAGCTGCTGGTTTGAGGCGTGTGGGCTGGTCTGCTTGTGGACTGCTCTTGGTTTGTTGGCTGTCGGTTGTTTCTGCTGGTCGGTGAAACTTGTAGCAAGCTACTGCGTGGACAAGAAGCAGGGAAGTTCGGTGCATGCTGAAGCATTTGCTGCTGAATCACGTGGCTAACAGGTTTTAGGGTGCAACAAATTGCTGCAAGGATCATGAGGAAGAGACGTGGGAAAGTAAAGAAAGAAGGATTAAAAAAGGATGGAAAGGCACGTGGAACAAGATTCATGCAACGTTGCTATTCCAGATTTATGCTTGGTCTTGGGTGCTAAAAGTGTAACCAAATTCCAATAGATGAAGTCTGCCATGACTTGGACTATTGAAGGTGTAAGACATTGAAGAAAGAAGGCCACGTGATCTCCCATTTACCAAGGTGAGTTTATTTTGTTTCAATATATTTTTAGGATAATTAATTTAATTAACATGATTTAATTAATATAACATGATTTGGCTTAGTTTAACATGAACTAATTTATAAAGATTTATTTGCATGACTTGTATGGTAGGATTGATTTCGCATGATTCAATTAATTTGGTTAATGTGTATATATATTGAATAAATAATTTATGTATTGATATATTTGGTTAATTTAATTTGTATTTTATATGTTACTATGATAGATATTAGATAAATAAAATAATAGAAAAATAAGTTAAATTAGAAAAAATGCAAATAAGAGTAAATAGAAATAAAATTAAATAAAATTATGTTAAATTTGAGTAAA
Organism: Heritiera littoralis; assembly: GCA_031772115.1. Taxonomy (NCBI): domain Eukaryota; kingdom Viridiplantae; phylum Streptophyta; class Magnoliopsida; order Malvales; family Malvaceae; genus Heritiera; species Heritiera littoralis. Next base: position 1,629,787 of record JAPDPK010000148.1, read on the forward strand.
TATATTCCGACGATGGAACTCTAAAAGGACTACGCTTAAGTAATACCTTTAGAGATCTTGAGGTGAGAAAATTCTATCCAAGGCCTCGCCAGCTTAATGGAGGGTCTAAATAGAGTTTTCAATAACAAATAATTTATATTCATTTTAAAAATAAATTTATTATAAAAATTACAATAAAAACAATTAGTTACAAAATGAAAAAAAGCTATTAATGGTTCGTAGATAACAAAAGAAGGAAGGAAAATAAATGAAGAAACTAGAATTAGATATTAAAATAATAATGAATATGAATTACTCCAATGATGAAATATCAAGAGAATTACGCTTAAGTGATTTTCTTGAACATTTCTAGGTTAAAAAATTCTCTCAAGGCCTCACCAGCTTAATGGATGGTCTAAAGAGGGTTTTCGATAACAAGTGATTTATATTCAGTCTAAAAATAAAATAACATGTATTAAAAACAAAAATTAAAATAATTAATTACAAAGATAAAATAATAAATATAAAGAAATATTAATAATTCAATAACAATAATAAATAATAATAATGATAATAAATGATAAAGTAGGATTATAATAGTTAATAATAATTGAGATTGAGTATTAATTATTCCGATGATAAGATTCCAAAAGAGATTATGCTTAAATAATACTTTGGAAATCTTTAGGTCAAATAATTTCTTTCAAGATCTGACCAGCTTAATGGAAGATCTAAAAAGAATTTTTGAGAAAAATAATTCATATTCATTCTCTAATAAAATAAATTAATAAAATTAAACATTAATAAAATAATAGAAAATAATAGAAGTAATAAAAATGGTAAGATAGCAAGAATGAATTAGATAGGAGTCAAAATTAGAAGTTTTCATAAAACATTAAAATAAATCCGACGACGGAGCCTCTTCAAGTAAGTCGCATAGTACTACTTGAATACTCCTGAGGTGAGAAAGATTTTTGAGTTGTCCCACCAGCTTAATGGAGGACACTTAGAAATATTTTTCAATAATAATTATATCGAGATTAAAGATCAACATAAGCAAATTTAGCAAATGACCTAAAACTAAGTGGTACCATTTTAGGATGGGCGTTGTGAGGGTGCTAATCCTTCCTCACACGTAACCGTACTCCCGAACCCTAGTATCTTTGAATGCAGACCAAGCCTTATCCTTAGTTTGAATAGGTGACCAATCACACCTAGGTAGAATGGTTGGTGGCGACTCCATATCTTTTTGTCAGCTATTAGGTTTTTATCTAAAACCTAGTACGTTATGACACACATATCAACATGATCACCATCTTGAACAACCATCAAATCATTTCATCCTGATAGTAAAATAACGTAGTCTACATCCCGGACTTTGTTTATACAACCAATCAAAATATAAGTAAATACACTGTGCCATACTCAATCTGTGTCTATCTAGTGTGCTGGAAGCCATATACCTGAAACTACACGTAGGAATCACTCCTGAGGAGCTTCTCGAGTCAAAAGCATCACGATAGTGATCCTCAATTTGAAAGGGAGGGAAGGAAGATGAGAGTGAGTCATAAACTCAGTAGGTTACTACAGAAGCAACTTAAAAATCATAACCTGCATCTCTTAGTTTTCAAAGTCATAAATCATATACATCTGATAAATCAAATCCGATATGCTACAGTATAAAACATGACTGCATTTTAAAAACATATGGAATAGCATCTCAAATCATATAATGCGTAATATAAATCATGTTTAAGTCATTCAGTTTCAATCATTTCACATATACTGTAAAAACATGTCACGTCTAGAGTTTCATATAAAATAAATCATACTCTAGACAACATTTAACATTTGGTGAGAGACTAGGCATGAATCCCTATACTGGTATCATATCATCTCTAACCCATTGGAGCTATCAGTGGATAGTTTCCCTCGAGGGGCATCTATCTATGATCTTAGATAGTCCCAGTTCCATTGATCAGCTGGAAACTGAGGAATGTGTCCACGACTATTGTCGGACAGCCTGGAATGGTCTCATCAGGCAACATTTTCATATACATATCACGCATGTATAAATGGGGTTCCACACAGGCAGAACCACACACATTATATACATACTCTGTGCCACAAAGGCATATGCCACACAGGCATTCCATAAGATACCTGTCGTCTTTAAATCGAAATCTTTGCTTCAAATTTCTTTTCAAATCTTTTAAGACAGCCAATCATCAATCGTCAAAACATCATCATAAATCATATTGTCCAATCAATAAAATAGATTGTAGTACCAAGAGATAAGGCATAGCATCATCAAGATACTTAGAGCTAACACAATAACGATCTACCGTAGCAATCTCCTGAAAAGGACGCTGCTTATGCATAGACCAATTAAACCCCGGTTCATTGATCAAATGACACCGGGACCTGTCCAAACGTAATACACGGGAAAAGCCGATCGTTCCCGAGAGCTAGTCATCGAGACACAGTGCTCTAAGTCAATTAAGAACGCTTACACAATTCTCAAGATACGGTGCCCTAAGGTCTCAATACCCCGGGTCTAAAACAATTTCCAATATCAATCTTATCAAATCAGCCTTCCAAGACTTCGTATCAAAATCATACTGCATAAATATGCAGGTAACAATCAAGGGCTCACCAAGCTTTTAAAGCACTTTAAATTATAAAACAAATTTGAAAAACCATATCAAACCAAAAGCTTAATTCTATTTGGAAACTCAAAAGTGTCATCATATTAAAGCAATAATACATGAAACCAAACATAGATTTGGCGAGCCTTTAGCATGCTTATAAATATTTCAGAAAACTAAATCAATTAGTCAAAGATAGGCTCAATGTGCAGCATTTTCAATACATGTCAAAATAGATTTCATATGTATCATTTCATTTCGTTTCAATACCAAATTAGAATTTAAAACATCATACAATTTGGATGCAAGGTAGTTGCTTAGGGTTACTTACAGTACTTCCTTAGCTTACAGATTCAATACTCGCTGGCCTATCAAGTTCCACTCGAGCTATGTGAACTCTTAGTCAACTTCAGTCCTTAGCATTACCCTCTACACAACACATGGCAGATCGGGTTACTCATTACCCCAATGACATGCTAGGATTAAGAGTTATACAATTCAATAAGAAATGACACCAAGGAGTAATTCTGAATTATTCACATATTGAGCCTCTCATAATTTACTTGGTTCAATTTCTGCATTTTAGGATTTCTGACCTTAGTGCACAAACTGTCTCATATTTCAACATAGGGATTTCCAATTTATACAAATCCAAAACCATATCAATCCTGACTTATTTACCTTTCTGGAAATGTAAAGTTTGCAATCAAACTCAATCTAGACTATTTTCTAGGCATTTTTGAAGTTGACACTAGGCTGTTCATCCCTTGCAATGAGTATTCTCCATTCCTATATCCATATCTCAAGCTACATAATTTCAAATCCATAATTTCCAGAACTGGATGAAAGCTAACTCATTTTCCTATCCAAAAATGTAAGGTTCATAATTTAATTCTTTCTAGATCATCATCAGCAAATTTCCAAAGTTGCACAATGTTCAAGCAGTTTTCAGGCACAGTGTTACACTGACCTACTTGGACAATATATTTCATATTTAATTATAGGCATATCCAATTGGTGCAAACCCAGAACCATCACAATCCTAACTTAATTATCTTTCTAGAAATGTAAGGCTTGCAACCTAATTCAATTTAGGCTATTTTCTACAATTTTTCAAATTTAGAACCATGATTCACGTTTCTGGACAGAGTACCCTGCACTCATTTGTACATATCTCAAGTTATAGAAATCCAAATCAAGAAATTCCAAAGCTGAATTTCTCCTAACTTAAAAGGCTATCTACCATAGTTTTTTCAGAATTTTTCTCCCTGTATAACAATTAAACTGATCATTTTAATTACAACCCAAAAACAGAACATCAATTCCAGGTTTGAACATCAAGCTGGAATTCAATTAATCCTTCATCCATACAACAACCATTTGATTTAGTTCATCACACTTTCATTTTCATGCATAATAATCAAATATTATAAAGTTAGAACCTTACCCCTTAAATTGAGCAAAATCGAAAGCCCTTGTTATTTAGCTTGGATCTTTGCTGTTTTGTAGCTGCTATGGATTCTAAATGCAGCACCTCTTCTTTCGTTCTCAGCCTTGCATTCTGTGTTTCCAAAAGGCCTCTACTTGCTGTACCAAGAAACCAATTTTTTTGTCACTTACACAGCCTACACAAATAGCCACAAAGTTAGATTTAATTTTACCTCTTTCAATCTTCAAAACAATGCATCTATTGGCTCTTGTTTAAGTCCTAAATTCACCCCTTAATTTTACCTCTTGTGAGGTGCCATGAAGACCACATTACAGCCCTCTTCTCGGATTGCATTGCTTCAGCCAAAAATGATCCTTGTTCATGCCTTCAAAGCTATCCGATAATGCCCTACAGCCTCCTTGTTTTCTCAACTTCAAACGAGCCCTGAACCAATCCTGAACTACCTCAATTACAGCCCTTAAATCAACGCCAATGACCCCTATTTAGCCACCAAAAATCCCTGCTTCTAATCACATTTTCCAGCTCCATTCCTCTACTTTCACTCTCCTCTCTCACAAGATCTTTCTCTTACCCCAACTCCACATCAGTTTATTTTTACTCTAAGCTCTTCTCTTGTTGTCTTTCCTCTCGCTTTCTCTACAGCAGCAGGTTTCCCTCTCTCACTTGCTCCCTTGTTAAATCAATTTTCTCACCAAAAAGGGACTACCTTTCACGCCACCTTGCCGCAGTGGGTACTCCACTTCTTGTGTCAAATCTATTCTGCAGTTTCAATTGGAGGGGGCCTTAGCTTGGCTGTGCGAGGAGGTTTTCCTTTCTCCTTTCTCAGCTTCACATTTTGCTGGCTTTTACTTTACTCTGTTTGCTCCCTGAGTCGAATAATCCCTACATTGCAAGATCTAATCGAGCAACCAAGGTTTTCAGTTGCTATTTGCCAAAGGCTCTTCTTTTCCATCTAAATTCCTCTTGATTCAGCACCTTTTTGTAGCCAAAAGAAACCCCTGCTGCTCTAGTGTTCCAGCGGAGAATGGCTCTCTTCCAACCTCCTACATTTCAGCTACTTCATACGTCTCCTTCCTCTGTTGCTTTTCTCTCGATCCCAACTTCTAATCTCCTTAATTGCTATTGTTTTCCTTCCAAATTCCAGCCAAGATCCTTCACCTAAAATCTGTTTTTCTTGCGTGGAAGAAGAGACCAAGATGGCCATTTTGTGAAGGCTCCCACGTTAGTGGGATTAGGTGTTTATGGTTGGCTTCCTCAAGAAGACAACCGTGCATCTCATCAGAAATCTCTTTCAACAGATTACTATCTCTGCAATTAAATCTGGAAGGTGGAGAAGGGGGATGAGCTTTGGAGAAAGCCCAATAAGAAACATGCATAAAAAAACTAGTATCATGTAATCTATATGCAAGTGTCATTTTAAATCCGATGCCAAGGATGCTAAAATCATTAATGAAAATCAGTATCGAAATCAGAAATTCGTTTAAACTTATTTGGTCTCAAAGTTTAATAAACACTAAGAATTAACTTTCTTTTAAACCAGTAAAATAAATTATTTTCAATAACAGTACAGAGATCAAAAAATATATTTAACCAAACATTAAAATCAAGTATTTATTTAGTCTGGGAGTGCTTGGATCTAAGTTAGCCAGGGATTTACCACCCCAGTATAACGAAAACAACGTAGACTAGGCTTCACCAAGTAGACTTATGCTGGTGGACATATGGCCAATAGTCCAAGTGGCCACAGTGTGTATACTAGCCAGGTAACACCTGTGGGAGCTAGATGATTGGGCTAAAGTCAACAGCATTCAGAACGGACAGGAAAGCATATACCTGTAGGTAGCTACAGGGCCAACAGTCACCACCGATTCACTTAATTTCCAAAAGAAAATCCAATTGTTCAATAAATCTTCAAAACCAAATAAAGTAATATAAATGCACATCTTATTTTCAGAGTCTGGGAGTGCTTGGATCTATGTTAACTAGGGATTTACCACCCCAGAAATCAAAATTTAAGTTTTGGGAACCAAGTTTCATTTCAAAACATATTATTTGGAAAATAAACATTTTATTCAGTATATTCAAATAAATCTAATTAATTGGAAATATTATTTTAACTGACATTCGAAAACAATAAATATAACATTTCATAAACCAGAATACATATAATAGCATCTGACCAATTTTAAAATAATCAAATACAAATCATTATTGCGAATATTAATAGATTAGAGATATGCATTTTCAAAAACTGACATATATATATATATATATATATATATATATAATTTTGCTTTATAAATAAATTAAATAACAAAATATATCTTAAATTCATACCTTATTGTATAGGATCGGTCTCAAATTTTTCGATATATTTCATAAAGTATCAAATCGATATACAATAATCAATCACATATTTTCAAATATTAATTCGTTCCATCAAAATTCAGCCATATACTTCTGATATCAAAATTGATACAAGTCAATTACCTCAAATATTTTAACATTTTAGTCCTATACTCTTTAATCGTATATCTCATTCCTATGAATCAATTCTAGTACCTTCAAAATATATTCTTAAATCAACACTATACTTATCGTTGAAATAATTTATCTAAAAATCAGGACATATTCATTTCAAACCATTTATAAAAGTTTCCACAACATAACGATTTTATAATTGGAACCTCTGACAAGTTCAATTAGTACTAATTCATATATTCACAGTCCAGTCTATTATCCATAAATCCACAAATAGTAAGCCTTTCTTAGATTCGTTAATCAAATCATAATCATTCAAAAATAATCATCCTTATAACCCATCAATTGCTACATTTTCTTCCGTTTACGAAACCCATCACTAACTAAAATATTATCTCTATATTCTAGGTACTGAAATAAAACTAATAAATATTTACAAAAAATTTGGATAAGATAATTTCTATAATGAGTTAGGAAGTTGGGTGAGTATAGAAGAATACTTTAGAGCACCTCACTTGTCCCAGTTCCCTAACTCTTTATCTATAGAGAATCTTGAGTGAACGAACAGAGAAGGAATTCGTGCGTATTAAATCAAAATTAGAAACCATTCAAAATTTCTAAATTCATGTTAGTCAATGTCAAAACCAATATTGAATTTAGAGTCATAATTCACTATCATAATCATTTTCAACTTTCGAAATTCAAATATTAGAAATTCACAAGTATTCAAATCCCGATCAATCAAAATCATTTCATAATTCAAAATTCAAACATCAAAATTTCAGAAATCAAATCATGATGCAAAACATGATACCCCTATGTCTCCTACGTACATCCTTTACCTCTTAATTTATCGGTATTCACTTCTTCAGCACTAGTAGTACCCTCAGATCTTGGGCTGCAATTTACCATTCCAACTTGATAAATTTATCATATTTTAATTTAAGAGAATATCTAATTATTCAAATACTAATACATTGTCTGTTAAAATCTCTAAATTCAGTGTAATACCTACCGGTGCCAAAATTACATCTTTTGCTACACAACTCCGTTTTCGATTCCGATTGCCCGTACAATCTCAGAATGATTTATACATTATTTTAGGACCTAAATTACATTGAAACAAGCAAAATTTCAGTCTCCCCTTATCATGGCCGAATCACCCTCACTATGCCACATGTTGATTTCCTTCAAATTAAGCTTCCTTTTTAATTCCAATTTAATTCTACCAAATTTCTACACCACTTCTATATAAATTACACATTAAATAACATTGAATTCAAGCTCTCCTAGTCATAGCCGAATTCCATTTTCTCCCTACACTTGGTATTTTCTTCCATTTAAGCTAAACTAAGCTTCTTTCTTACTTTTCATAATTTCTAAAATTTTTTTTACATTAAATTCTCATCAAATTACACCATATTCATGCACAATGAATAGTGACCAAAACCTTAAGAGAGAGAATTTCATGGTTTTGATTCAATCCAAGCCGAGATACAGGCTTAAACACCTTAAATACATAGCTAAAAACCATTAAATCATGAAAATTTCAAGAATTCTTTCACCTTTATTCATGACCAGATTTGACGTGGGATGATTCACCATGATTTTGGCCACTTTAGGACTTGATTTTGGTGTCAAAGATAGAGCACCGGAAACTGGGTAGGGTTGGTGAAGATAGTTTTTGGTTTCAGTGTCTTTTTCTAAGGTTTTTAAGCACTTTCTCTCTCCTCTTAAGCTTTCATCAATGGTGGAAATGAAAGAAACTGAGGCTGGACGAAAATGAAGAAGATAGCTGCTGGAAAATGTGATATTCACACATCTACCATCTATACATTTAATAGATATATATAATTATCTAAATAACCTATTCCTTGTAGGAATAAAGGGATAACGAATGGTGGGTCCCACAAGACTTCTGGTGTTCCAGAGTAGTTGAGATTTGGAAACATGAAATTTGAAGCTAAATATGGATGAGGTAAGAAATTTAGCTCTAAACTAGTTTGTTTGTGCATTTTTGAGAAGCGTGCCAACAAATTAGGAAATTACGATTAAGTCCATTGGTCGATAGAATTTTTGTAAATAATGGACAAACCAAGTTGACTTTGGAATCATTATCAATGCTAGAAAATTTCTCATAAAATAAGGTTCTAGGCCATGTAGGCTGATGGAATTAAATCTGTGCAAAAATAGAAATTTATGTGATTTTACGGTTAGGGGTACTTTAGTAATTTCACCCAATCGATCAGTCGAACTTCAACAAAAGCTCAACTAGAAGTTAGAGAAAGTTAAATAGATATATTTCATGATAAAATAAAATATTTTGGAGATTAGACTGATTGTTTAAATCGAAGTTGAACTGAAAAGGGAAAAAACAAAAGATTACTTAAATATAAGGGTAAAATAGTAATTTGTGCCATAAAATATTATTTTTAGCTGAATTTTCCAGCATTTTCTTCACCATTCTCGACAGCAAACCAGCAGCTTTTCTTCTTCCTCCACAACTAACCTTCCAAGAGAGAAAACTTAAAAAACATCACTAAAACATCATCAAAATAAAAAATTCTCTTCACCAAAGTTATTCTCCTCAGCTTCCTCTATCTTCCTACACCAAAATCATCATTTAAATCAGCTAAAATCAGGGGGTAAGGATCCTTGAAGGTTTCAGCCAAGAGAGGTATGTAAGGAATTGTTAAATTTTTCATGGTTTCCATGATTCCTACTTAGTGTTTAACACGTTTAGATAAATATTTAAACTTGAATCAAGCTAGAACCATAACTTTAGGGTTTCGATCATGGTGGATTATTCATGGAGGTGTTGTAATTTGATGAGAAATTAATCTAGAAATAATGTAAAATTCATGTTAAGGAAGAATTCAAGCTTAAAAATTGAAGAAAGTGAACGTGTAAGAGCATTGATGAATTCGGCCAAGGAAGGGGAGGAAGAATCCTTGCTGATTTTGATGTATTTTAGGTCCTAAAATAATATACAAAATATTAGGAGAGACTGTTGGTGAAAGCAGAACTAAAATCGGAGTTGTTTAGGTGAAGTTGCAGTGTTAACACCGGTGTAAAAGAGATTGAAATGGAAGTGACTATCTACAATGTGATGGTTTATGGAGAGTTAATAATTAATTATAATTGAAATGTAGTGGTTTGATAGTGTTAATTGTGTTTCTATGGTGTTTTGCAGCTCGAGAGTCAGAATTTGATACTAGTGCTGACAAGCAAAAACACCGCAAATTAAGAGGTAAGGGATAAGTGTAGAAGACTTAAGGATACTATGGCGCATGTTTTGATAAAATGTGCATCTTTTGAAATTTGAATGTTGAAATTGGTGTTGGAATCTGTGTTGAAATGGGAACTGTTGCTAGTTTATATGTTGTGTTTTTCCTACAAGAAGGTTAGGTTAGAGACAGCTATTATACTGCCGAAAATTCTAATAATTTTGTGGAATTATTTTTTTTATATTCTTGAGTGTTAGAAATGAAAGATTTATTAAGTTAATTTCTCTAAATTATTGAAATTCTTTATTTTCACTGTTTACCAAAAAAAATATTTAAAAATTCATGTTATCGAATTTTACGTATGTGAGGGTACTAGCATGTTTCTATAACTTATTTATAGATAAATAGAATATTTCATGACTAAATGTTGAGCTATGAATATTTTATGAATTTTTATTTTTGAACTGCTTATATTTTCAAAGTATGTATTTATGAACTGAGCAAGATAACTGTTATTGAATTTATCTCCGTAAACTACTATGAATTGTTTTATATATTGTTTTGAGGTTGTTGGCCCCATAGCTACTTACGAGCATATGCACTTACTGTTACTGTTACTGTAGCTGAGTGATCTTGATCCCATCATTTAGTGTCCTCAGGTGACACTAGCCCATGTTCATCTATGGACGACCTTAGACTATAACCATATCTCCCATTGCACGAGTCTATTGGGTGATGCCTTGTCTCCACTGTTTTACCTGGGATGGCAAATTCCAGGACATCCTAGGCACTCTTAAGAAAAATATATACATATGATATGGATTTGAATAATGAAATGTTTTATACTTATTGAATATTTTTTCAAAATTTGTTACTGTTACTGAAAGATGATTTTTACACAGTTCGCAGAGAAATGATTTATATTGTTTATTTGAATATCTGTATATTATTATTAAAAGTTGGTGTTACAGTTTATCGAATTATGCACGCTTACTGAACTGTTTAATTCCAATTGAAATCCCTATAATCAATACTAGGGACTGGGACACGATAGGTACTTCAAAGTACCTCCCATACTCTATCTGGTTACCTAACCAATTATAGTATCCTTCCTTTACACCGTGCCAAATTTACCTGTATACATCATGTTTTATGTATATACAAAATATGACTTGGATACTTGCACATAGAATACATAGTATCAGTTCTTGTATACGATTCTCTTATTGGGTATTAGCTCATCCCCTCTTCTCCTTCCAAATTATTTTCAGTGATCTTTCGACTACGAGCGGGAGGAGTTTATATATTTTGGTGTCCCTCAGGTGGAGTTGACATATCCGTAGAGGTATACACAGTTTACATTTATATGTTCAGACTTATATGTACAGTACTTTTGCTATATGTATTTAGACTCAGGATATAAATCAAATAGGAAAATATGTTTCGAAAATTTGTAGTTCATATATTTTGTTTACAGTAAATAAAAGGTAATAGTTCTTGGGATTAGTTTGTAAATGAATATAAATTTTAAATTAAATTATTAGTGAAGACACTGTAGATAGACCAACCGATGATAAGTAAAGTGTAAAATGGTATGGAAAAATCTATATTTCAGATTGTGACAAAAAATTCTAATATTTTGACATTTAAAGCAAAAATTACCATTTTGTCCTTATACTTAATGAAACTTTTCAATTTTGCCCCTAAAGTTTGACTTAATTAAAAACAATCTATCCAATCTCCAAAATATTTCATTTAATCATAAATCACCTGTATTTAACTTTCTCAAATGTTTGCTAAAGCTTTTGTTAGGGTTCGGTTACCGATTTGGGTGAAATTATCAAAATACCCATAACCGTAAAATCGGTTAAATTTTTGTTTTTACAGTTGATTTCTTCTATCAGGCCATATGGTATAAAACATTGTTACATGAAAAATTATTCACCATTGATCATTGATCAAAAGTCATCTCGATTTAACCGTAATTTACGAAAATTCTTCTAGCCTATGTCTTTAAGCGTCATTTTTGAAATTGTTTCACACCTTTCAAAATATACTCAAACGAGGTGATTTGGAGATGCAGTATCTCATTATATTCATATTTCACCTCAAATATCATCATTCTAGTGTCTCACTTCGATCTGGATAGAGAAAGCCCTAGTGGGGCTCACACCGAGTACTTCCTGAACTTTATCGAATAGACCTTTCATTTAAATATTTCAACAATAAATTTTCTCTTTTAAATTCTGACACTCAATAACTTATATCAAATATGAGGAAAACAGGGCTCTCACCTATTGTGACACAAAATAGTTTGTCACTATATATTCGTCACTAAAAATATATATAAATTGGCACCAATATATTTTTGATATAAAATAATATATTTGTTCTGAAAAATAAAGTGGTCATTACTTTTGAACACTGTTCTGACGACAAAAATTATTCGTCACTTTGAAATTTACTTTTTGTTTTAATTTTTTTGTCACAATTAAGCATAATAAATTAATATTACTATATGTCGTCACTATAATAAATTTACTTTCGTGATAACTGAAACATCACTATTTAAAAAAAATAGTAGAAGGAAACTTGTTTGTTATCATGTATATTGATAAATTTAAACAATTACTTTTTATTGCAATTTAGTTTCTTTTAATGTTTTACATCACAAAAAAATGGTTTTTAACTTGTTATAAAATTTTTATTATTTCCATAACAATAAAAGTAGCTGTTGTCTTAGCTTATTATATTTATAATGACTCTTCTCAATTATTACTTAATTAAAATTTGTTTAATTATATTTGATTTAGTTGTCATGAAATTAATTTTTTATTTTTAAATTTGTAATTATTTATATTTTATATTAGTAACATACCTGTTGCCATTATATAAAATGATATATAAATAAAATTATAAATTGTAAGTTATAGTTGAAATGAAGATAGGGAAATTTGTATTTTGTCAATTTGACATGGTCTACTTGTCATCAACAAAATGAATTGGTCTTTGTAATATGTCTACTAGTTTAAATTGGTTATAAACTATTAATTTTAGTAAAGATGAAAAATGATAATATTAATCGAAATTTCTACTTACCTTTAAGAAGTGGAAAATATTAGTAAATTTATTATACTTAACAATTAGTAGCCTTGATTAATAAAAGTTTTTTTTTTTTGTTGTTTGGGAAAGAATCCCTTATTGCAATGGTAAGAAAATATATTTTAACTTTACACATATGTTCCATATACACATAACATACTACGTTACATGGATTTGGCTAAAAATTTAGGTTGTAGTTAGAATTAAATTACTGAATTTGGTGTAAAATTAGATTTCTTTTTACAATTGATTAATGATAAATTATGTAGTAGCTTACCAATATATGTATAATTATATTTAAAAATAATGCGAAATGCTTAGAAAAAATAATGCAGTAATTTTTACTCATTCTTATTTTTTGTTGGGAAGAAAAACTAAGACACATTTACCATGAAAAAAAAAATAGGACAACCAGCCCTCTAAATTTAAATTATTTTAAAAGCTAATTCCCTCTCTCATGGTCCCACCATTTTTCAAACTTAAAACGTTTAAAACTAGCGCACCATCAACCTCTGTTATCAAAATCATACGATACACGAAACGTATTGTACGATTCGGTTCGATTCAGTATAAATTCGATACATATCTATACAAAGAATCGGTTTTTATCATGAATCGGTAGCGCATCTATCGATACACAAGCGAATTGATACGTATCGTACGATACACCGATTCACTTCGATACGCTTTAAAGTAACAATGGGCCAAACCCAAAAAAATCTGATTTGGCCCAATTAACTAAAAATGCAATTTTAATAGTTTTTTTAACCTAAAAAACACTTAAAAACATATTTTCTATATAATTTAATCTTGAAATATTGAAAAAAATAAACTTTTAGTTAGAAAATTAAAAATAAAAAATATATAAAAATATTATTTAAAAATATATACTATTAATGAAGATGTTAAGTGTTTGAAAAAAATCATACTTTTTTATTTTTATCATATACTTACTTAATCCTATTAATATGTATAATATTTTAAATATTTTATTTATCTTATATGTGTATATATTATTTATAATTAATTTTAAAATTATTTACAGTATCTTACGATACGATACGATACTCGATACTTGATCCTTAAAAATAAAATTTCGATTCACGATACGTATCTTGATTTGATAACTATGCCATCAACTAAAAGAAAACAAAATAAAAATACCTACCCGCCTTTGCCTTTTTTTTATTTTTCAACTAACCCTTTGCCTTCGGAAGACATATTATGACCATTATTCTTTCTTTCTATTCTCCAATTGTCAACAAGCAGCCAGCCCTTCAACTTTGTTCACAGATAATTAATACATTTTGGTTTATTATTTCAAGCATCTTATTAGAAGGATTTTTTTTCATGAATCATAAATTAAATTTTGTTGGGCATTTGAGTGGTTGTATTGTGATATTAATCTGAATTTGGTGAATGATTTTTGGTTGTGTATTCTAAAAATTAGCTTTATAATAAGATTTAAAGTTTTTGAGTATTTTTATCTTGTTAATCCCAATTATGCCAGTATTGGGTGGAAATTTTGTGTTAGAAATTTCAAAATAATTATATTCAAAATTATAAAAAAATTTATAATTTAAAAAATTTCAAAATAATTTGACTAAGCCTATTAAACCCACCTAGTTAGAACTTGATCGAATTGGAAACCGGATCGAACTCGAAAATACCCGAAACTGAAAGCATCCGAAACCAAAAAAAACCAAAAACCGAAAGTACCAGAATCTGAAAAAACTCAAACCTAAAATAACCTAAACCCGAAATAACTCGCACTTGAAGACAATCTCAACCGGCTCATTTGTCACCTCTAAATATGCCCCTCATATGAGGAGTAATTTCTGTCTGTATTGACAAATAATTTTCCAAAGATGGATTCAATGCCTGCACTTTTATGAGTTCAGTATAAAGAAATTATCTAACTAGTTACACCAGCATTGCAGAGGAGTAATATCTATCTGTATTGACATATAATTTTCCAAAGATGGATTCAATGCCTGCACTTTTATGAGTTCAGCATAAGCAAATTATCTTACTAGTTACCCCAGTATTGCAGCTAAAACAGGTTCAAACAATTGGGCATCGAGATAAGTGAACTTATATTAACGACATTGGAGTTTCACATGCACACAGATAAAGAAACAAGTCAACAATAGAGAGGTCAAAAGCAAAACAAGAAAGAAATGGATTAACAGCCATTGAATAGCAGGAAGGCAATTCATCATCATCATCAGAGCTTTTATCTCAAAGGAAGGCAATTAAAGAAGATGCATTCGCATCGTAGCATCTCTCAGTGTTCAAGAAGGATCATAATTGCACTACGGTAAGCCTAATACCCAAACCAATGTAAAGCATTTCTAGAAAGAGAAGTAAAGGAAGACAGAGAACCTAATGAACAATTACCTCAGTAGTCCAATAGTACTGATTAATCTCATCAACGTATTCAGCAACTTCCAATGGATTACCACCATTATCAATGCCTAGTAGCTTTTCTTCTTCCCTGACTCCATAATCCTCTAATAGCCGCAAAATATTTCCAATACTCATTCAACTTTATAGAGAAGAAGTTGAGACAATACTATAGATTGCAGTGGGGCCAAACCTTTGATCTTGTCATCAGTAAGGATATATAAGATCTCCTACGTTTAGCTTTCTTCCAGGCAAGGATATTTTGAAAAAAACTTGTCGGCTCTAAATGGTGTCTACGTGCAAGTATACACTGTTTATAAATAATATGGAAGTAAATCCAAAATAACGTCCCACAAAGCTTAATTAAATTGATGTAGCTAAGTATTAAAATTGGTCACCTTAAGTTTATTAAAACCATTAAAAATTTTCTTAAGCTAAATTAACTACTAAAACATTAAAATAAACCAAGAATTAAATTTTGCAAAATAAAATTATAAATGCTTGTAAATAAAATAAAACAGAATTTAAATCATAAAATAAAATTACCTAACTAAAAATTTTAATTTTAAACTAACATTTCTAAAAATATGCAAATTAACTATAATTTACTACTAACCTAATTAAACTCAAACTAATAATAAACTATTAATCTACTTAAGTAAAATAATAATCACTATTAACTAAAGTAAAATAATAAAAACCACTATTAAAAAAAAAACTTCCTGTTTACACTTTAAGCAATAAAACCTGCAACATGGTTCAAAACAGAATCGCCTTAATCTGCCATGTAACCCAGCCATCAACCCGCCCTGCTTTCCTCGCATTGCCATGCATAGTACCTGCCAGCCAGCTCCTGCTCGAGTTCACCGAGCTGCCGCGCCTCTGCTTCGTGCAACAGACCGCGCAACCACGACCAGCAGACCAAGTCGAGACATGCTTGAAGCTTCAGCTCGGTCCTGTACCAGAAAACGTCCTGTCTCCTTGGCCATGCACACAGCAGCTCTTCACTGCCCAGTCGCAGCAACGTCCTACACGCACCAGCGGATCCACAAGCCTCACGCCAAAGCTTCAGCAAGCAAAGACCATCGGAAGCCACGTCCAGCCCTGCACCGCTTCAGCAAAAGTGCAACTCTGCCCACAAGCCACGCACACACTGACCAGCCACCTTGCCGCCAGCGAAACAGCAGCTTCTGTTCCAGGCCAACTTCCAGCCACGCTTCAGGTCCACAACTGACTGTCCAAGAAACAGACAGCAGCTCGAGAGAAAAGCATCAACAAGCACAACGCTGCCCTTCTTCAGTGCAACAGCAGTCACGGCTGCAAGCTTGACCGAATTCGGTGCAAAAATCGTGAAACAGGGAAAGGCCGAGAAGAGTTGCAGAAAATAGGGGAAACAGTAATTAAAGAAGAACTTAATCACTCCAATAAGGGATAAAACAGTAAGGAAACAGTAAGGAAACAGTAGCCAAAACATCAAGAACAAAAATGTAAAGCTTGAAGCATAAAACAAAAATTTAAAAGGCTTAATAGCCAAATGTGTCATTCACGTCTGCCACAAAATGGAATTAAGTCTTCAACGTTTAAATGCATGAAAATCAGTCTTAAACATTACAAAATAATTGAATTAGGGACATTTCCGTTAAATCTTTTAAATTCCGTTACCCCTACCAATAATAAAACTCAACGAAAATTAAAAAATTTAACAGCAATGTCCTTAATTCAATTATTTTGTAACGTTTAGTACTGATTTCCATGCATTTAAACGTTGAGGACTTAATTCATTTTGTGACAAACGTGAAGGACACATTTGGCTATTAAGCCAATTTAAAACTAAACTAAAGTAATTTAAAATTGCTTAAACAAATCTAAGTTAAAAGTTTCTGAACACATTGCAAAGTACTGAATACTACTTTAAAACTTTAAAGAAAAATGCTTCAAAGAAAATTAAAAGTTAAACTCAAATATAAAGCAAGAACCGATACTAAAAAAAACTTGAAAACTAAAGTCTAAGCAAAACAGTAAATGGTGGTGAAGAACTGAACTCCTCACACTAGCCATCCTCCACCCCCCTTTTTCGACAGCTTCCTCCCTTCTTAAATTAGGGCTTGTCTTCAAATCTTTTGCCGCATGCTTCACTTGGGCTTCCTTTTCTTTTGGGCCAACACTGAAGTAAAATATGATTGGGTTGAGTTATTAGGTTTTTAGATGAGCTTAAGGGTGATAAAAGGGTTTCACATGGGGTAAGATTTAAGGTGGCAAAGTGTAAGGTTGCAAGATTAAATGGTGTAAGGTTATAAAGATAAGTTTAAAATTAAATTTTATTTTATTTTATTCTCTTTTTTATGAATTTAAATGGTTAAGATTTTAGGGGTAAGGTTTAAGGTTTTGGAAAAAGGCTAAGTTTAAGGATTTAGGGATAAGGTTAAGGTGAGTTTAAACACCAAACCCAACCATTTTTCCTCGATATTCTTGCTATTTTTTTTGATTTCCTCATTATTCTCAAATTTCATACACATGAAGACAATTTAATTAAATTAGGAAGAAATTACATTAAAATTCTAAAATTAAATTAAATTTCATGTAATAAAATACTCTAAAAAGTGTATATTTTAGAGCCTTATCAAAGCTGGCAACATTGTTGTCATTAAAGGGAAGATCCCTTTGACTAACTTCATTGGAAATTACTGATTCATTTTTCTTTGGATGAGACAATTCTACATCTTCCTCGGATGAGATTGCTGCAATAGATACTAGTCTTTAAAACCCGAAGAACACTTGGATTTTGAAGTTCTTTGAGCATGGGTTTGGATAATTAGGATGAGATAAAAGATTAGGTATTGATGAACTTGTATAGAGGTGTCGGGGAATGGGGATAATGAGATGCTTCAATGCACTCTTCCATAGATACCCCTAAAAACCCCGACACATTTAAAGTCCTTTAGGACCTGATTGAGACAGCTCATAAAGAATCACGATTACTAAACAAATTTAGAACCTATACACACATACTTCATGCATTGCATTTAGAACAATATAATCCTACTTCTACACTTATATGAGTATCTTACTGAGCCCTTTCTAACTAAATTCAATGGAATATATATTTTCTCTTATATGCTACTTTATTTTTAGGCAGTTTTTTAAATAGGCCCATAGGATGGTATGCAAACTAAGCTAATGAATCATTGATGTGTTACTTAGATGTCTTTTGATATGTAGTTAAATTATTTTCGTAGAATGTGATTTGATCAATATAGTGTTTTAAGGAAAATGGTTTATCTATGTTTATGGATATATTAATGAGATTGTGGAAATTTAAGGTTAGCTTTATTTGTGGGATATCTAGGACCTTGTAGAGAACTTAAACTCTATACAAGTGCTTAGATTGGGACCTTAGGCTAATAGCCTAAATTAGAGGAGGCAGGTAAATTGCTTAATCACTTAGCATTACACTACATGTTGACAAACCAATTTAAAAAAACAAAAAATTAGCCCATGTTTCTACACATCCGCCATAGTTAAGTGATATGTCACAGCCTTCAGGTCATGACAGCTACAGATCGTATTATTCGCAATCTCAATTAGTTTTATTCTTATAAGCTTACTTCTAACTCTTTTGCTAAATTGCCAAATGGCTAATATGTGTTTGCAACACATATTCAAGCAGTCAAGTTGTCTCTTCATCATGCAAAATGCCCTATTTGTACCAAGTTTTTCCTTCAACTTGATCTCAGTTAGCTAGTTGACTAATTCTCTTAATATTTTTCATATTTAAATCTGACTTTTATATTTTATAGGATATAAGAACCTAGAGGATGATTGGATTAGCTAAACAGGTCCAAGGTTTTTACCAGCTTCAAAATGTTCCTTCACCTAATAATTCTAGTCTTAGATTAATTGCATCTATACAATCTATGTATAAAAGCCAAGTATGGCAAATATGGCATTATCGATTAGGACACATCTTACATAAAGGATGAAGTTGATAAGCAGTAATGATCCTTCAATTCCTTTAGAAAATGCAATACCTTGTGATATATGTCATTTTGCAAAACAAAAGAGAATTCCTTGTCCACTTTGCAACCCTGTAGTGCGTGCTTTGATCTTGTTCATGTTGACATTTGGTGATCCTATCATGTTGCATCCTTAAATGGTCATTATTATTATTTTTAACAATTGTTGAGGACTATAATAGATATACCTCGTTGTATCTTATGAAACTCAAGTCAAAGGCAAGACATTTATTGATTTTTTTTCTTTCTTATCGAAACACAGTTTGGGAAAAGAATTAAAGTCATTAGGACTAATAATGGTCAAGAGTTCAATATAACTTCCTTTTATTCTCCAATCTTGTGTACAAACCTCACAGCAAAATAGCATAGTAGAAAGAAAACTTCAACATATTTTAAATATGGCTAGATCTTTAAAATCTCATGTCAATTTGCGGGAAAAATTTTGGGTAGATTATGTTAGTCATGCTGTACACATCATTAACAGAGTTCCTTCATCAATTATAAATAATAAAACACCATTTGAACTACCATACCAGAAACCACCTGTTCTTTCTCATTTTAAAGTGTTTGTTAGTCTTTGCTATGGATCAACTTTGGCATAAAACATATCAAAATTTGATTCTAGAGCAGTGAAATGTGTTTTTGTAGGTTTTTCTCATGGTACAAAAGGATATAAATTGTACAATTTGCAAAATAATGAAGTTTTTATTTCTCGAGATTCCATGTTCTACAAATATATGTTTCCCTTCTTTTCTATTACAAGTATTGCTAGTCAACAACATGCTTGAAGTAATGATAACAATTGGTCACTTCTTGTTTTTCATAACCAGCAAAATCTAGAATAAGATCTCTTTGTTCCTTTCAATGAAAATGGTCTTTTTTATTCTTCAAATACATCCAATCCATCATTAGACAATTCTAATACAAATTACACTACTCCAACAATTAAGAAGATCAAGCAGGACCAAACAATCACCTGCATATTTGCATGATTATCGCTGTAATTTAGCTAACCTTTCTCATTCCCAGTCTTCATAATAACAGCTCCAGGTACTTCTCATACTCTAGATTCTATCCTTGATTATAATAAATGTTCACTGGCACTAAAAACATTTGTGAAGACTGCAATTCAGTACCGATTTTGTAAATAAATAAAAGACATTAAATAAACTAAGTATTGAAATGTAGTTTGTAATTCTTATTATTTCAAGTAATGAGAATAAAGTTTCAAGTTTAGTAAATTTAACAATAAATGATCGATACATATATATATATATATATATATATATATATATATATATATATATATAAAACTTAGAAATTAAATAAATAAGTTAGAGATAAATATATATCCAAATATATATGTTAATCCAATAGAGAAAACAAATGGATATCATGTACATTAAGGATACAAGCATACTAAATAAAAGGTGATACACATGAGTATGAAAATATATAAGTATAAATTAAATAAGGAATATATAGAGATATAAATATAATCAAATTAAGTATTAAATATATATGTATGCAAAATTTAAAATAAAAGAAGAAAAAAAAATATTACTATTAAAAACATATTAGGCATGAAATATATATATCATATATATATGTATAAGAAAATGAGAAAAATATATATATATATATATATATTATATAATGTATAAAAAATAAATAAATAAATAAATAAATAGGAGGGAATCAGGATTGGCTTCCATGGAAGCCACTCGATCCCTTACCTGCTCCCACGACTAGTGGGAGTAGGTTCAAAAACATAAGAAATAAAAGAAGACAAGGCAGAGGCTTCTCTACCAAGTACAAGGTAGAGGCTTCTCTACCAAGACCCAGGGTTTTAAATAACGGCCGCTATTTCGAATAGCGGCCGTTATCTCGCGGTAGCGGCGGTGGCCGCCACCGCTATTTCGGTAATAACGGGTGTGAGTACGGATCACACCCGTCGCGGCCAATAACGGCCGCTATAAAACGTCGTAACGGAGGATAGCGGCAATAGCGGCCCGTTATCGCCGCTATCCTCCGTTACCTTTCAGAGTTCAGACAAAATAAAAAAAAAATCAGTCGAAACACAGATGACAGAACAGAAGACAAACAGTGAACTGGCCAGATTTCCCAAGTATAAACGGCACTCTCAATCACACAAGCAAGCATCAAATTCAAAAGAATCAAATGTTCAAAACATCAATCATCAGTTCATCACAGACTCACATTCACACAGCCTAAAAAATTCACAGCAGAAATTCACAATCCCATTCTTAGCAAAAAAACCAGAATCTTCGATCTAGATTCTAGATCAGTCATCACTCATCAGAGGGGCGTGCTACGTGCGTGATGGCGAGGGCGGCTGGGCTGTCAGCCTGTCACAGGCTCACAGCCTCGGGTGGTGCTGCAGGCTCAGATCTGGCCTTGGCGTTGGCGGCTGGTGGCGTGAGGTCACGAAGGGAGGGGGGGAACTGAGTGAGATGAGGACTGAGGCCGCATGAAATCATTCGTGAATGCCGAGCCCGAAAGGAAAGGAGGTGAGGGTGCGACGGCGACCAACGCGAGGCGTGGGTGACTGAAATCGTGAAACAGAGGGAGGGAGAGGCGAGGCTCAGGTGACTGGTGAGGGCTTCGCCGTCGCATGAGGCTAAGGTGAGTGGCCAGGGGAGGAGGCGGGTGGTGGTGACTGGTGAGATGAGGGACGAGGGTGACCGGTGAGATGAGGGACGAGTGACAGAGGAGATGTGAGGGTTGGGGGGGGGGGGTGGACAATGGGGTTTTTTTTTATATTTTTGTTTTAGAAATTTAATATGTTTTAATTAGTGAGGTACTATATTAAATAATGAGCAATTTGTATTTAAAAAATAGCTAAGTTTGAATTTAAATTATTAATTTAATTTTTTTAAAATAAAACTTATAGTGTAATTAAATATATGATATTAAATATTATTACAACTTAAGTAAAAAAATTAATACTAATAATTTGATATTGATATATGAATATGATTGCTTAAACTAATTGATTGTGGCAAATTAATATTAAATTTTTAATATAATTGAACATTAGTGTAATTCAAGAAAAATATTGATAATGTAAATGTAATGAATTAAATTATTATTACTTATTAAAGGGTTGAAAATGTGATTAATTAATGATTCTAATTCAATTTTTATTTATTTATAAAAAGTTAAGAAGGAGAATTTGATGCTCCTCGTCATTCCACTATATGATAATCAATAAGATTTAAAGTGTTTTTTTTTTTTAGTTTCCTTTAATTGAATTTAACAAGTTCTATTTGTTAATTATTAATATTCGTAGAAATTCATGTAGAAGAGGAAAAAAAAGAAAAATATTGACATAATTAATTTAGATGAAAAAAGATTTGACAAAATTTAGATGAAAAAATTCCTTAATAATTTAGATAAAAAATAATTAATGCTAAATAATTAGTACATAATTATTTATCTCTATTTTCAATATTTGTTTTTTTTAATTATCATAAATAATTTTTTAAATATAAATGTTTTATTTTAATTCAAAAAATTATAAATAACCTTTTTTTCACATAAATAATAGACTTAAGATATCGTAAATTACTTTAAAAACTATAAAATAAGACTTTACATGATTATAATTACAATTACTGCACTTTATATAAAATTGTGCGAAATTAAAAAAAATTCACGACCGCTATGACCGCGATGACCGCAATTACCGCCGTTATGTCCGCAACCGCGAAAAACGCAACGCGACCGAAAACGCGACCGCGACCGCAATTTAAAACCATGCCAAGACCAAAAACTGGGTAAAAGAAAAGAAGAAACCAAAGGAAATTTAAAAGAAAAGAAAGAAGCTCCAGCGAAGGGAGAGAAAAAGAAGAAGTAGGTGCTGCGATCAGGAAGAGAAGAGGAACTTGAGAAAATAGGGTTTTTCGGCTAGTTTAGGTGCTAGTTCGAGCTGCGTTGGTTGATGGTTTATGGCCTGAAAAATAGAGGAGTAAAGGGTGGAAGGCAGCCATTTCCCTGGTAACCGACTGAAGAAGAAAAGCAAAGCAGGCCACGCTAAAAAAGGGGACCTGAACACAACAAGAAAACATGATCTGGTAGGGCAAATCGGTGGCTGCTTAGGTTGAAATCTTGGTTGGATTCGAAGGCTGGGTTGAGGCTGTGAAGGGCGTAAAACAGGGGCGACATCCGGTCTTGAGCAGCAGCAGTTCACAGCCACTCACAGTGGCTCCACGGTCGACTAGTGGCCTCGATCAAAGAGGAAGCAAAACACAGCCAGTCGACCTGGATCAAAGAGGAAGCAAAACACAGCCACGTTGCTGTTAAAGACTGTGACAACTGTGAACTTTTGAATTCAATGAGTAAATCTATTTATTTTGATTCTTATAATTTACTATGGAGTACTTAAATATGGAGTACTTAAGACTTATGAGAATTTATTTAATTAAATGATAATTAAATTTTAGAATTTAATTGAATTGAAAAGGGATGATTTAAAATTAAAGAAATACATATATATATATATATATATATATGAAGAAATAAGTGTGTATATATATATATATAGCTATAATTATATTTGCATGAATAAATGTGTGTATATGTATATAGATGCACATACAATAAAGACTATACATTAAAAAAAAAGGAAAGAAAAGAAAAGAAAAGAAATGATAATTATAATAAATAATAAATAATAAATAATAAATATTATAATGAGTATATATCCAATACTTATATATTAAATATACATATATTGTGTATATTATATATATTTAATAATAATATTTAAAATATATCATAAATAAATAAGTAAATTAAATAAAAAAATATTATTATTAATTAACGGCAAGCTTCCTCGTTTTCATGTCTGTGAAGGCAGACTTTGCAAAGAAATGATAAGATAAAAGAAAGAAAGAGAGAGAGAGGCAGATCGGAGTGAGGCCAACTAAGAAAAGGAAGCAGTCGACGGTGGAGGGAGAGAAAAGGAGAATCGTCGGCCATGGAAAGAAAGGGAAGAGAGAACCGGCGGCAAAAAAGAAAGAGGAGGAGTCCATGCCACCCATTGTCGCCACCATCGTTCTCGTGCCCCTTAGTTGCCGCCGACGCCAATGAAAGCTACCGGTGAGGTCGATTTGGCCTTTGGGGAAGAAAAGGCTAAACCGATTCAAAACTGGTTCAGTAAAAAAAAAAAGAAGAAAAGAAGGCAGAAAAGGAAAACAGGAAAGAAAGGAGAGTCTAAGTGAGAAAGAAGAAAAAAGGGAGGTAATGGACTGGAGTACAGAAGGGGAAACAGAAAAACATTGGCTAATGTAGGGGCGTTTAGGGATGATTTCTGACTAGTTAAGGTGTTGCTATTAGTAGCTGTTTGGGACAGGAATGAGTGCTGGTTTTCAAGGCTGACGGGACTGTGCCATGGTGAAATTACGCTGGGATTAGGCGTTGAAAGGGCTATTGTAACATGGTTGGAAGAGCAGTTCCTTCTAGGCATGAACAGGATTCTTAAGGTCCAAAATAGAGTTGAATTTTTTAGTTTTTCGGAGCTAAGATTTGGATGACTGTTGAATGTAGAGATGGAAAGTTGAAAGCTGGCAGTTAAAAGCCAAACCAAGGTTAAAAGCCTGGTGCCTCGGGGCGAGATAGGGATGCCAAAAAGGGGGCTGGTCCAGGCTAATAACACAATGCTAATTAGGGTTAGAAGCAGGATGAAACAAAGTTGGAAGTGGTTGATTTTAATACTGGAACGGACTGGAGTTTTGGGGTCTTCGAGTGCTCCAAAACAGGGGGTTCCTTTTGGTGCTGAACTAACGCCTAAAACAGGGTTCAAGCTAGGTGTTTTGGAACTGTACAATAGCAGCTTTTGAGGGCTGGATACAGCCTGAAACAGGGCCACGAACAGCAAGCTGAAGTAGAAAAGCTGTACTTAGCGCCAAGAAGGTGAAAGGAAACAGGGGAAGGAAAAAGGAAGAAAATACAGATACTGGTGAATTTTTTTAGACTTTCAGACTTACAAGGGGTAGAACGGTGAAGAGGCAAGTGGTGGAGTTTGGCTAGGCTCGAAGGTGCTAAAGCTCTTAGCTTTGATGCGAAGTAAGATACTTCTATAAGTTAGCAATAGCATAATATTGTATAGTTTAGAGTAGTGATCCTTGATTATGAGTTATCAATGAAATAATATTAAAATACTAAGAGGACTCACAATTGGTGGTAGAGGTCTTAGTAATGATCATGTCATTGTAATGAAATGATTGTGGAATGCTATTGTGGTTTATTTAAAATTGTTTGCTAGAGGTTTTAATTTTTGAAATATTATGCTGCTGGATTTTATTTGAAAAAGTTTGATAAAAAATGCTATTGTATTCTTGTATAAATGAAACTTTGGAAAGAATCACTGAATGATAAGTTTGAAAGGTTTTAATTATAGGGTCTCTGGGAACGGTTTGAGGAGTTCTTGGGAAATGATCTGTTTGTGGATGGAAATGTTCTGAAACTGCTTGTGGATTTAAATTGTTTGAGACCGGTTGTGATTTATTTGGAATTGTTTACAGGAGGTCTTAATTTTTGAAATGTTATGCTGTCGAATTTTATATGAAAATGTTATTGGGTAATGATAGAATCTTTTTAAAATATCGATGGAATTAGATGGGTTGATTATTAGAATATCGATTGAACATTTGAGAACTTGTTGAAACATGGTAAAATAACATCGAAATATTGTAGAATATTATTAGGGTAAGATTATTATAATGTTAAAATATCATTAGAATGATGATAGGATTTAAAGGGAAATTTATGAATATGTTGAATGTTGTTAGAGTATGGATAGAAATCAATGATTATGTGAATAAAAGAAAGTATAGTTCCTTTGAAAGGGTATGAAACTAGTATGGTGAGATGAGAATGTTTATAAATGGTCATGTGGAATAATGTTATGATGTAAATTTTGATTTTGTGGTGACTAGATATTTATAGATTATGAATTATGGATTTTAGTGGAAACGATATGAATAACTTAAAGGTGAGATATGAAATATTGGTTATGTGGACTATTTATTGGCATTGATTGATCATGTTATTCTGGATAACAATGTGTAGTATGAATGAAAGGAGGTTTAATGGTTATGGAAATATTGTCAGATTGAAGTGAGTCAAATTAATATTTATTGAAATTGATGGGTAATAATTAAATAATATGTGAAATATGAATGTAAGTTGTGGTGCATTGGTTGCTATGGTATGTGAAACTTGAGAATAGATTAATAATTCTAATGTCTTACGAAAATTTTTGGAATATTGATATTTGTGACACACTTAGGTGTGCTAGATTATGATGGTGAAGTTAGAACTTGGAAATTAGGAAATTGGATGTGAATGCTGATTTGTATTGCGATATGACATTTTGATTTCAGTATACCATGAGATTGAATATGGAGTATGAGTTTGAAATCATTGCTTGAAGTTTGAATGATTATAGAATTAAGGTGATATATTATTAAAGTCAGATTTAATTAATTCGAAAAATACTAAGAGGACCATAGTGATAGTGTTGACTCACGGGCTTAAGTAAATATATAGATATATTGTGATTTTGAGGTGTCATGATCTTAAAGTTAGAAAATCGAGAGTGTGAATGATGTTTGATCTTACAACATGGAGTTATGATTTTAATAAACTATGAGATTTAAATTGAGAAATTGTGTGGAAATAATGAAATAAGATTGATTGAATGTTGATACTTACTTGATTGGGATAACTGGGTGAGAATAGCACCTAGGCATGACACAAGGTCACCATATCATTGTGTTTTCAAAATTTGTGACATGGCTTTAAACATGCTTGATGTGATATTTGATTGATTAAAAATGTGCATCGACTTAACTACATTTGATTGAACTTTGAACTTATTTGAATTATTTGAGAAAAAAATAAGCATGTGGCATAATATATGTGCATAATCGGGTTTTAAAGAAAACATGACATAGCTTTTATGATTTTAGAAACTTTCAAATTTTAGTATATATGAATGTTTTGAAAACCTGAACTTTTAGAACTTTTGAAATTCAAATTTTAGATTATGGCTAATACTTTAAGTCAATAAAGTACTATGGACACTTGTCTGACAATTGTTGTAGACAAGTCTCAATTGCACCTGATTAATGCAATTGGGGTTTTCGAATCTATGGCCATAGATAGCTCCTTAATCCAAGGATATTCAACACACTGATCAGCTGCAGTGTGATTAGATAAGGCTTTATTGATGAGTTCGATATGATTAGACTATAACTCTTTCTAAATTCGATTTTGAATATAAGTTATTTGAATTGTGTTTGAATAGCACAAAAACCTGATTTTGGAACTTGATCGCATATGTTTTGTGAAAGGCTTGAGCAATACTAAACCTTATTATTAGAACGTGATCAAGTATGATTTACTATCAATTTCAAATTTGTGTTTTAAGTCATGTTGTACCATTGTTTTCGAACTCGAGACAATAGTTCGAGTATTGTTTTGAACCATTGATTTCGAACTCGAGACAATAGTCTGAGTATTGTTTTGAAACTTTGATTTTGAACTTGAGAAGATAGTTCTAGTATTGTTTTGATCCATTGCTTTTGAACTCTGGACAATAGTCCTAGTATCATTTTAGAACTTGTGAATTATTGATTTCGAACTCTGGACAATAGTCCGAGTATTGTTTTTGAAACCTCCAAAAATAGCATGTACATTTGAATCAAAATTTGAACTTTGAACACTTTTATAGTGTACGTGACCTGCATGAAACTGTACATGATTCGAACTGCAAGTGTGAAACGATTTCAAATTGAACATGCTTTTATACGTGATTGTATTCCATACTTGATTTGAACAATATTCTCTTGCACGCGATTTTATATCAAAAGTCTCACGATTTGATACTGCATAAAAGCTTTGAAAACAACATGTTCATGTCACATTAGATCGATATTGGGTTAAATGATTGATATTTGGTTAATTGATATTGTGGAATGATATGGTATGACATAATGTGTATATAGAATGAACATTAAAGTCTAAACTTGCAGACTGCATGCATTGCATTTAGGACAGTATAATTCTACTTCTGCATTTATATTAATATCTTACTGAGCCGTGGTTTGCTCACCCCTTTCTAACATCATTGCAAATCATACGAGTTAGAGTCCACGCTTGGAGTTCTGTGTAGGCCCTTGAGGACTGTACCTAGTAGTGGTATTTGCTTAAGTCTTCCTAATGCTGCTTTTATTACTTTTGAAGTATATGAAAATTTGTACATCATGTTGGTTGTCATATATAGACATTATGTATTGCATAGTACATGTCATTGGAAATTATTTTAGGATGTAATTTAGGAATTGCTCTAGGTTATTATATGACTAGTATGATTATCGAGTGCGATCCAAGATATTAATGTTGTATATCAAATATGAAACTTGTGGGATATGAATATGCTAATTGTGATAATTCTAGGAATATGTGTTACGTATGATGATATAAACTGTGGATTGTGGAGTTAAGATGTGATGTTGAAAATGTGTATATTTTGCAGGTTAATTAACTAGGGAAAATAGTTTATATATAAGGGGGAGGTTTTCAATCCATTTCTTTTGCTAGGATAAATATTTAAGTGAAATGACTATAATCTACCTTAGAGAATTTTAGCTAAGGCACTCACGAATTAAAGTTAGACTTATAAAGGTTAGAGTATATTGAAAAAGGAAATGAGAATCATTTAGTGACTACATTGACACCGAATATAAACCATAAATCGAAAAGAAAAATTTGGTTTGTAATTTTGTAAGATAGTAAAAATGTAAGATCGCAAGTGTACATCACGACCTTTGGGTCGTGATAGAAACAGCAAGAAAATAGGCATCCTTTCGGGCTGTGTAGGGCAGCAACTAATGCTGTTCGTTTGCTTCTATTTCGGTTGTTCTTTGGCCTGAAGGTAGGAGCTATTGAGGCTGTTCGAAGGTGTAAAATAGGGACCCTTGAAATGTGTTTTTATTGGTGGTTTAACTAAAATACTTGTTGGTTTTGGGGCTGTTGTGCAGGGCTGTAATGGGAGTAGTTCAAGACTAGTTCAGGCCTGGTTTGTAGGACAGAAATGGGGGCTGTGTTGACTTAAACCAGTGGAAAGGTTGTTCAAATTGAGAAGAAAGGAGGAAAAGTAGACATCAATGGTGAAGTAGAGGAAGTATGGCATGAGGGAGCTAAGGCTCGGTTTGAAAGGCATTAAAAAGGGTGAGAATCTCTTGAAAACTTAAGTCTTATATGTGTGTGCGTGTGTGTATATATATATATATATATATATATATATATATATATAAGTATATATGAAAGGAATATGTTATTTTAAAGTGAATATATATGTAAAGGTTTTATTAGTGAAATAATGAAAAATGAGATGTTGATATAGGGTTTACTTTGGAAGTAATAAGGAGGGTGAACGCTACGAAAACTTGGCTAAAGTTAATTTTTCAAGCTGAGGATCAAGTAAAGGTTTATGGTGAATGAGCATGGATATATATAAATAGTTATACATATAAAATAAATGGCATATACATAGATATAAGCTTATATATATTTAAATATATATGGATGAGTACCTATGGGTATATCTCGAATGACGATAAGGAGTCAGTCTTAGATTTAATAGTAAACCGAATTTAATTATGATTCAAAGACTCCTATTCTTGGTGCATGATTAAGCTTAATGACAAAGAGTTAGTGAAATGTTAATGAATTATGTGTAGTATATCGAAGCAATGTAGAGGCTGGAGTACGAATTTGAAAGCTCAGGAAGGAAATTGTTAAATCTCGAGGTAAGTGGGATAAGTAAAGTATGTTAATACCATCTCGTAGGAATGATTTTAAATTTGATAAATATTTCGGTTAATTCTTACGTTAAGAAAATACAAAAGCTATGATTGGACATTGAGGTATAGCTAGTTTATCAATTCGGTTTATGTTTGGGCTAGATTGAAACCTATTTTCTGCCTTGTGTGTTGTCGCTAGCCAAGCGTGCATGTTGGGTGAAGTGAGCTGATGCATATGTGCATTCACGCATAGTATGATTTGAGTTTTTTAAAGACTTGGTTTGAACTGACTTGCATTATATTTAATATCGCAAAGTTTTTGTTTGAACTGACTTTTGAAATAAATCAAAACGTCCTTATATTTCAAACGCAAAACCTATTTAATAAGTGTTTTGAAATCCATGCAAACCAAGTGCTACATGAGAACATCATTTTCAAATCGTTTTTTGGTGCTGGTATATCCTACAACTTTCAGGTCATTTCTAGCCTATCGAGCTTAGCTTTAGGCCTTATTATCTGTCTATCGAGCTTTATGCTCTAGACTACTGTACTGTACCTATCAAGGCTAGTGCTTTAGGTAAATTATTAGGTTTGTCTGAAAAACTAGCAGACAAGTTTCAATTCTCGACTAATCAGTGAGATTGGAGTACTGTTCTATGGCCATAGATTTCATGTTGCTTGCGACACCATTCCATCACTAGCTAGGATAGACACCATTATCGTATCATTGATTGAGGATTCTTGCCTAAACTCTAGATACTGTCGTTTTACTATTAGTATTGATTTAAGTAAATCGAGGCTATATGCCTAATGGGTATTGATATTCATTTTATGAACTTATCGATTTATCAAAGTTCATATTGATTGATTTATTGAAAAATATACTGATTGATTTATCGAAATGCATAATGATTGATTTATCGAAGTGCATAGTATTTTGATTTAATTGAAATTCGTAGTGACTAATTTATCGAAGTGCATAATGTTTTGATTTAATCGAAATGCATAATGGTTTGATTTAATCACAATGCAGAGTGAAAGTATTTTGATTTATGTTCATATTGGATTATTGATATCATGATTGAATACCATGCATACATGTCACTTCAATACTGATTTTTTATGTACTTGCATGTAGATCGACATGAGTCCAACATGCATTTATTTAAACTACTTAATGAGCCGTGGTCTGCTTACCCCTTTCTAACAACCTTGTAGATCATACAAGCTAGATTCCACGCTTGGAGTTTCGATGCAAGGCCTCGGGGATGATATCTATTAGCGATATTGGTCTAAGTCCTCCGAGTATTATTTTGTTTCTTTTGAGGTATATAAAAGTTGTATATTATTTTAATTATTATGTATGACATTTAAAGTGCACAGTACATGCTAATTAGAAATATTTTTGGGATGTAACTTAGGATCGCTCTAGATTGTTATAGATTGATATGATTATCGAGTGCGATCCAGGATATGTTTGTGGTATGATAACTATGAACTTTATGGAATGTGAATTTATTAATTGATGATTCTAGGAATGTGTATAATGTATGATGATATAAACTATGGATTGTAGAGTTGAGATATGATGTTGGAAATATACATATATTTTGCAAGTTAATTAATTGGGGAAAATTGATTATATATAAAGGAAGGTTTTCGATCTTTTTCTTTTGGCCAGATTAAATCTTGAATTAAAATATTGAGGAAGTAAGTTGATTTGCCATAGGAGTTAACCCCTTAAATGACAACACTAAGTTAAATCAAAATTGAGAAAAGTGAAAATTGTTTAGCAGTGACATTAACACCATATATAAACCTTAAGTGAAAAGAAAATTTTAGTTCGTATTTTTGAGAAATGGTATAAGTGACAGTGTTAAGTGCACGTCGCGACCTTCAAGTTGTGACAACATTTTCTATTCAAATTAGTACTATGGTTAAATTACATACCTATAATCAAGTTGTCAAGCATAAATGTTGGAGAAAGGCAATGTTAGCTGAGTTAGAAGCCTCAGAAGCAAATAATACTTGGGAAATCACAGATCTACCTCTTTCCAAGCAAGCAGTAGGGTGCAAATAGGGGTATAAAATCAAGTACAAGGCTGATGGACAAATTGAGAGGTTTAAGGCTAGGTTGGTTGTAAAACGGTATACTTAACAGGTTGTTGTGGATTATACAAAAACATTTTCACCTGTTGCTAAGATAAGCACAATAAGAACATTGTTAGCAGTGGCACCTACATCAAGTACACATTCACAATGCTTTTCTCCATGGAGATCTTCAAGAGGAAGTTTTTATGGAATTTCACTTGGTTTGACAAATACCAAACTAAGACAAGTATGCAAGTAGTTGAAATCTCTTTGTAGATTGATGTACGCCAGTAGGCAATGGCACTCAAAGGTTACAACAACTTTGCTTAAGAAAGGCTTTAAACAAACCTTTTCAGATCATTCCTTATTGATTAAACATTCTGGTTCTTTTTTCATCATACTACAAGTCTACGTTGATGATGTGATATTAGCTAGTAATGATGAAAACCTCACTGAAGATATGAAGCATTATCTTGTGTAACATCCCAAAACTACTGTCTATCATGATACATACTCATTACTTACACTTAATTACCAGTTGGGCTGTCTGTGATGCTTAACAACTTTTACTACATTATTATGTAAATTTGAATTGATAAAGTCTCTTACTTGAGATGTATATACATTCCCTTCCTATTTAAAGTAGTACTGTACAACTTTGTTGAATATATAAAAGAATATAACATACCTTCAATATCAAATCTCAGGAAGGTAAGTCTCTTAGCCAAATCAGTTATCTGTGGAGTGGAAAAATAAGGAGCGAGCGACAACGTGCTGAGTAAGGAAGGTGTATGCTGTTTTACAAATATAAAACTATATTCTCAAAACCCCTTAATTATCCTAACGATTAAACTCATTAGGAAACAATAAATATAGTAAACATGAAATAGGATTTAACAGATCCTTTCAGAAATCATTTAATTGAGACTAGGCAACAATTTAAATCATGCAAGGAATATAAGTCATCCGCTTTTGGGGTGCACCCGTAGGCCATCGCCCCTCACGGCTATCTCATCTAGATGTATGGCCATAATCTGTAGGTGGTCCTCGGGTCCACTTGCCAAGTGACCTCGAGCCCGCTGAAGACTTGGCAGGTCCATCAGCCCTGTGACGCCCTAGGGTGCACTCGTTGGTCTATTTGACCCGAGCCATCGCCCTAGATGGGTCACGCAAAGTACATGAATGATAATGCATGAACTCATGGCCTAATGTCTCAAAATCAAGTTATCATATGTATCATTTCCATAAAATGATTTGGTTTCCAAAAGGTTTTATAACTAGTAAAACAACCCTCAATTTCAACATTTTTTTTTTGTGAAAGAAAGGCACGGGTTAAGCTGGTTCGCCCATGGCTAGTTCGCCCATGGTCAGCTCGCCCATTGGCCAACTCGCCCACTGGCCAATTCGCCAAGTACGGTGAACTAGTGTTCGCCCGCCACTTAGCTTTTCAAGATACAGTTTGGCTCATCAATTAATAGATCGCCCGCCTTTAATTTCAAGAAAGGGTCGCCCGCCCATACGACATAAAAAGTTCTCCCAACTTTTAAAACAAAAGCACTCGCCCAAGTTCTCATAAAGGAGAGCTCGCCACTTGGCTAGCACGAGTTTCAACTTAGAACAAAGATACTCGCCCGCCCTAAGTAGTTCGTTCAACAAAACAACATATGGCGGCTTTGTAGCTCGCCAGGGTCAAAACATTTTATCAACCAATGCATGTCAGAAAAATAAAACGATTTCTAATATTTTCTTAACACTTTTACTCCACAGGACATGCATTTTCATCACATACTACTTCCTTACCTCGTCTGATACAGCCTTGCTTCTCGTCCGCCTTCCTCAATTCCCGTCTGCAAAAGCATTTATTTAAACTATGAGTATTTTCCAAAAGGATTTATATTTTCCTAATAATAGTGGCACTTTGGCGAGACTTAGTTCGCCATTCGCCCAAAGAGCTCGCCATTAAATAATATCTCCTTTCTCTGAGTTCGCCCAACTTTGGAGCTCAAATCGCCATGCTTATCAATTCATAATTGGGCTCGCCCATGTATTGAATTACGTTTGCGACCTCTTTTTCTCCTACTCGCCCCATTGGCAATCATCAACATTTCACATGGGCGATCACTGTTATCGCCATTCTCGCCTTTTGGCGATCATTGGTTCTCGCCCGCTCGGACAGTCATTCTGACTATCCCACAATACTGGCGAACTCAGATAAAAATTTCTCCAACTCGCCCTATCCTTTGGGCAAGTAGTCACCCATTTTAACTAGCAACTTTCTACTCGCCCATCGTGTTTCCTTACTCATTCTTGGTTATTTTTCCATCTAGTTTCTTTTATATTCAACAGTATTCAACTACAACCAGGCCATATCTATGATTAAATATCAAGAGAACTGTAAAACTATTAAACTCACCTTTATTAAGTTGCTCTACTACAACAGACTGTTTTCCTTGCCTTACTCAGCTTTACTTTGCTTATTCCTCAACTCTTCAACAATAGAAAAAGGTTTGGCTAATTAAGAATGGAGTTTTCACGGCTCCTGTAAGTGAGGAAATGGAAGAAAAGTTAACTTGCAGAAATCAAAGGATTGGGTGAGAAGGTTGTTTAAGGAGGAGAAGTTTGCTTCCTTCGTTTTTCCTCTTGAAGCCTCCTTATATAGGCATGTTAGTCCAACCAGGATTCACCATCTGCTCCTTATCCCTTCCTTTATCATTACCTCGTCTGGTAGTGCATTAATTCATGAAGAAAATTGCACCAAAAGAACATCTGAACGGCATTAAAACGGGTAGAAAAAGTGCAGCAAAAGACGTCATGTTATTGACTAATTTTCTCTTCTTCTCGCCAACTTCTCTGCCAGCCAACGTTGATTGGCTATCAACCCATCCTTTTCTTTGTTTTGTCCTCTAGCCATTAATTCTCTTCTTCTATTTTCCATTTCGTTTTCAATTCTTCATTTTGACCCAAACTTCATTTAATGCTTTCATACTTTGCATTAATTCCATGGAGACTGTTGTAGTAAAAGAAATCAATTAAAACTCTTTTCTTCTCACGCGTTATTGACTGTGTTTTGTCATGCTTTCCCACAAATTTCACTTTTATTTAACTTTTAATTTTTCTCAATCCGTTTGGGCGACCAACGCCCTCGCCAGCTTGGGCGAACTGTTCTACTCGCCCTAACCAGCAACATTGGCGTTCTGTTCGCCAATTTAGCTCGCCCATTGGCGAGCAGTCTTCCTTGCTCATACATTATCACACCAACGTTCTTCCATGCACATCTCAAATTAAGGAACTTTTCATACAAGTGAAAATCAATACGCAATATTTACTTTATTTACATTATGAAATTTCGGTTTACAGTAGTATAAAATCGGATTTTACATCTTGATTCTACCTTTAAGATTAAGGATTTAGATGTACTTAATTATTTCCTTGGGCTTGAGGTTGCAAGGTCTTCAAAATAGATCAATTTATGTCAAAGGAAATATGCTTTTGAAATTCTCTAGGATATTGGTTTTATTGGTTATAAACCAATTTTTTCTCTAAAATATCAAGGATAGCTGATAATCCATAGGAGGATCCTACTGTGTACAGAAGACTAATAGGAGTTTGCTTTATCCTACCACAACAAGACCAAATTTAACTATTACTATTCAACAACTATCCCAGTTCTTATAGAAACCTACTAATCTTCATATGGCACTTGAACATAGAGTGCTTAGATATATAAAAGCAGACCCTAGTCAAGGATTGTTCTTTCCTACTTCTTTTGATTTGCAACTAAAATCGTTTAGTGATTCAAATTGGACTTCTTGCCCAATACAATGAAGTCAGTTACTAGTTATTTTGTGTTTCTTGGTGAATCCCTCATCTCATAGAAATCTAAAATCCAACAGACTGTTGCTAAGTCTACATTTGAGACAGAATATAGGGCAATTACTTCTTTTACTTATGAGCTGCAATGGTTATTGTATTCACTACAAAATCTTCAAGTTGCTCATCCAAAACTTGCTTTTTTATTTTGTGATAGTAAGTCTTCTGTAGCCATAGCTGAAAATCCTATTTTTCATGAAAGAACCAAGCATATAGAGATTGAATGTCATCTTATCAGACAAAAGGTTCAAGCTAGAGAGATTCGTCTACTTCATGTTTCTTCTTCTCTTTAATTGGCAAACATATTCACTAAGCCTCATACATTAAAAAGTCTTTATACTTTTCTATAGAAACGTGGCATACAAAGCCTCTACACTCCAGCTTGAGGGGGGTTGACAAAATTCATGAAGTTCACCTAGTTTATCACTACAGCTTAGCTCATCTGTTAGAGCTCATCCTTGGTCATTGCAACTTACCCCATCTTCTGCATTTTCTTTGTTTTCTCTTTTCTATATTTATCAATAGTTAGTTACAAAGTTAGTTAGTAAGTTGTTGAATTAGCAATTCAGTTTAGTTAGTTAGTTAAATCTCTTTTTTCTCTTCCTATTAGTTGGTTGGTTGAACACTTGTATACGTACTTTAACTTTATCATTCTTCATGTTAATGAGACTTCAGCAAGATTTCATCAATAGAGCTCAAAAGCAAAACTAGAAAAATGAGAAATAAATCAACAGTCATTGAATAGCAAGAAGGCAATTATAACTAAGGAAACATATCTTTGCTTTTCGTTTCTTTCAATTTAAAGCTAGATGTTCTGTTTCAATGAGAAATTGACTTGGTGTCAGTGGGATATGTCTTGGTAAATTATATAACTTACTAACCTCAAAGACAAGGAAAAAAACTACCAGCACACCTAGTTACCAAATAGATTTCACGACGAGTTAAAGAGAAATTAGAGAAATGAAAATGAAAGTAAAATATTTGACCACTGTTGGGTGTTATTTTCTTGCTAAACAACAACATTAAGATCCATTGCTGGTATGGTCAATAGTATTTGTAGTCATGGATTTGTCTTGTATCAATAAGGGGCACAACTGCCACTATGATTCAGTATTAGCTAATCATGTTTGTAGACACCATTTTTGTCCGGTTTTTTTTTCAAACATTTTTAATTAATTAAAATAAGACATCTCTTGATAGTCTTACTTCATATTAATAATTGTAGCTGCTTTTACTTAGTAGCGGATTTTTATGTATTTATTTTATGCTTGATTGTGATTAGGGAATGTGCAGAAATGATATAAGATTCCAAAGAGATGCTGGTTTGGGACAGTTGAAGGTCACGTACGAAAAGTACATGAGTCATGAACTCAGTGGAGTTGCAGCGATCAAACCCTTGGATAGACTTCCTTCAGCTTCGTGATTTTACTTGCCTGAGTTTATTTTCCTCATGTCATTAATATAGAGAGAGTGTGAAATTTGTAGCAGGTAGGACAGGAGAAGCGCAGATGAAGGCTAGTTTCCAGTTGCTGTTGTGTTGTAGATTTATGCATGTTATAGTGTTCACGCAATATAAGGTCAGGGTAGCATCTCACTGCACTGCAGTTATACTTTTAACAAATGTTGGTAATTCTTAATTCCAGCTATCTGCTATCCTTCGTACTCCTGTGTTTAAGTGATGGTTGCATGCCAGAAGAAATATGTATTGAAATGATGGGAGTTGGAATATATATGGTGCCACTTCCACTAGATACTCTAACCAAAGCTAAAGCTAAGAATACACTGAGCATGCATGGTCTAAAATAAATATTACAATGTAACATTTTTTTAGGTCAGTGTCTAATTAGAATTGACTCCGATAGGATGTAAGCAAGTCAAATTATTTTTGAATTATTCAAATTTGATTTGATGATTAACTTAGTTTATTTTCAAGTTGACTTTGAGTTATTTGAGTAACGAGTCAAGTTAAATTTGAGTATATTAATGTTTGACTTGAGCAATTTGTGAGTTTAATTGAGTTTTTTTAATATATATTTTATTATTAATTTACTATTTTATCTTTACAATGTATGGTTGGAAATGATAAATCAAACTTATTGAATAGAGTTTGAGTTTATTGAGTCAAGTTTAAGTGGTTTAAATATTTTGTTGAGTCAATCTTGAGTTTAAAAAATTAAGCGTGATCGAGTTAGAGTTGAGTTGAACGTAAACTTGATGTTAGATTATTTTAACTTGAATCGATTACATTTTACACTTTACTTGTACTTTTCCTTGACAAATCTTACAACTCATTTCACGATAATCTTTATTGTTAGGGGTATAAACGAATAAAATATTCGACGAATAGTTCGTTAATGTGTTTGATTTTTGTTCATTTATTTATCTTAACAAGCGATCATGAACAAAAATATAGTTTTTTTTCACAAACTAATTCATTTAAAATTTGTTTTAAATTTTCTTTTTGAAAATAAATTATTCGTTTAATAAATCATTAGTGTTAGTTTGTTGTTCAATAGTAATAATTTTTTAAATTACATGTTTATTCAAAGTTATTTTAGTATGTAAGTGAGATTTTTTTAATTTGACATTTTATATATATATATATATATATATATTAAGATGAATACAATTTGCTTATAAAAATTTTTTTGTTTAATATTCACAAACATATTCTTTTATGGAGATGTTCATTAATATTCAAAATGAGTTTAATGAGCATGAATCGGGCACAAACAATATTAAAAAAAATACCAACGAACACCAATATAATAATATTTGTTCATGCTCAATTAGCTTACATCCCTATTTATTTTATTGCTTATTCTTTTGACAATAAGAGAAAACAATGTTGAAACTTTTATCTGTATAAATTTATTATTTCAATATAAAACTAACTTAGGGCTAATTTTGGTAGATGCTGCGATTAATTCCAGTGAGATTAAAAAAGATAAAATGATCTTCAAGCATATATATTTTTTAATAAAATAATAAAAAATTTAAAATTATTAATAAAAAAATAATTTAACCCTTTAATCTTTTTGTCTTTATATGGGTCAATATCACCTTACCTGTGATGCGGTCACAACCAAACTGACCCTTAGAAAACAAAATTTTAACTTTTTGCTCCTATTTCTTTATATATATTAATCTTTTTCAAAGAAGAAAAAAAAATTTCTCACTTGTTTATGGTGAGTTATGTATCGATCACCTAGTCCTAGGCCAGGCGGTCAGAATTTAAAAAAAAAATAAAGAAAAATGAATTAAGAGTGTACAAAAAAGATGGATAGATTTTTTAGAAGCCCAAAATATAAAAAAAAGAACCAAATCTTTCAAGATTTTCATGTAAACTCATCTAATTAAAGCCTTAAAGCATATGGACAAAATAAAATCTTAAAGTATTACTTTTGTCTAATTAAACTCTTAAAGCATTATTGTTTTTAAACTAAATCCTTATTTTTCTTTAGATTTTAATTGTTTTCATATAAAATTAGAATTTTATTAAATAAAAATAATATTTAAAGAATCAATTGGGCATTATATAG
The DNA here is from genome assembly GCA_031772115.1 of Heritiera littoralis. Classification (NCBI taxonomy): domain Eukaryota; kingdom Viridiplantae; phylum Streptophyta; class Magnoliopsida; order Malvales; family Malvaceae; genus Heritiera; species Heritiera littoralis. The sequence continues at coordinate 1,669,431 of JAPDPK010000148.1, forward strand.
GGTTAAAGGATTATTTGAAAAATTAAAAAGAAAGTATAAAAACTCTTTCAATACATTCCAAAAGGAAAGATAGACATTACTAATAACACACATGATTTAATTTTATTTGTTGAAAGAAATTTGTTTCTACAAAGTAACAAACAAAGTATCATTTCAAATTTCAAATTTCCAGTCAAGCTCAAAGCTCATTGATCAAATCATCTTATATATATATGAGTAGGGATCCACTTACACATGTGTAAAATAAATTTGTTTTACACAATTTTATACTTTCATATATGATTAATATTTTTGCAAACCAACCGTTGATTTAACAACTTACTCATATTTATTATATATATAAATTTTTGAATCAATCCGCTATTTCTATCATTTTAATCAAGAATAGTATTTTTTTCAATATATATCAACGGTTGAAATTTTATTTTATGAAATAAATAGTTAGATGCATTAGATTAATTTGAAATTTGGCATGCATGATCTATGTGAATAGAACATAAAATTCAACAATCGGATTAAAAAATTATAAATCATATAAAAAGATATGAAAGTGTGTAAAACTAAATTTGTTTTATACATGTGTAACTAGATCCCTCCTTATATATATATATATATATATATATATATATATATATATAAGCCCAAAGCAGTTTACTCAAAGTAAAACACCTTATGTAGATTGTTTATATGTTTGACATGTGTAATTTATTACATTAAAATAATAATTATCCTATTTTAAGTTTCAAAAACATAAAAATCTCTTCCTATTTATGTATATATTAAAAATACAAAATAATTAATTATCTTTTATCAATATATTTTTAAATTGAAACTCATGCTTTAATTTTTAAATTGTAAAATTTAATTGAGTAATCTAATCACACCAACTTTCATAATGTTCATACGTTCTATTTTTGTTAGGATAGTAATAATAGCCAACAACCATTTAATTAAATTTATATTTATTAATTTAATTAAAAAAATGTTTTAACACTTAAATAATGAGATAAACATCTATGTACATTAAAATTAAAAAAACAAATCAATTGTCTTTTATCAATTCATTTATCCATTTTACATTAAAATTCAAAAAATTAATCAGTGTTCTATTCACACCAACATCCATAGTGTTAGTACATTTTATTTTTGACAGGATAGCACAGCCATCTAGCAACAACCATTTAATTAAATTTATCTTTTATTTAATAAAAATAAATATACGATTAATAAAATATCTCAAGAGATAAACATCTATATATTTTAAAATTTAAATAATAAATCAATTATCCTCTCTATATATTTAAATTAAAACAGTAATAATAAAATCTTTTATCAATTCATTTATCTACTTATATTAAAGCTAAATAAACAAATTAATAATCTTTTATTGATTATTCTACTCATCTATATTAAAATTTAAATAAATAATAATTATCCTTATCAAATACTTTACCCATATTTTGACACTCTCAACTAATTATAATAATAATGCTTATAAAAGACACGTACTATTATCTCATTTCTCACTATTTCTCTCACTTTCTTATTCATTTTCTTCCCACTTTGATTGGTCATTTATTGGTTTTTAATTTTCTTTTCTTATGCTTCATACTCATTTTTGTCGGAGTCTTTCTACTTTGTATTTTTTAATTGCTACAATGTGATAGAGTTTTTCGACTCCTACATAGGCTTTGCTGTATTTATTTCAATATAAACGCTTGACATTATACATATAAATTTCAATTACATTTGTAGTTTTATATTAACTAAATAATTTTTATTAATGCAATTTTTTTATCCCTTTTTGTTGCAGGAGAATCTATCGCAAAATCAATTGAAGCTTAAAAGTTAAGGTTAGTATCTTTTTTTCTTTTAATATAAAATTGCGATTATTTATATACTAAAACAATATTATTTTTTTTTATTTTCTACTCACTTGGTTGGTTCATTTATTGGTTTTTAAATCTCTATTTTTTGCTTTATAGTCATTTTTGTTGAAGTCTGAAATTGCTTGAGTTTTTTGTCTCTTACATAAGAGGCTTGGTTGTCATTGGATCAATATAAACAACAAAGTTTTGCTTACTAGAATTTATTGATAAATTACTTCATTCTTAAAATTCTATATGTCAAATTCATTAATATTTGTTGTTTTATATTAACTAATTTTTATAAATGTAATATGTTTTGATATTTCATTGTTACAAGAGTATTGTACTTTGAAATCAAAAGACACTTAAATTTAAGGTTAATTTTTTTTTTGTTATGGATCAAGTCTGGTAGTCGAAAATATCCTAAAAATGACTAGGAAACTTTAATTTTGGGCGTTTTCTTTTTGATAATGATTGTTAAGGAGAGCAATAATTGGCGGTAAATGTTAAATATTTGTCGATACGTCATGCATTGGTGTTGCCTTGGATCTTTTCTATTCTATGGTGCATTCCAAATGTTTGTTTGTTTATTTTTCCTTAGTGCTATCCATAATGTTTTTGTTATATCCTCTCTGTTTGTTCTCTTTTAGTGATGTCCTATCTTAACTTCATGTCACGGACCGAAATATCAAATATTTTGCTAATTTTGATACCAATTTAACTATCACGTAATGAAATAGCAAATATTTAACTAATTTCACATAATCAAACCACTTATGGTTGGGCTGTCGCAGTGTTAACTTACATTCGAAATAAAATTTATTATTTTTATACAAAACCCATGATTCAAATTCCAAACTCTTAAATATAAATATAATTAATTCCTAAGGTCCAATAAAACAGCTAACTGATAATTTACATCCCAAGCATTATATACATAAAAGTGCATTGTACAAAAAGTCTGAATACATAAAAGAAAATGTCGTGTACCTCGACAAAATAAGATGGTCACCTGAGGGATACCAAAATCAGATCCTCCAGATGCAAACCCAAACTACTGCAGATAATCTGGGAGTGTGAAAAATTAAAGAGTGAGCTAATTGCTCAGTAAGAAATATATATACGAAAGCTGATACAACGTATCCTATATGCAATTTAAATAATATATTTTCATACGAAAACCATGAATTGATGACGTAAAATCTTTTAGGCATGATTTACAAGAAGAATACTATAGTGGATTAGATAACCAGGTGGAGTACAAAAGGATGCTTTAGAGCACCTCACGTGTCCTAGCATCTAAGTCCACTATAAAGAATTTAGTAGCATTTAATTAAATCACAAATTTAATAATATATCCAATACTTGTGACAAACAAAACATTTCTTAAATCCTTCAAAATCAGGAGTTACTTTGTAAACAATATTAAATCGTGTGGGTATTATTTCGAAACAGATAATTCAAATAATTATAATTCACAGAACATATTATTCAAATCACCAAACAGAAATAGAATATAAATAAAAAAAAATCAAATCTGGGAGTGCCTAGATCTATGTTAACCAAGGATTTATCACCCCAGTATAAGTTTAGTGGAGACTAGGCTTCACCTAATAGACACATGCACTATAATAGACGTATGGTCATAGTCAGGGGCCATAATGTGAACACTAACCAGGTGACACCTGTGGGAGCTAAAGACTGGGCTAGAGTCAATAGCATCAAAACGGAACATAAATGCATGTACTCGTAAGTAGCTACGGGGCCAACAGTCTTAAAACATTTCATAAATATTTTCAAAGTTATTTATGGAGATAAATTTAATAAATCATGCCTTAAATAAATTCACTAGGAATAAATTTATAATTTCAATATAATTAAACATAAAAAGGCATAGTATATTCTCAAAACAATATTTAAACATTTAGAATAATTTATTTAAATACCACAAAGTATGTAAAAATATGTAAGTGTCAGAAAACAGATAAAATGAATAAAATATTGTAAAGTATATTCAATAATCAAATTTGTGTTCAAACCACAGTTTCCTTTTTTCAATTTCCAACCAAAACATCAATTCCAATTCCATAAAAGGCAAAATTTATCAAAACCATGTAAAGAGATATCCCTACGCTTCTTATATATGTGTGTGTGTGTGTGTGTATATATATATATATATATATATATATCTCTTACCTCTTAATTTCACAATATCCTGCTCGTTAGCACTGGTCACACCGTCTAACCTTTAAGTTGTAATTTGCCATCCAAACTCGGTAAATTTACCATATATATATATATATATATATGTATCTTACCTCTTAATTTCGCAGTATCCTGCTCGTTAGCACTGGTCACACTGTCTAATCTCTGAGTTGTAATTTGCCATCCAAACTCGGTAAATTTACCATACTTTAATTAAAAGAATATTTAACTAATTTAAGTACTCATGCATTGTCTATTGCAGCTCTAAATTCAGTATAATTTCTACCGATGTTAAAACTACAACTTGCGCCAAACATGTTTGCATTCAATTTTGATCACACCTACTGTCTCAGATCAATTTGTACATTATTTTAGGACCTAAAACACATTCAAATGAGCAAGAATTCATCCTCCCTTAATGTTGGCTGAAACACCTTCACCATCCTACACATTGAATTTTTCTAAATTAAGCTTCCTTACTTATACCAAACTTATTCTACTAATTTTCTACATCATTTCTACATGAGTTTTACATGGAATGGCATCAAAATCTTGCCTCCCTCGTCACGGCCAAAACCCTTGAAGATCCAATTTCATGATTTTAATTTGATTCAAGCTAAAAGAAGCATGGAAACATCTTAAACACATGGTAATTAACTAGAAAATCATGAAAAAGTTTAAGCTTCTCACACAACTCACCTTGGCTGAATTCAATGGAGGGCTTTACACTTTGATTTTTGTTGTTTTGGCACTTAGTTTTGGCACCAAAATGTAGAGGAGGTTGAGAAGAGTAAGGTTGGTGAAGTTAACTTTTGATTTTGGTTAGGTTTTTTTCACTCTCTCTCTCTTCCTTAAGTTCACGTTAATAGAGGAATTTTGGTTGCTTGTTGCTGTCGAAAATGCACAAGTAAGCTGTTGGAAATTGTAATAAAAATGATATTTTATTGGCCAACTTACCAATTTGCCCTTATACTTAAAGAAACTTTCCAATTTTGCCCCTAAAGTTTGACTATTTGGGTGAAATTATCGAAATACCGCTAACCGTAATATTGCGTAAATTTCTACTGTTACACCCAATTTATTTTATCAGTCTACATGTTCTAAAACTTTATTTCATGAAGATTTATCTACCAAGACAGTTGGTCAAAAGTCCATTTGGTTTGACCATTATTCAAAAAAATTCCAACGGCCCATGGACTAAATCGTCATTTCTCAACTTGTCTCTCATTTTTCGAAACATGCATAAATAATCGAGTTTAAGGTTAGAATTCTTACCATCATAATTTTCAGCCCTGAATATCGAATCCATCAAGTTTTACCTCCATTGAAGCCTTAAAGGATTAGTAGGGCCCACATTCTTATTTGCCTTTTATACCTATAGTATAATTTACATTTTTAATAATTATAAAATATTCAATATTCTTAATTATGTAAATACAATTAAATAGCAATTAAATATATAGGGTCTCACATCCTCCCACCTTGGGAAATTTGGTCTTCCAAATTTGATTAGACCTATCTGACGAATAACTTTGGATATTTCTCTTTCATTAAGCTCTCCAGCTCCCAAGTAGCTTCCTCTTCTATGTGGTACTGCCAAAGAACCTTAACCAGAGGAATCATCTTAGACCGTAGTACTTTCTCCTTTCGATCCAAGATTCGAATCTATTTCTCCACGTAACTCATGTCTTCCCGAATCTCCAATGGTTCATACTAAATCACGTAAGATGGATTTGGATTATATTTTCGAAGCATGGACACGTAAAAGACATTTTGTACATCAAAAAGCTTTGCTGGTAATGCCAACCGATATGCTACATCTCCCACTCGATCTAAGATCTTGAAAGGTTCGATATATCGAGCACTTAATTTACCTTTCTTACTGAATCTCATGATCCCCTTAAAAGGTGAAACTTTTAAAAACACTAAATCTCCTATAGCAAATTCTAAAAGTCGGAGTCTGACATTTGCATAACGTTTTTGCCGACTCTGAGTAGTCTTCAATCTGTCACATATTAACTAAACATCTCTAGAAGCCTATTCAACTAAATCGGGAGATAGAATTTTCCTGTCACCCACTTCTTCCTAGGCAATAGGAGACTGACATCTTTGACCATACAAAGCTTTATAAGGTGCCATACCGGTACTGGAATGATAACTATTATTATAGGTGAATTTCGCCAGTGGAAGATGATCATCCTCGGAGCCTTTAAAGTCTAATGCACAAGCTTTCAACATATCTTCGAACGTCTAGATGGTGCACTCAGACTGACCATCGGTCTGTGGTGGAAAGCTGTGCTGAAATTCAAATGAGATCCCATTGCCTCCTGAAAACACTTTTAAAAATGAGAAGTAAATCGGGAATCTCTATCAGAAGTAATACTCATTGGAATCCCGTGTAGTCTCACAATCTCCTTGACAAAAAGATCGGCTAGGGCTCTCAGAGAATCTATAAACTTAATAGCCAAAAAGTGGGCGGACTTTCTACAACCTGTCAACAATCACCCTAATCGCATCATGATTCCATCTGGTCCTCGGTAAACCCATGATGAAATCCATGGTGATATGCTTCCATTTTCACATTGGTATTTGTTGAGGCTGAAGTAGCCCTACAGGTTTCTAGTGTTCTACTTTAATTTACTGACAGATGAGACATCTTGCAACAAACTCGACAATGTCTCTCTTCATATTTGGCCACCAGTACACCTTACGCCAACTTTGATACATCTTATTACTACAAAGATGTAAGGTGTACTTAGAAGTATGAGTCTTTGCTACGATCAACTCCAGCAGCTACTTATTTTTGGGAAAACAAATTCAGCTTTGGAACCTTAGAATGCCATATGTGCTAACCATATACTCTGACTGAATCCCCAACTGCAACTGACTAGTAATTTCAATACAACTAACATCCTCCCTCTGAGCATTTCTAATCTAATCCATCAAATCTGGTTCAATCCGAAAACTAGCCATAAACTCATATCTCTCAAAAGGAGTGATGTCCAAACTGAGGCTCGCAAACTGCTCTAATAACTCATATTCTCGAACATCATGTCAGAAACAATGCCTAAATACTTTCTACTCACTGCATCTGCCACTGCATTTGCCTTCCTCGAGTGATATAATATCTCGCAGTCATAATCTTTTAGCAGCTTCATCCATTTATGCTGCCTCATATTTAATTCATGCTTAAGAACAGATATTTCAAACTTTTGTAGTCAGTGTATACCTAGAATTTCTCACCATACAAATAGTGCTGCCATATCTTCAATGCAAACACCACAACAGCAAGCTCCAGGGCATGAGTAGGATAATTCCTCTCATGGTCCTTTAACTGACGAGAACCATAAGTAACCATTTTTCCATGCTGCATCAACACGTAACCCAAACCTAGTAAGGAGGCATCACTGTACACTGAAAATCCTCCGGAACCACTCGGAATGGTAAGGATTGGTGCTGTAGTCAATCTTTGCTTCAACTCCTGGAAGCTACGCTCACATGCGTCAGTCCACTTAAACTTTATACCCTTGCGTGTGCGACACGTCAGTGGAGCAACTAGTCTAGAAAAACCCTCAACATTTCTCCAATAGTATCTGACCAGACCCTAAAAACTCTAAACTTAGTTACCTCTTCGGTCTCTCCCACTACACTATAACTTATACCTTAGACAGATCAACTAACACCTCATCTTTAGATACTACATGTCCCAGAAAAGTGATCTGATCTAGCCAGAATTCACACTTACTGAACTTAGCATATAGCTTTCTGTCTCTGAAGGTCTATAGAACAATATACAGGTGCTGCTCATGCTCTTTCCGAGACTTGGAATATACTAGGATGTCATTAATAAAGACGATGATGAATTTATCCAGATAAAGCTTGAAAACCTCATGCTGCAAGTGCATTTGTTAGCCCAAATGGCGTAACCAAAACTTATAGTGGCTGTACCGAGTTCTAAAAGCAATCTTAGGGATATCACTCTCCCAAATCTTCAGCTAATGATATCCCGATATGAGATCGATCTGAGATCAATCTTAGAAAATACTTGGGCACCCCTGAGCTGATCAAACAAATCATCTATCCGAGGACGAGGATATTTATTCTTGATGGTAGCCTTGTTAAGCAATCGGTAATCAATACAAAGTCGTAGGCTACCATCTTTCTTCCGAACGAAAAGAACTGGTGCACTCCAAGGAGAGATGCTAGGAAGGATAAAACCCTTGTCTAATAACTCTTAGAGCTGCTTCTTGAGCTCATCTAGCTTGATTAATGCCATTCGGTAAGGTGGTTTTGAAATAAGCTCAGTACCGGGTACTAAATCAATAGTGAAGCCAATCTCCCGATTAGGTGGAAGTCCCAGTAATTCATTCAAAAACACATCTGGAAAATCCCTAACTATAAAAGTCTTGTATAACTCTGGACGTTTCTTCTCAACATCCTTCACATAGGCAATAAACCCTTCAACAATCAAACATACACTTAAGTTCTTAAATTCAGATTGAACTAATTTCAACAAAATATTTTAATTTTATTTCTATGTAGAAAGCTTTACAATATATTTTTCAAGCTGAGAGAATACCATGTACTTAGTGTAGCAATTTATGCTAACATAATTTGTAGCTCGCCAGTCCATCCCTAAAATTACATCAAAATCATACATATTTAACAAAATTAGGTTAGCTACAGTTTCTTTTTCTCTTATCTTCAATTTACAATTTCGATACATGACATCCGTCATTTGTGATTCTTTTAAATGGGTAGTAATCTGTAGTGAATATCCTAAAGGTTCAGGTTTTACCGGTATTTTAGCAACACTTGCAGGAGAAATAAATGAATGCGTAGAACCCGGATCTATCAATGCAAGTGCAGTTATATCAAAAATAAAAATCTTACCCTGAATGACATCAGATGATGTATCTGCACACTCCTTATTGAGGGCATACACCCTACCATGGGTCACTATCTGTTTCCCTTTCTTAGCAGTTGTCACTCTCTTTGGTGCGGGCAGTGTTACCTTTTCTAGTTTTTAGCTGGGGTACTGTTTCTGGGGCTGCTGGCACTAACTCTTTGTCTTTAAGGCAATCTCTGATCATATGACTCCACTGTCCACACTTAAAATAGGCTTCCATAGCCTAGTAACAAAGTTTGTCACCATGTGACCTACCATATTGCTTGCATCTGGTCGCAGAGCCCCTTTGAGGAGTGGTATATTTCCTAGTGCCAATAAATCTCATGGATTTGTCTCAGCAGTCTGCTCCCTAATCATAATACCCGTATGCCTCTTTGTTGGCCTAGTATCTCTTTTGTCATCGAAACCCCATCGAACTTTCTCCTTACGCTTACTCTTAGCCCAAAAACTAAACTCTGCTTGTTCGGCCTTGTAATTCTGCTCACACAACTGAGCATGACGGATAGCTTCATCATAAGTAGAAATGTTGAACGGGGCCAAACTGTTCCCGATAAATACTTTCAAGCCAGATACAAATTGCTCGATCTTATGCTTTTTACTCCTAGCAACCTCTAGATCAAAACAGCTGAGAATAGTGAATTTGGACTCATACTAGTCCACAGTCATACTCCCCTGTTTCAGATAGGGATGGCAATGGGTGTCGTAACGATTTTCGTCCTGGGACTCGATCGTTGGACTATTTTGGAAGACATAAAGAAAAAGAGGAGTCGCCACCAATCTTTTTTTGACTAGGTGTGATTGGTCACCTAAAATTATTTATCTTTTTAATAAAATCTTAAAATTAATTAAGTTTTATCAAAAAAATAATTTTTGGTCTGCGAAAACAAAGTTAGGGTTCGGGAGTTTGGTTACGCGTGGGGAAGGATTAGCACCCCCACAACGCCCGTTAGAAAACGGTACCACTTAATCATATATTATCTTTTGATCTTAATAAAATGGTCTTAATTAAACATTTAAAAAGAAATTCATTTATTTTGAAATCAATTTTTTATTTGCTTATTATTTGAAATATTAAATTTTATTTTTATTTATGCTAAATTTATTTTTTTATTTGAAATAAATGAGAATCTTTTGTATTGAAAATTATTCCGAAGTATCCTAATACTTTTGGTAGCATTTCGGATAAATTCCTCACCTAGAGATTTCTTAAGAATCGCTACTTGCGATTTCTATAGAATTCCATCCTCGGGAGATTCACACTTATATTGAAATTTCATGGATGCAAATGATGCAATCAAAATATAGATGATGCACATGAGAAATCCATTATTTTATTTTATTATTTTTTAATTCATTTATACTTATATTGTTATTTTGTAATTTATTTATATTTATAAAATCTTGAAAAATCATACTAAATATTCCAATACGCTGGTAACATTTAGCATATTTCTCTCACCTAGAGATCAGTTAGGAATCACTACTTGTGAATTCCGTAACATCTCATCATCGGAAAATCTTTAAAACTTATACTTTTTATTTAATTTTTAATTGTTTTATTATCATTTATTTTGGAAGGTTAATTGTAACAATTTTGTACTCTTATTTATTTGTTTAAAAATTTTATTTATTTATTATTTGTTTATTAATATTAATTTATTTCATCGAACTAAAATTACTTGAATACCCAAATACACTGGTAATATTCAAATATTTCATTTCGACCCTAAGGATTATCAAAGAATCACTACTTGTAATTTTTAAGAAATCCTATCATCGGATACCCTTTTATATTTAAGATGTGTATTTATTTATTTATTTTAATTCCTAAATTTTTACCTATTTAAAAGCCCTTTTTTTTATTTCTATTCACTTACTATTTTCTCATATTTACCTATTTTTTTATATTATTATTTTTTTTACCATCTTTATATTTATTATTTTTTTTATACTAAGAAATCTTATTAATATTTTCTTTATATCGAAATAAAATCACTTAAACGTCCCAATACGCTGGAGACATTAAAGATTTCATCCCGATCCTAAGGATAATCAAAGAATCGCTACTTGCAATTTCTAAGAAATCCCATCATCGGAAATTAGTTTATATTTATGTTTATTTAAAATTTATATTTATTTATATCAACATTTAAATTTATTTAGTTTTACCATTTCTTACTTATTTTGTTTTTTTATATATTTTTATCGAGATAAAATCGATTAGATGTCCCAATACGCTGGTAACATCTAATGTTTTTTTCGATCCTAAAGATTATCGAAGAATCACTACTTGTGATTTCTTTGAAATCTTATCCTCGGAATAATCCATATTTATCTTTGATAATTAATTAATATTTTTATTTAATTTAATTTTATCTTATCTATCAATTCTTAATTATCTTACATATTTACAATTATTAAATCAATTTAAATTATTATTAAATTACTCAACTATTAAATTATCAACTTATTATTATCATACATTTAACTATAAAAAAAAATTAAGTGATTAACAAATACCAATTAATTATTCATTAACTAATTAATCAAATAAATTCTATTAAATAAACTAATGAATTAATTTATATAGTAAAACAAAACTTACCTGCCACAACTTACGTCCTTGTCTTTATTGGTTTTCTTTCTTTTCTTTTCCAGCTGCAGTTCACGTTCTTCTTTAATTGGGTGAATCAAGTTGGCTCGTGCAGATGATACAGCAGGCAAAGCAGCAGTAGCGTGAGGCGTGGCAGCAGCTTGTGGCGTTTGTGCACCGTGACGGCAGCAGGTGGAAAAGCAGCTCGAGCAAGGAAGGAACGTTGGGCAAGAATAGTGCTTTCCTCTTTTCTTTTCTGTTTCTGTTTCACGTTGCAGCAAATAGCTATGGTGACAGTGGTATAGTAGCAGCAACGGGGATGGGCAGCAATGGTGTAGGCGCTCTGGGCGGCAAGAACGAGCGGCAATAGCTTGCAAGACCGCCGAGCAGATGATGATACTTTACTGAAGCGAAACAGGCAGCAATGAGAGGACAACACTGATGCAGCAACAATTACCGGCTAAGGAACTCCACATCCATTCAATGCAAGGAAGAATGAGGTAGGGACGGTGCCAAAACAATTTTTGTATATGGCTGGTGTGGCTCGGACAGTGAGGGAGTTAATGTAGCGTTAAGATGTGGAGGTCCGGTGTAGAGCACGTGACGGAGAGGCACAAAGGGCAGTGATGCGAGGCTGTGAAGATGGGGTCGGCTAAGAGAGGGGAAGGCAGCAAAGCATGGGAAGTCGAGGTACTAGGGTTTTTTTTTTCTAGGGTTTTTTTTGTTCCGTCCTCTTTGTATCTTTTTTTCCTGTGTAAAAGTCCCCTTTTCTCTATGTGTCTCTTGTGCTTTTATAGCCATTCCTGAGCATGAATAGGGGAAAAAGACAATATTCCGCCATTTATGTTCTTAAAATATGGCTGCCATTATGCAAATTGTTATTATTTGATTTTTTTTGTGATTCAGTCTTGATTTTCTTTTCCCTTTTTATTGGTTTCACACTTTTAATTTATTTATTTCTTTCTCTTTTATTTGATTTTGATCTTTTAAGGAAAGGACAAAAAATATTAATTCTTTTCCCCTCAATTCCAATCCATGATCATGGCTGTGGGATTTTTTTTTATTCAATCATTTTTTGTTTGACCCTTTTTATTTATTATTACAAGCATTTGTAGCTCCTATTTATTTGTATCTTTTTAATATTTATTTCTTTCCAAATCTTTCAAGTCAACTCTTTTAATAGGCTTGGTATAAGGTTTGGCTGAAAGATTGACTTACTTTAAAAAATGTTTTTTATTTTTTTATTTTATATTTGCTCGGACAAAATTAAGTGTCTACAATGGGTACCTAAAAACGGGTACCTGGCACTATTTGACCCGTTTAAGTAGGGTTAGGGTAGTATATAATTGGGTTTGAGTAGGGTTCGAGTAGTAAAATTACTACCCATCATGGGTTCGGGTAGTTATCTTAAGATACCTGCTACCAGAACCCAATATAAATAATAATTAGCTAATATGATATTTATATTTTTTATATATCAATTATTTATTATCAATTTTGTATTTAATTAAATTAATTCATTAAATTTTATAATTATGATTTTTAACTTTATTTTATTTTTATGAGTTAAATTAAAATTATTAATTTAATTTTTTAATTAAGTTATTTCAAAATTGATTTTAAATTTAAATTTGAAAGTCAAACTTTAACTTAATAAACGAGTAGTTAATGGGTTTCGGTAGTTAAACGATATTTTCTATTTTACAGGATTAGGGTTTGGGCAACATAAATGAAAATAACCAGGTGGTTAATCAGGTTCAGATATTATAAAAACTACTTGGGTTCAATATCCCAAATTTAGTGGGTACCCAACCTGTTTACATTCCTAGTTTCAGATTCATAAATTCTGACTTTAGTTTCATGTGTGTTATACTGGGTATGTACTGCTTATAGAAAGTCACTAAAAACACCTCCCAGCATTACTATGACCAAGTTCACCATTATTTTTTCTTCTAATGAGCCTAAACTTTCTTCATAACCTAAGTCCATTTCCAATTCATAACATTTCATCTTATGATTTACATCTTCTTACTTGGTCACTTGTTTATGCTATTTAATCATATATCCATGCTCATGCAAAAATCAACAATTCTATAATTCATCTTTACTATAGTCTAGATGCTATTCTCTATATTAGGTTATATGCCATCTAAGTACTGAATCAAAAACAGCCTGAATTGATATTAAATACAAAAGATGAGTATATATACCCAAAGTGCTCACAAAAGTCTCCTTGGAGAGTTGGGACTATATTTCAGGCTTGGGACTATTCAGAAAGCTCCAAAATACTCCCCCAACTCCGTACTCAATCTGAAAAATTTAAATAGCGTTTAATGAGCAAGGCTCAGTAAGTCATTTATATAAGTGCAGAGTTAGAATTATACTGTTCTAATGCAAATGCATGATGTCATGTGATGAGGATTCGCTATTATCATTCTCTTATTCGTTATGCAACATATACATGTTATGCTCTCAAGCTCAATTCAACTATACCTCAACATGTCATGAGATGTCTAAGTCATGAAATCATAATATGACTTTTAACATGTAACTATATATGGAGTGCTTGCAGTCTTAAAACATATAATACATATTCTTTTAAAACATGTTCAAGACATGCAAAAATATCAATACATCTCAGTTTTACTTTTAAGACATGCTTGAAGTATGCAAGCTTTTTCATTTGATGTCACATATACTTTTTGAAGCATATTTCATGTCACGTGCAACATCAAAATACTTTTCATATGCTATAAAAACTATATTGAGTTTAGAGTTCATTTCTGTTTTCAAAACCATACTCTAAACTTCATTTCATGTCACATGTACTTTTGAAACATATTTCAGCTCATGTACAATATCAAATACATTTCATATGGCATAAAGCTATATCGAGTTTAGAGTTCACTTCTATTTTAAAACCATACTCTAAACTTCATTTCATGTCATTTATACTTTTGAAGCATATATTATGCCATGTACGATATCAAAATACATTTCGTATGCCATATGACTATATCGAGTTTAGAGTTCATTTCCGTTTAAAACCATACTCTAAACTTCATTTCATATCGTTTGAGACTAGGCTAGATCCCTATTTCACTATCAATAAAGACTTAGATAACTGTAGCTAGTAGTGAAGAATCATATCATCGTCCCTTGGAAACCACTAGGGCGCTATCTATGGCCATAGACCTCATGTCTCTCAGCCCCACTGATCAAGCAAGACTGAGACCTGTCCATGACTATTGTCGGACAAGCATCTATGCCTAATGAGTAATCTCCAATTAGGTGGCTTCCATTATGCTTTATTGAATTTAATTCTCTTAAGGTGCCTATAGTCTCCTAAAGCATTCAATCTTTCTTATGAAAATAGTTCAATGTATGTAATGCTTTTCTTAAGATCATTTACATATATATATATATATATACACATACATATGTGAAAACTACAATTTCATTCTTTTCAAAGCCATTCAAGCATCCAAAATATTCTTATAAACATGATAAGAATAAATCATTTCGAGTTTCATGTATAGTAAATAAGGCATGCTTAATGGCAATAAATTCAAAAAAATGAAATGAAAACCGTAAAATGGAATGCTCATGGATTGCATAAATGTTTATCATTTCATCTCATGATGTCTATGAGTCTATACCATACCGATTCATTCCCGGTTAATATCTCACCACTATGGTACTTTATCAAGTCTACTATCGTACCTACATTTCATTTCATTATATCCAATCTCTAAGTATTTAAATCATTTTATCGTAAGATTCAATCCTACACAGGATAATCCTACTTCTGCGTTATATAAATGTCTTACCTAATGCGATGTTAGTTCGAGTGTGTCTTGTGATTAGGTAGACCGTGTCCATCGTCCTCCCGTCGTGCTATGCCTTCACAATAAAAATCCGACTTAATAACGTCTAGCCCATTTCTATATACTTGAAAATTTAACTTCCAACTTAATATGCATATATAGACATATATATTGATATTCATATATACATATACATATATATGTACTCACTTAATATTAATATAATTCAAATTCTCAAATAAGATTTATCTCACCTTCATACCTCTCTATATATATGCATTATATTTCCACATATATATATATATATATCCTTTCTTTCTAATCCCTTTTCCTTCCTTTTTATTTCTTTTCTTTTCTTTGTCTCTTACCTTGTTTTCAAGTAAGTAGCACACACACACATATATATATATATATATATATAGATATTCAACACTAACATAATAATAATTCTTAAATCCAATTCTCTCATCTTCTTACATATATATACATATATATGCTACTATACATACACATTTATATATATATATATCTATTCCCTTTCTTTTAAATTCTTTTCCTTTCTTTTCCTTTCTTTTCTTTTCTATTTCTTTTTCTTTCTTTTCTTTTACCTTAGTATCTCGTTTGACCATCTTGTATGAACACCTTCCATAGTAGTCTCTAACACCCCGTGAACAGCCCTTGTACGCCGGTTGTAGCAACCACCAATGCCGCCCGTTCTGCCCAATTGAAAGCCCTTCGTTTGGAGACTGGAAACACCTAACTCAGCCACCAAATGCCTTTTCCGTTCAGCCCTCTCCAAGTCCTAACCTAGCTTCCAAGAATTTTAGCCCACCTTTGTTTGTTTTCAGCTCGTGAAACCACCCAAAACAGCCCGTCGTTTGCCCAAGTAACGCCACCTGAAGATGCCTGAACAGTCCCAGTTTCCTCGCCTGAACCAGCACCAAATGAAGCCTTTTTTCCCTTATTTTCGGTGCTTGGTTCTAACAGCCAAATGCTTGTTCCAATGCTCCTTTACTACCTCCAACTCAGTCAATGTGCATGGCTTTATCCTTCCTCACCGAATGCCATTTCTGTTTCAATTTTCAGCGTGTGATTTGGGAGGAAGAAAATGTGGGGTGAAGGAGTGAAGAAACGAGGGTTAAGGGCTACAATGGTGTAAGAAGAGAGATATGAGATAGCTATTATTTTATTTCTTTATTCTTCTCAGTTTCAATTTTTTTTTATATGTGAAGGCTGCTATAAACAAATTTTTGGCAGAGCACTTTTAGATTTTGGGTGGGATTTCCCACCAATTTCGCACTACAGCAAATTTGACTTTTAACGGCATATATTTAGCGGCGTTTTATAACGCCGCTATATTCCGTGTTTTTAATCACATCGCAGCGTTTTATCTAAAAAAGCCGTTTAATTAAAAAAAATACCCAATTACGGCGTTTTTCAAGTAAAACACTGTAAAGTTAAAAAATAACAGCGTTCATTTCTTAAAAACGCCGCTACCTAATAAATATTTTAAATAAAGAATATAGATAATTTAGCGGCGTTTATCTCTAAAAAACGCCATTATGTTTAAAAAAAAATTATCTATTTTAATGGTTTTTTTGTTGAAAATTGGAAATAAAATTAAACAATTTTTCTTTCGCCGATTCCGATCGTCGATCCCAAATCCTCTCTCTTCGATTCTCTTTTTTGGATGCTCTTTTTCCTCATTCTCTTCTCTCTCAAAAAGTCCCTTATTTTTAGGGTTTCTAAACTGCTGAAGATCTATTGATCGATTTGATACAAGTAAACAGTTTTCATCATTCACGCATCACAATTTCCCTCTTCAATTTCCCCTCCTTTTTAACCTTTGTTGGCGGTTCTTCTGGCGATGGGGAAACGAACCACCATCGTGATTTCCTCGTCGGAGGATGAAGATTACGAGCCTTCTTCGAGGTTGAAAAGGAGCTACGAGAAGGCGAAATCGAGGTCCTCGGTTACTCGTACGAACCCTAGTAGAGCCAAAAAGCCTCGACTTCCGAGCTCTCATTTAAGTAAAGGCTATAGCAATGCAGACGAGGTAAAACATTTTCCTTTTATCATAACTATTTTTGCAATATTTTTTACTCTTTTTAATGTATATATATATTTTTCTCCGAAATTGTTGTTTAGTACATATGAGATTAGATTTGAAGATTTTGATGAAGTTTTGAATGGGTTCAAGGTTTTTGCTGGTATGCATTTTGAGTGTGTGTTCTCTGTAATATTTTGCTTATATTTCCTTCAACAAGAAATTACTATATGCCTAATTGGAAATAAAATATGGTCTAGGCTCTAGAAGGAGCAATTTAAAGGAATTGTGGGTTGATAAACACAAGCCCCGTTCCATTGAAGAGCTTGCTGTTCACAAGAAAAAGGTGCGAGTCAATTTGGTTTTTACTGTCCATAAGAATATTTTTAATCTACTTATCCACATATTCTCTTCTTGTTTGCAGTAGGTTGAAGAAGTCAAGTCATGGTTTGAGGAAAGATTGAGGACTCCAAAGGTAATTTTATTGTGTTAAAGTGGGATGTTGTGGTTGTTGTCAATTGCTGACTACGAATAAGCAATACCTTTTTATTATTATTTTCCATCTTACTTGAGAAACTCATGTCCTTTTCTTTAGTATTTACAGGGTGAAATTGGTGGCTCTGTTCTCATCATCACTAGGCAAGCTGGGGTTGGAAAATTTGTAGGTTGTCTTGGCAAAGATAATTTTTTCTAGAATCAAAATTTCGTTTTTCTAAATGTTGGACATAGTTGCAGAGAATCCAGATAAGTTCAGAATTGTGGGGCTTGCTGCTGGTTCAAATGTGACCCTTCTTGCTGATTAGGTAGCTAATCAGTTTTCACCAGTTATGGTAGCTTACAATGCATTAGTTTTTCCAACTTTCAAGAGGAACCATTTGGAGATGTCAAACTTGCTCTTGAATAACTTGATCCATGGACTAACATAGTTATGATGTTATAGTCCACTCATACTTTAGTCGCATGTGGTCGTGTAGTATAATCTCATATAAAGTGGCTTCTGTGATGCTTAAAAGTTTTAGAATTAAAATCATAAATAATTCTCTTTGCACAAAAGATTTAACATATGAAATGGGCATCTGTCAAAACCTTGGGGGATGATAATGTTTCTGCATATAACAGGTGAAGAGATTCTCAACTGGTTGTTGTTAGAAATGAGTCTTTGGTAAATGAACTCAAAGAGGCTTAGGCTGATATGGAACAAAAGCCTCAAATTATTCCTGGAGAACAAGGAGTTTTTGAGGTAGCCCATGATTTAGTTCATTATTTCTTTTATTTGACTATATAAAGCCATTTTCATGTTTAAATAGTTAAGCTTAAAAATTTTTCCAGGTTGCTCACCATCCAGATGCCGTCAGTGTAGTTACAAGGATAGTAGGCTGTGCAGGACTGAAGGTAGTCATCGATCTTATTACTTTTTCCCTTGGTTTGGTCATGTTCCACAACCTGCCTTTGCAACCCTACGATCCTTAACTCCTAGGAGCATTCTGTAAAGGCTGCATATAAGATTTCTTGGTCTAGTTTCAAATTTGTGATTTGATTATAGTACTTATGTGGACAAACCACAGAGAATCATTTGCAGATCTATTTCTGCATCCTCTATGTATAGCCTCCTTTGCACCCACTGAATAAAGTACATTGAAGATATTATGAACTGCAGTTTACTGTCAAGCTTTAGGATATGTAAATAGAAGCAAACAATTTGTTGTTTAAAAGTAGATTATATTGATCTTGCTAAAATCTCCATCTTTTATCTCTTTGTAGCCTACAGTTGCTGCCATAGAAGCAGGGAAAGACATTTGTTTAG
Organism: Heritiera littoralis; assembly: GCA_031772115.1. Lineage (NCBI taxonomy): Eukaryota > Viridiplantae > Streptophyta > Magnoliopsida > Malvales > Malvaceae > Heritiera > Heritiera littoralis. The sequence continues at coordinate 1,688,684 of JAPDPK010000148.1, forward strand.
CCAATAAAGAGACCTTGATTGCCGGTGGTCCCTTCGTCCTTCCTCTTGCTTACAAGCATAAAGTAAAAATCCTCCTAGCAGATTCGGAACATTCTGCCATATTTCAGGTATGGAACTATAACTTAATGAATATGATTATCTAAAAATTGTTCGTAGTTCAAAGATTCTTTGTCAATAATGTTGTTTCTTGTGGAAATTTGGCATCTTTACACTTTTCTTGGTATAACTTGTTGCAACAACTTTTTTGTCTTCTCATTTTGTCCCTCAAGTCATTCTTGATAATTACAGAACAAGCTTATAGAGTTGCTTTTTGTTTCTTCAGTGTATTCAGGTATTACCAGAGGGTGCACTTCGGCGTATTATTTTGACTGCATCTGGTGGGACTTTCAGGTGTGGAATCATAATTTACGTTAGAATGGTTAAGTTTGTAAGTTAGGATGATTAAGCTGCATTGAGCCATTTGCTCACATTGTTTCTCATAGGGATTGGCCTGTTGATAGATTGAAAGAAGTTAAAGTAGATGATGCTTTGAAGCATCCTAACTGGACTATGGGTAAAAAGATTACTGTGGACTCTGCTACCCTTTTCAATAAGGTTTAGTTTTATCAAATGTCTCATTCAAAATTATGAGCAGTGTACTTTTCAATAAAGTATGTTAGTTGTTTAAAATTATACCCTGGTCTAAATTACTAGCATTAAGCACTTTCTCGTATATGACAGGGTCTAGAAGTCATCATTGTTTGATTTGCTTATTTTCAGGATTCATCAGTGCTGGCTCAGTTGGGATGGGCAGATATGCACATTTCTGGGAGGATTGAAAACTGGCATTGTAGGGAGAACAGGCAGTGGTAAATCAACTCTTATACAAACTTCCGGATGGTTGAAACTGCAGCAGGCCAAATTATAATTTTTATGTCAAATAGGAGACGTATTTTATATCTACATATATTTTTACATTACACTTATTTTGTATATGAACAAGCTGACCTATAGCTTAAAACTCTTAATATTGTTCATAGTTTCATCATTCCTTTATGTTCTTTTCCATGTAATATTATTTGTATAATGTGTATTGTGTATTATTTGTATATTGTTTGTATAATGTGTATAATACAACTCTTATTTTGTATAATATGTATTGTGTATTGTTCATAGTTTCATCATTTCTTTCTGTTCTTTTCCATGAAATGTGTTTTGGTTGTATAATGTGTTTTGTATAATCCATTCAAAACACCCTTATGCTAGCATCTTTAATGAGATGTGAGGTTGGTTGAGCCGAGGTGACTAATGAGAGTGAAAGGAGAGGATTGAGTAAAGGCATTTGTAATTGATTCTCCTTGTTGTTTATTAAAGGCATGCAATTGATTCTCTTTGCCGTTTATTAAAGGCATGCCTTAAGGCATTAAGTGAGCCCCGGGTTGCTCAGGTTGTTCACGTGGTTGGAAGGATAAAGTAAATTTTAAAATCATATAATTAAAAAAAAATCTAACTTAGCGGCATTTTTTTTGCAAAAACGCCGTTAACTTGCGGCCATTTTAAACGCCACTAGTGTAAAATTGCCGCGAATTTAGCGGCGTTTTTTGTAGAAAACGTCGCTATTTTTCCCGACATTGACAAAGCCGGAATTTTTTGCGGCGTTTTTTGCTAATGCCACGATAGTTTAAATGCCGCTAAAAAATAAAAAAAACGCCGCTAAAAGTACATTTTGCTGTAGTGCCGGTCATGTCCCCTTTTTTTTTTGTATTTTTAATATAATATAATATATATGTACTTTAATATAATATACATATATAAGATTTATATATATATGTATATATATGTTATTCACTATATATATATATACACATAGGTACGTATTCCTATTTATTTATTTATTCATTTACTTATTTATATATTTTTGTATACTTTCCTATTTATTGTATATTCACATACTTATTCTTATAGTTATACATATAATTATGAATGTAAATATAAATATGAATATACATATAAATATCAATATAGATATCTTTACTTATATATACCTATTTATATGCAATTAACTTATTTCTTCATCTTTTTATTTATATTTATATGCAGTTAACTTATTTCTTCATCTTATTATTTATTTTTATCTCATTTAGTCCTTATTATTTACATATGCATTTGTATGCATTCGTACATACGTTCGTTGCATGCATGCACCTTTACACATGCATGCATGCAAGTTGCCTTCTTTTAAATTTGGTTTATATGTGTACGTAGCCCTTTTTAAGTGTAAAGTTATAGCGCCTTTCGTTCTCATTTACTGTGCACTTCATATATCGTATATTTCACATTACTCTTAGATACTTGACTTCTATGAATACGTACCATAATCTTATACTTGAAATCTCATAAGTACATCGTCTCTTTACGTCGCTAAATTACATAAGAGTACATATTTAGCTAGGAAAAATTTCGGTTCTCACATCTGGCTATGGTGCAGGCTGTGGTGCCGGCTAAACATTTACTAATGGAGGTGGAGGATATGCTACTTTTGGTGCTAGTGCTATATTAAAACTAGCAATAAAGTCTGCCACTACTCTTTCTAGCCTGGAAATTCTTGTATTCGAACTCTCAGGCTGTGGAGGGAGAGCTGGCTTTGGCATTGGCTTTGGAGATGGCTCTAGGGAGGGTTGAATATGCCTGGGGTGTCCCCTTCCCCATCTAGTACCCCTTCGCCTTTCAAACATACTACACCAACACAAATACACAAAGTCGATTTTCAGTTACACAATTCAATTATATATTCAGACAAATATAGTACTACTTGGGATGTATATCATTTCTAGTTATAAGACACTGACAGATATTAGGCCAACCTCGTTCTGATAGCAATTTAACTATTATGGATTGAAATATCAAATATATTTTGCTAATTTTGATACTAACTTAACTGTCACTGACCAAAATAGCAAATATTTAACCAATTTCACATAATCAAACCACTTACGGCTGGGCTGTTTACAGTGTCAACTTATATTCGAAATAAAATTTACTATTTTTTATACAAAAACCAGGATTCAAATTCCAGACTCCTAAATATAAATATAATTAATTCTTGAGGTCTAATAAAACAGCTAACTGATAATTTACATCCCAAGCATTATGTATACTATACTAAAAGTCTGAATACATAACAAAAAATGTCGTATACCTCGACGAAATAAGATGGTTGCTTGAGGGATATCAAAATCAGGTCCTCCAGATGCAGACCCAAACTACTGCAGATAATTTGGGAGTGGGAAAAATAAAGGATTGAGCTAATTGCTCAGAAAGAAATATGTATAGGAAAGCTGATACAACGTATCCTATATGCAATTAAAATAATATATTTTCATATGAAAACCATGAATTGATGACATAATATCTTTTAGGCACGATTTACAGGAACGATACTATAATGGATTAGATAACTATGTGGAGTACAGAAGGATGCTTTGGAGCACCTCACGTGTCCTAACATGCAAGTCCATTGTAAGGAATTTAGTAGCATTTAATGAAATCACAAATTCAATAATATATTTAATACTTGTGACAAACAAAACATTTCTTAAATCCTTTAAAATCATAATTTACTCTGTAAATAATATTAAATCGTGTGGCTATTATTTCCAAACAAATAATTCAAATAATTATAATTCACAGAACATATTATTCAAATCATAAAACAGAAATAGAATATAAATAAAAAATCGGAAACAAATCAAACCTGGGAGTGCCTACATCTATGTTAACCAGGGATCTACTATCCCAGTATAAGTTTAGTGGAGACTAGGCTTCACCTAATAGACACATGCACTATAATAGACGTATGGCCATAGTCAGGAGGCCACAATGTGTACACTAGCCAGGTGACACTTGTGGGAGATAAAGACTGGGCTAGAGTCATTGGCATCAAAATAGAACAGAAATGCATGTACCTGCAAGTAGCTACGAGGCCAACAGTCTCAAAACATTTCATAAATATTTTCAGAGTTGTTTACGGAGATAAATTTAATAAATCATGCCTTCAATAAATTCACAAGGAATAAATTTATAATTTCAACATAATTAAACATAAAAAAGGCATAATATATTCTCAAAACAATATTTAAACATTTAGAATAATTTATTTAAATACCACAGAGTATGTAAAAATATGTAAGTGTCAGAAAATAGATAAAATGAATAAAATATCGTAAAGTCTATTCAATAATCAAATTTGTTATTTAATATACATTAAATCATATTTAGAAATTTAAACTTCAAACACCTAAAATCATTTTGCTTTCATTTCTAAAATACCACGCCAAATGGTGAATTTTTAAGGTTTAGGTTAACTTAGAAAATTTTCGGCAGCATAACGGTTAGTTCTAACCTAACCCCCTGCACGAAAACAAAGCTTCAAACTATAGTTTCAATTTTTCAATTTCCAACCAAAACATCAATTCCAATTTCATAAAAGGCAAAATTTATCAAAATCAAGTAATGAGGTAGCCACATGCTTCATATATATATATATATATATCCCTTATCTCTTAATTTCACAGTATCCTACTCTTTAGCATTGGTCGCACCATCTGACCTCTAAGCTACAATTTGCCATCCAAACTAGATAAATTTACCATACTTTAATTAAAAGAATATTTAAATAATTTAAATACTAATACATTGTCTGTTGCAGCTCTAAATTCAGTCTAATTTCTACCGTGCTAAAACTACAACTTGTGCTAAACACCTTCATTTTTGAGTTCGATAACGCCCACAGTCTTATATTAATTTGTACATTATTTTAGGACCTAAAACACATTGAAATGAACAAAGAATTCATCCTCCCTTAATGTTGGCTAAAACACCTTGACCATCCTACACATTGAATTTCTCTAAATTAAGCTTCCTTACTTATTCCAAACTCATTCTACTAATTTTCCACATCATTTCTACATGAGTTTTACATGGAATGGCATCAAAATCTTGCCTCCCTAGTCATGGCCAAAACCTTTGAAGATCCAATTTCATGATTTTAATTTGATTCAAGCTAAAAGAAACATAGAAACATCTTAAACACATGGTAGTTAACTAGAAAATCATGAAAAAGTTTAAGCTTCTCACACAACTCACCATGGACGAATTCAATGGAGCGCTTAACACTCTGATTTTTGTTGTTTGGTACTTGATTTTGGCACCAAAATGTAGAGGAGGTTGAGGAGAGTAAGGTTGGTGAAGACAACTTTAGATTTTAGTGTGATTTCGGTTAGGTTTTTCTCACTTTCTCTCTCTTCCTTAAGCTCACGTTAATGGAGGAAATTTGGGTGCTGGTTGCTGCCAAAAATGAACAAGGAAGCTGCTGGAAATTGTAATAAAAATGATATTTTATTGGCCAATTTACCATTTTGCCCTTATTCTTAAAGAAACTTTCCAATTTTACCCCTAAAGTTTGACTTATTTGAAAACAGTCCATCCAATCTCCAAAATATTTCATTTAATCATAAAACACCTCTATTTAACTTGCACTAATAGTTGATGGGGCTTTTGTTGCTTATTTGGGTGAAATTCCGAAATACCCCAAACCATAAAATCGTGTAAATTTCTACTGTTACACCTAATTTATTTCATCAATCTACATGTTCTAAAACTTTATTTCATGAAGAATTATCTATCACAGACAGTTGGTCAAAAGTCCATTTGGTTTGACCGTTATTCACAAAAATTTCGATGGCTTATAGACTAAACCGTCATTTCTCAAATTGTTTCTCATTTTTCGAAACATGCATAAATATTCGAGTTTAAGATTTGGATTCTTACCATTATAATAATTTCGGCCCTGAATATCGAATCCATCAAGTTTCACCTCCATCGGAACCCTAGAGGATCAGTGGGGCCTACCTTCTAATTTGCCGTTTACACCTAAAATATAATTTACATTTTTAATAATTATAAAATATTCGATATTCTTAATTATGTAAATAAAATTAAATAGTAATTAAATATACAGGGTCTCACACTTCACTTCCTTTTTGTACTCTTGGTATTTTCCAGTAATGAATTCCTTGTGTTTTTCAAAAAAAAAAAAGTCATGGTTCATAAACAATTGAACAAATTGAGTCTGGTCACCTAAGTAAGAGTCCGCAATCAATGTGCAGGGATCTATCTTTCCTATAATTAAATAAAATTACACTAATTATATCAAAGCAATTAATTCATATACAGCACGAAACTATTTCCTATTGAAAAAAAAAACCTAATTGAACCTTTCTAATGTTGAATAAAAAATTGTTTTCACCTAAAATATAGCTGTGAAGACCCTAAAATTTTCGTATTGAGTTTGTAAATAAATGAATGAATTAAATAAATTAATAAAATAAATAAATATTTTATGCATTAATGATATAAGTTAATAGATATATAAATGCACATACAAAACCTAAGCGCATGTATTATAAGTCATTAAATAATTAAAAAAAATAAAAATATATAGATGTGTGTATATGTATATTTATTTAATTAAATGAATGGTACAAGTGAATTAAATTAAATGCTATATACATGTGAGTATAAGAATAAAATACATATATGTGTGTGTGTGTGTATATATATATATATATATATATAAAATAAATAAGAATATATATTAAGTATAGTATATATATATATATAAATTTAAAATAAGGAAAATAAAGCATATATATACACTACTATTATATATATATATATATATATTAGACATGAAAAAAAAAATTATATAATTAAGATAGGAAAGATAATATATATAATATAAGGAAATATATAGAATAATTATATAAAATAATAATAATAATAATAACTAACTCTAACGACCGAAAATATTAAATTCTCGAACCAACTTTTTCTTTTCAAAACACTTATTCACATTCAATTAATTTCTATTATATGGTTTATATTCGGTGTCAATGTAAGTTTATTCTATAACTTTCAATATCAATTAATCTTTATAACTTTAGAATAATTTATCTACGAATATTAAATATGAAATCAGAGTATAACCCACAATATAAAATTTATACTTTTGTTAATATCAACTTATTACAAGTACATTTCAACTAGTTCTTTAATATTCTTGACCTTATACTATACGATTTACATTCCGTACTACAAATGCAATTGCTATGCATACACATGTCTGAATATAAAAGCATAAGACTTAAAATATACCTGTTTACTCGATCGCTTAGACTTCTAGAAATTTCTTTGTTCTACCATACAGCACCAGTTACCACTGCCGATTAGCTATCTGAGATGGTGAGTAAAAGGGGTGACTTGGGGAAGCCCAGTAACAAATAAGTATAAGAGAACTGATACTATGAAATCTATATACACAAAATCATTTAATTCCTAACAGTACACTAAGGGATAGTTTAAGAAGGATACTATAGTCAACTGGGTAACTAGATAAAGTATGAGAGGTACTTTGAAATACCTTTCATGTCCCGGTCCCTAGTTGCAACTATCGGGAGTAAACAGTTGATGATGTAATAAGTAAATAGTATAAATCAATTTAAAATCACATTATGCAGTGATTCAATAAATAAACAGTTTAGATGAATCACTTCTGTAAACAGTTCAGTATGAAAATCCAGTAACAATACAGTAAACACTTTAAAATTTTTAGTGTAGTTGACATATAAACAATTTAGCTCAATATCAGTAGTAAATTCAATTAATTAAAATACTACAATGGAGACTAGGCAACACCGTATAAATATCATGCCATAATAGTATCCTAAGAAGGGAGAAACAATAACAGTAAGACATATGGGCATAGTCACAGTGGTGTCCACAGTGTGCACTGATCAGGTGACAACTGGGACGCTGATGATATGATTAGTATCAATCAGCAACAATAACAGTAACAGTCAATCAGTATGATACGGGGCCTAACACTCTTAAAACAATTTATAGGCAATATAAATATCTTTTAACAAATTGATTTTAGTAGTTAAATTTTCAATCAGTCCATAAATGTATATTTTAAAAATATAAACAGTTTAAGGATAAAAATTCATAAAATATTCATAGTAGAATATTCGGTTCTAAAATTATTCTATTTATCTGTAAATAAGTTATAAAAACATGCAAGTACCTTTACATACATAAAATTCAATAACATAAAATTTTAAATATATAATATCAGGTTTTGGTATGCACATGAAATTTCCACAAAGAAATAAAATTGAACTTATTAAATCTTGCATTTTCACTATTCAGGATATCATAATATAATTCTATAAATTTATTAGAAATTTCGACAGCATAACGGATGTTTTTATCGTAACCTCCATGCAGGAAAAACACAATTTATAATCCCAACAACAGTTCACAAAAATCTAATCCATTTCATCTCAAAATAGTTCCATAAAAAATCATTTTCAACATAAATATGTATTTACAGTATCCCTACATCATCCATACTTATCCGTTACCAATTCAGTGTCATCATCTTTTCTTACAGTCCCGTTTGCAGCATCGAACTAGTAGGCAATCACATATTCGCCTACGTATCCATTTCTATCCACTTCTGCTTAACTACAGAAATCAATATTTACAATATAAAATATGTATTCTATATCTCAATAGTTTTCACAAAATGGTTAAAATTTCATATTACTTTTTAAATTTCACCTTACCATAGTGAACAATACACCATGGCCCTTAATCACATCGTAAATAATCAAGGTTCATCTATTTCCACAAGGAACACATCATCATTATCAAATCATCTCAATCATCGTGTATATATATATATATCTCGATATTCACAAATTTCCATAAGAACACATCATTATTTTCAATCATTTCGATCATAATAAGTAAAATCAAGATTTACAGCTTTCCAAGAGGACACGCCATCATTTTAAATCATTCAATCGCAATATATAAAAAATCAAGATTCATAAAATACCAAACTACTAATTTTCGTATCCAACTAAGTTTATGAAAAGATTCTAACAATTTCCACACCACCTGAAACATAGTTCTTTATTTGTTCCGATACTTGAACGCATATCAAACCTATTCACTAGCTACTCCATCCACTTTCAAAATTCCTATCAACATTCATCACTGTTTTTTTCCAAATTTTAGGAACATATATCACTTATAGTTTATCAATAGCCATAGTTACTCAACACATACTCTATTAAGACCATGCATCATTTCATATCTTCTTAACATATGTTAATATCTTACCAAATTATTAATTTGGATTCAACCTCACTTCAGCACCATTGACAATTTCACAACAATTCTAATGAATATCACAATATTTCAGTGAAATTCACAACATTTCAACTAAACCCAACTGATACAATATAACCTTACTTTTACCTTACATAAATAACTTACCTAGCGTCAAAATTCACAAGTTAATCTCTCTCAAGCTCTGTCAAGCTCCAATCATCCCTTACATAATCTCTACAATCTCCAAATCATATACACACTTAGAAAATTCTGTAAATTATTCAACAATTTATTAAATAAATAACAATAAAATAAACTAAATTTCTTTACCCTTCTTTCTTTCTTTTCTGTTCTGATCCTTTTTTTTCTAGCCTTCGTTGAACCTACTGTTGCTGCCCAAGGTGACAACTTCCTCGCCATTCCACTTCGACTGGCAGCTGCAGAGGTGACGAAGATAGCTTCGGCGAGGCACCGGCGACAGTAGAGGCATGGCGTTTCCTTTCCTTTTTTTTCTCTTTTCTCTTTTTTTTCTCCTCGGCGGTTCCAGTGTTTTCCACCGACGTCACTCACTTCCACTCCTGGATCCACCCTCATCAGCGCCAACGAAGCGACAGTGACGTGCGGATCAGGTGGCGCCAACCAGTCTCTCCTTTCCCCTTTCCTCTTCCTTCTCTTTTCTTCTTCCTTTTCTTTCCTTCCTGATCTACTCCCCTCCTTTCTCTTTCATCGTCGCCAGCCATTCCTCTCCCTTCTCTTGCCGACGTTGGTTCCCTCTCCCCGTCTCTCTCTCTCCTTCGTTTTCTCTTTTTTTTGGTTAAGTCTGCATATGCGGACTGATTCTGCAGCTTCCTTTGGAAGCTTGCCAATTTTTTTTTCATTTATTTATTTATTTATAAATATGTTTATATATAATATAAATTTATATTATAAATATCTTTTATATCAACAATATTATATATATTCTTAACATACAATATATGTGTGTGTATATATACATAATATATTTATATATATTTAAAATCTATACTTATTATGCATATATATATTGAGTTAATATATATATATATATATATATTAAAACATATTTATATATATGATTTATATTTGCTATATATATAGTACTTAAAACATATATTTTCCTATTTTATTATTTATTCTTTTATATATACATATACACTTAAATAAAAATAATCTTCATCATTTATATATATACATTTATATTTATATATACCTATGTACATATATATATATTTATATTAGTATATATTTATTTCTTAATAAATATATACACATATACATATATACATTTACTTAATTAAAGAGGTAACGAACAATCTATATCGATTTACTGTAGATCTCTATTTATTTAAAATTTAAATTCCTTCATACCTAAAATAAATTTTTAAAATTCATAATTCAAAAGTGAGAAAATTCTCGGTTATCACTCTAAGCCCGATTGGCTTCTTGAAGAAGCCAATTAGTAATGTGGGGCAAGAATTTGAAAGAAACAAGCAGAGTACTTGGGTCCTTTGCAAACCAGAAAAAATAAGGGAGTGCACGTAAGAGAAAGAAGGGAAATCACGGCAGAGAGAAAGAGAGACGAAAGAGGAAAAAGGAGGAAATTGCTGCAGCAACTAGGGAAAAGGGAGCCAAAATCGAGAGAAGAGAAAGACCAAAGCTGCAGCTATAGAGTGTAGCGAGAGAGCTATTGTGTCGACATGAAACATAAGCTTTAGGGCTGTGCAGATTTGAAGTAGCCATGAAGGAGATTCATTTTCAGGTTACAAAACTCAAGCATGAAAACATGAAAGAGACAAGAGGCGATTGGGAAAGGAAGAAGAGGTAGTCACCATTGCTGCCTGAAGAAGCAGTACTTGAAGAGGAAACAGGGAAAGAGGAGGAAACCTGGGCAATTGAAATTAAGAGCTATTGAAGGCTAGAGGAAAGGGTCGGACAAGGATTATAAGGGTGGTTTAGAGTTGTGTGTAGGAGATCTTTTAGGCTGATTGGGAGGAGTTTGAATGCTTAATATAAGTTAGGTTTTTTTGGCTTTCTAGGATAGTATAATGAAACTGGAAATGGCTGATCAAGGGGCTAAATGAATGGTGCGATTATGAGAGCTGTAGTGGCATGTTTTAAAGGCTGAATAAGGTTATGAATAGGAGAGTTTTAAGGACCAAAACAAAAGCACAAGGGTGCTGTTTTGGTGTTTGAAGTAAGGCATTTTGTGCGCTTGTATAGGACAAAACCAAGACTGATTGTGGCTGACCTTAGAGCCAATTTAGTGATCCATTTTCTGCTAGCAATGATATTTTAAAAAAGCAAGGTTGGTTTTAGGAGCTAAACTTGGCTCATTGCTGGTGAGGAGTGCAACAACCATGGGGATGTTGTAAACTACCTTAGGCTAAGTTCAAAGGAAGGTTTTCATGGTATCTGGAAGGAAGTAAAAAGCAAGGAAAAGGTGGCTGTTTATATGTGGAAAACAAGGGTGCCTAAGGTGGTATTCTTGGTTGTGTTGGGTTGCCATTAAATGGTCTTTGAACCCATTTTGGGAAGCCATGGAAGGTCCAAATAGGGGTAAGTGTCTCTCTAAGTTTAAGTTTAAACATGTAAAATATATATGTTTATATACCTAATATTAAGAATGTGAAATGGTGGTAATGGCAGCAACCATGAATTGAGCAATTAAGACCAAACAAAGAAATAAAGCTTGGTTTTAATAGATTATAAAAGGTAAAAGTAAGGCCTTGCATTGTTTAGTTTAAAGTCCAAATATGTATGATTAAATGCATGTTATTACTATGATGAGATTGGCAGATATGCATTGATACACACACACACACACACGTGCGAAAAGTATACAATAGTAAAGAGTTGAATTCGGGAAATAAACTTAGATAATTATGATTTTGTTAGACGTGTGCCTTAGCACGTAATTCAATCTAATGGCAATGAGTTATTGAGACAGAAAGTGAATTGTATTTGTAGTGAAACGGAGCAATGTTGGGGCTTGATTGTGGATCGAATGCTCGAAGAAGATAATCACTAAGCGTGTAAGGTAAGTTAGTTAAGTAAAGCTTCTTAGCACCGTGTCGTAGGAACGATTTAAGTTTTATCGTTATTTAGATTCGTTCTTAAATTAAGCGATGCCTTGCTATTAATTTAGGCAACTGAGGTAAGCAAAGGTAAAATTAAAGTTACTATTGAAATGTGATCTTAGACATTGCTTGGCCTGGACAGAAAACCATGTTTTTTGGTTTGTATGTTGTGGCCAGCCAAGCTTGCATGTTTAGCGAAGAAGTGTGCACGTGTTAATTGAAGTATATAAACTTTGTTGTTGTGTAAGCCAAAGCTAAGTGTACTAGTGCATGGCATGCATTAATTATACGAGGTAGCCATGCAAAGTGTGTAGTGGCATGTCATTGATGCATACACGATTCATACATAAAATGTTTTGATTCAAGCTACCTCATGTATAAGTTTTATAACGACATTGCATTATATCTTAAATTGCAAAGTCTTGGTTTTGAACTGACTTTTGAAATGAATCAATAACTTCGCATAGTTGAAACTCAAAATTGGTTAAATTAGTGTTTTGAAATCCATGGAAGCTAAATGCTACACAAGAAATACATTTTCAAATCCGTTTTCGATTGCAGGTAGACCTATTGACCTTCGGGTCACTTCGAGCCTATTAAGCGTTGCTTGAGGTTCCATTACCCATCTATTGAGCTTTGTGCTCTAGACTTTCAGGATCAATATATGCGCCTTACGAGTCTCGTGCTCTAGGCATTATTAGGCTTGTCTAGAAAACTAGCGACAAGTTCTAGCTCTTGACTGATCAGCAAGATTGGAGTATTCTATGGCCATAGATATTGTACCGTAGGAGCCACCTCTAGAATCCTAAGGGACCTACATGCTATACAGATACCTTTTAGACTGTGGGAGCCACCTCTAGAATCTTGAAGGACCTACGTGCTACACAGATATCGTTCGAACCGTGGGAGCCACCTTTAGAATCCTAAGGGACCTATATGCTACACGGATACCTTTTGAATCGTGGGAGCCACCTCTAGAATCCTAAAGGACCTACGTGCTACACGAGTTCCTCAATGCGACACTTCTTCTGTTGCTAGCTACGATGGATGTCATTATTGTATCAATGAGTGGGGTTTTTGCCAAAACTTTATTAGATATCCATTTGATATCGATTTCAGTGGTTTGAGGCTTTTGCCTAAAAGTAACAAGTGATCCAATTGATATCGTTTTTCAGTGATTTGAGGTTTTGGCCTAAAAGTGACAAGTGATCTTATTGATATCATTTTTCAGTGATTTGAGGCTTTTACCTAAAAGTGACAAGTGATCGTATTGATATCATTTTTCGGTGAATTGAGGCTTTTGCCTAAAGTGATAAGTGATCGATTTGAAATCGTTTTCAATGAATTGAGTCTTACGCCTAAAGTAAAAAGCAATCTATTTAAAATTGTTTTAAGTGATTTAAAGCTTATGCCTAAATTGAAAAGTGATCGATTTGAAATCATTTTCAGTGAATCGAGACTATACGCCTAACGTTTAGTGATTATTGTTTTGTGAGCTAATTGATTTATCAAAATACATAGTTATTAATTTTAAACAAATGCACAGTTATTGATTTATCAAAGTGTATAGTTATTGATTTTAAATGAATGCATTGCAGTTAATTTATCAAAGTACGTAGTCATTGAGTTAAAACGAATGCATAGTAAGCGATTTATCTAAATGCACAGTCATTGATTTAAAACGAATGCAAAGTAATTGATTTCTCAAAGTGCACAATCATTGATTTAAAACGGATGTAAAGTAATTGATTTCTCAAAGTGAATAGTCATTGCTTTAAAACGAACGCAGTGTGTTGGCTCTCTAACTAAACCAAGAGGGGGTGAATTGGTTTTTAGCTAACCTTAAGTTTGTTTTTCGATTCTTCTAAATTCACTAGCCTATATTGATGTTTTTTAAGTTCTCTAGGCTATAGAAACATGCAATTCAAATTCAATACAACAAACACAAGATAATTACAAGTAAACAAAAAAAGAAAGAAAAAAAGTACACAAGCGATTTATAGAGGTTCGGCAACCTTGCCTACATCCTCTACCTTGAGACGTGTTGACTTTATAACAATACCGAGAGTGGGTGAATCAGTTTTTAGCTAACCTTATATTTGTTTTTCGATTTTTCTAAATTCACTAGCCTATATTAATGTTTTCTAAGTTCTTTAGGCTATGCAAGCATGCAATCCAAATTCAATACAACAATCACAATATAATTGCAAATAAATGAAGAGAAAAGGGAAAGAGAAATGTACGCAAGTGAATTATAGAGGTTCGGCAAACTTTGCTTGCATCTTTTACCTTGAGACGCTCCCAAGGATTTTCCCTAAATTCACTAACTTGAATTTGTCTTTACAATCTCTATTTTTCTAGGCTCAAGAGAAACCTCTCCTCCTTTTTTTTCTAGGCTCAAGAGAAACCTATTCCCTTCTTTTTCCGGGCTCAAGGAGTAAACCTTATCTCCCAATTCTCACTTACAATTTAGCACTCAAGGGTTCACTCCCTTTTACAAGATATGATTGGGTTTACAATGGGTGTAATCAAAGAAGGCCTTTAGGTAGGCAAATGATTACTAAGGTTAAGCATAAAAAAGCCTATACAATATTTGTGCTAGTTTATACAAGGAAGATGAGAATGATAGAAGATATTGAATTCTAGCTCTTGAACTTTTTAATATGCTTGAAGAAGATAAAGAAATTGAAGAATGATATGTCTTGGCTGCTCTCTCTGTTTCTTGAGCTTCCAAGCCTCTATTTATAGTCCCTGGGATGTATTCTTAACGTTGGGTGGAGCCAAAAACGAAAGTTACCGTTTTATCTCACAGAAACTAGCCGTTGGAAGCTTTTCACGTGTTAAGGGATTGATCCTATGCCTTAGGGGATCGATCCTATGCTTCATTCCACGTCTTCCAGGCATTCTGCCAATAGGGGATTGATCCCTTCCCTTAGGGGATTGATCCCATGCCTCATATTTTGCCTATTGAGCTTTCTGGAGCATTTTGCCACTTAGGGATGGATCCCTTAACATGGGGGATCGATCCCTCATCTTAAACCTGCACTTTTTTGGGCCATTTTGGGTTAGAAATGAAGTGATCTTTGGTTTTAATTCACCCCAAAACATTTATGAATTTTATAGGAGTTTTTCTTGACTTTCTCAAATTAAGATTTAGTCCAAAAACTTATTAAGTAATTTTCTAAACTTGTGTTCAATATATTCTTGAGAAAATTACTTAATGAAAACATTCAAACTCATTTTGTAAAGTATTAAGACCAATAAGAATATACAATTAAATCATGGTCTTAATGTTTGATATGAACACTTAAAATGGTTTGAGAGAATCATGTGTGATAAAACAAATTTACAATATGAAAGAAACATTAAGGCTTACTTAAGTTTTTGTCATTTCAAAATACATATATCAATTTAAAGCTAACAAGACGCTTCCAAGGATTTTCCTCAAATTTACTAACTTGAATTTGTCTTTACAATCCCTCTTTTTCGCATGCTCAAGAGTAACCTCCATCTTTTTTTAAGCTCAAGAGAAACCTCTCTCTTTTTCAAGGCTTAAGAGAAACCTACTCCCCCTTTTTTTGGGCTCAAGGAGTAAACCTTATCTACCCAATTCTCACTTGCAATATAGCACTCAAGGGTTTACTCTCCTTTACAAGATGTGTTTGGGTTTACAATTGGTGTAATCAAAGAAGGCCTCTAGATAGGCAAATGATTACAAAGGTTAAGCTCTAGAAAAGAAAATCTAAAGTATTTGTGCTATGAAATACAATAAGATGTGAGGGATAAAGGATGAAGAATTTCTAGCTTTTGAATTGTTGTTGAGACTTGAAGAAGATGAGGAAGACGATGAATGTTGTTGCTCAGACATTCCTCTTGCTTTCTTGAGCTTCTAAGTCTCTATTTATAGTCCCTTGGATGTATTCTTGACGTTTCTTGGAGCCAAAATAGAATGTGATCGTTGTATCTCACAAAAACTAGCTGTTAGAGTGCTTTCCCGAGGTAGGAGATCGATCCTATGCCTTAGAGGATTGATCTTGTGCCTCTTGCCATGCTTCCTAGGCATTTGGCATGAAGGGATTGAGCCCTTCCCTTAGAGGATTGATCATATGCCTCAATTTTGCTTCCTGGAGCATTTTGCCACTAAGGGATGGATCCCTCATCGTGGGGGATCAATCCCTCCACTTATTCCTTCACTTTTTTGGGCTAGTTTGGGTTAGAAATGATGTAGACTTTGATTTTAATTCATCTTAAAACATTTTTCAATTTTGTGGAAGTATTTCTTGACTTTCTCAAATGAAAATGTGGTCTAAAAAACTTACTAAGTAATTTTCTAAAGTTGTGTTCAATATATTCTTGAGAAAATTACTTGATGAAGATATTCAAAGTCATTTTATAAAAGATTAAGACCAATAAGAGTAATCAATTAAATCATGGTCTTATTTTGATAAACATATTTAAGAAGGTTTAAGAAAATCATATAATTGGTAAAGCAAATTTACAATATAGAATCAAATACTTAATATTACTTAAGTTTTTGTCATTTCAAAATACACATGTTAATTTAAAACTAACAATCTCTCTCTTTTTGATATGACAAAACTTAGGGTAAATTTGCTTTAAAAATTCTTTGATGAAATACTCCCCCTCAAATAAAGTATGGTTTTAAATATAAAGCTTTCCCTTAATATGAGCATGGTTTTTAAAAGAATTTTCCAAATCTCATTATTTCTCCCCCTTTTTGTCATAGCAAAAAGAAGGTTAAATAAAAATTATGCTCCCCTCTCAAAAATATGGCTTAATAAATGTGAGAACAAAGAAATATGCTCCGTCCAACAAGAAATAGGTTAATACATGGGACTTATAGCACAAATACATAAATCAATGTCCATAAAACAATTATGAGATGTTTATGCATGCGAAGGATATTACTTGTGATCCTATACCAATTGTACATAAATAATTTGCAAGAAGTTCCCAATTGGTAAGGAATGAAGCAAGTTGATTATAAAGTATCTACTAACTTTTATAACTTACTCATTTCAATTCTATCAAGCACTTAGATACATCAATTGTTCTCTAAGGTCCAACTAAGGTGCATGTCAATACATCATGATTATGAGCTGAAATTAGATGACATATCATATGCATTTAGCTCATAATTCATTTTCAAGTAAGAATGCGCTTAGAATTAATACATATATCAATTAACCACAAGTTCTACCACAAAAGTATCTCACGCAAAAGTTTCCAAAATAAATTCTTCCCTATTTTTCATTTCAATCTAAAGAGAGAAGGAGAAGAATTATTGTCAATTTAAAGCTCATACCAATTGTTACCAATGGTTGTCTTAGACATTTTGCATGATGCTAATTATTATGTGTGGTGTGCTTAGTGAATAATCAAGTCAAACATGTAAGAACACAATCACTCACCATCAAAACATGCATATGGATTAATTAGACATTAGCATCCTATCATAAAATATTAATCCATATTCATAAGCACAAATGGAAGATTCAAAATTTTATATCATCCAAGCACACACATTTTCTTCCATAGTTATAAGCACAAAAATCCTATGCTCATTTTTCAATTCAAATCCTTAACCAATTATGAGTAAGGAAAGCTTAAAGATTTTCATCTTAATCATTTAATAGCCATATCCCTAGTTGTTTTTATCATTTAAGGTTCTAGAAGGTATATGCTATTTTAACTAAAATGGCTTTACCCAAATGAATCAATATTATCAAGATAAAATGTATTTTATCATTAAGATTTTCAATCTATGAGTGAGGTCAAGTACAATTTCATGAAAACTAATATTCTTATCTCATAGACATGATCATTGATTCAACTTAAGCAAACATGCAAATTCAACATAAAAACAATCAAGATTCAATGCATTGAAATCAATCAAAGTGTATTTGTTTAAGTTTGCATTTATCCTTGAATGTTGATGTTGTCATTAAAGCTTAAGTTCTTTGGAAATTTGGCCATAAGAAAGATCTAAGTTTATGGATGACAAATTTTCGTGCATTCAAACATTTAAAATCCGTTTATCATCACAAATTGTAGGCCAAGGATAATTATGACTTTAGGTAAAGCTTTTTGTATCTCAAGTATTTTATTCACCTAAGTCATGTTTGAATTCTATCATTAAGGTCAAGTTATGATTACTTTATCATTCAAGCATATATATATATATATATATATTAACCTTTAATTATATATATTCCACTAAAAAACATATCATGATGTCTAATGGGAAATACGTGAGTCAAGCTATGAGATATAATCCTATAAGCATGCTTGACTAAGATGAACCAAAGGAATGAGCAATATCTATCATGCACAAGTTCATCAAATTCTCAAATATATACACTAATCATTGAAATAGTTCTCAAAACAATGCTTAAGCATTCATTGAAAATATATTTCAAGATTATTTCAAGATTTATGCAATTCATGAATGTCTTAAACAAGAAAAATGATTTTGCACTTGTAAGTTCAATGAAAAGTTATATTAATTGTTGAAGATAATACCAATTGTTGAAGTTGAGGTATGATACCAATGAAAAATGATTTTTCATATTGAAAAGATCATCAAAAAGAAGTTAAAACAATGAATTTTAAGCTAAAAAAGAAAGATAGTATGAAGTCAATGCAAAATCCTTTTCAAATTCAGTATAAATAGTGCAGAGAAGGCATTTTGCCTTGGGGGATCGATCCCTCATTCCCAGAATGCAAAAATTTTGCATTTTGGGCTAGAGGATCAATCCTGCATGAGGAGGAATCGATCCCTCATTCAACTTTTGTAGAATTTTGGCTTAAAAATCAACTTTGGAGGTACCAAAAGTTCGTTTTTGAGTATTTTAAGTCCAAGTAAAAGTTTAAACATTTGTGTAACATGATTTTGGACTTCTATGAATAAAAAATATGGATGAAAAATCATTTAACAATAGATTTCACAATTTCGGAAGGTTTTTTTAACAATAAATGCATATTTGGTTACATGAAAGGTCATTTTCAAAGTTATGCATATTTTGGCAAACCCAATATGCTTGGAAACACAAATATGTCAAAACAAACATGTTCACGTAGATTTTAAGCATATATATCATTAAATCACAAAACTTGTGAACATCATGCCATGATTTCTAATATGCATATTTTTCATTAATCCTCATGACATGGTATTTTGCATGTATGACATATTTGACATTTTTGGAGCACATAAATATATTATCAACTCATAGCAAATTAGCTCAAAATACAAAAATCCAATAATCACTTCAAAATCATCAAACATGCTTTTCATTCAATCATTCAATGCATCAAGAATTATCTATCAAACAATCAAAAATCATTTATCATGCCTTTTTGTTCATTCATTCCACTCATAATGCATCAAAGATCATTAATAAAACATCTCATCAAGGCACAAATAATAATAAATATTTTTTTTAAGGAATTAAGCTTACAAAACTCCTTTGATTGAGAATGCTTTGCCTTGATTCGTTGAATCCATCTTGAGCTATTCTTTGAGGAATTGTTGTGACCTTGTTAAAGGTGGATCCTCAAGCTCTTCCTCTTTCTCATTGACACAAACAATCTCTATGGAGATGTGTAGAGCATTTGAATTTCATTGTTTCATTGTAACTCCATGCTCTAACATTCGTACAGCAAATAATTTCAAGCATGCTTTAGTACCCAAATTTTCTTGGGTCTATGAGAGTTAGTGTTTACAATTTTAGATCCCTTAGGAATCCATTTTAATTTTAACTCATCATTATGGGAATTTACAACATTCTTTGGGATCCACATTATCTTAACTACTCTTCCTTTATATGTGGTTTTTCTATATGTGCATGCTTGTGAAGTGTGACCAATTCTATTGCAAAGTGAGCATGTGATTGATGTATCATGCATAGAAGTTTTGCATACAAGAAAATTCTTAAGATGAGTTTCCCTTTTATTTGCATTATATCCTAACCCATCTTTGTCAAAGAAAGCTCTTTGGGTTTCTAACATATGATCTAGCTTTTGTTGACCCATGTAGAATCTAGAAAATGAATTATGCAAGTTCATGTTCTTTTTCTTTACTTCATTAATTTCTAGATTTGCTTCTTCTAATTTCTTTTTAAATTCAAGATTGGCATTTAATAGCATTTCATTTTCTATTTTCAATTTAGCAATAATCTTTTTATACTTGGAATTCATGCATTGAAATTCATTTGCTAGTTCATTAAAGGCATTTTGTAGTTCATCAAAGGTATAATTATTATCTTCTCTAGAACTAGAACTAGCCTCATTATCACTAATGGCCATAAAGCATGAGTAGGCTATCTCATCATCTATGTTTTCCTCATCGGAGCTATCACTATCTCTCCATGCAGCCACAATTGCTTTCTTTCTAGGCTTCTTATTCTTTTCCTTCCTAAGTAAAGGGCAATTTAGCTTAGTATGACCTAGTTCATTACACTTATAGCACACTTTGGATTCTTTTTCCTTCCTACTTCACTCTCCTCTCATTACTTCTCTTTTTTGATGTCTCCTATCATTCTCTCTCTCCTCCATCCTCATAAATCTATTAAATCTTTTGGCAAATATGGCCATTTCCTATTCTTCCTCATTTCCACTCTTATCACTATCATCTCTAATATCATGAGTGGAAGACTTAAATGCTACCTGTACTTTCTTTGAAAATACTTCATTTTTTTCAATTTCATTTCATGGGTAAGTAGGGAACCCATTAGCTCATCTAGAGATAGGGTGTTAGGATCCTTTGATTCTTCTATTGTAGTTACCTTTGCCTCCCAAGATTTTGGTAAGTTATTCAGAATTTTCTTAACCATTTCTATATTAGAATAGGTCTTACCTAAAGCCTTAAGTCCATTGATTATATCATTAAACCTACTGAACATTTCACTCATGGACTCATTTTCTTTCATCCTAAAAAGCTCATAATCATGTGTGAGCATGCCTACTTTGGTTTCTCTAACTTGATTTGTCCCTTCATGTGTAATAGCTAATTTGTCCCATATTTGCTTGGCATTCTCACATAAAGAGATTCTATTATATTCATTGGGACCTAATGCACAAAAGAGAGCGTGCATAGCCTTGGCATTCAATTGTGCCAATCTCATGTCATTTGTGTCCCACTCATCCTCACTCTTAGGGATATCCTTTCCATCTACTTTATTTATTGAAATTTTGGGACCATTAACTATAACTCTCCACATTTCATAATCATTTGATTGCACAAATAACATCATTCTAGTCTTCCAGTATGAGTAATTATATCTATTAAAAAGTGGAGATCTAACTAATGAGTGTCCCTTTTCTCCTAGGGGTGTATCTATGTTCAAATGAGCCATTTATAATCGTTTTACTCGATAGATGTAAATCCAAATCAATCTCGAGCCCAAGCTCTGATACTAATTGTTGGCCCTATAACTAAACTGAGAAGGGGTGCATCGGTTTTTAACTAACCTTAAGTTCGTTTTTCGATTCTTCTAAATTCACTAGCCTATATTGATGTTTTCTAGGTTCTCTAGGCTACACAAGTATGCAATTCAAATTCAATACAACAAACACAATATAATTACAAGAAATAAAGAGAAAAGGGAAAAAGAAATGTACACAAGCGATTTATAGAGGTTTGGCAACCTTGCCTACATCCTTTGCCTTGAAATGCTTCCAAGGATTTTCTCCAAATTCACTAACTTGAATTTGTCTTTACAAACCCTCTTTTTCACAGGCTCAAGAGTAACCTCCCTCTTTTTCTAGGTCAATCTCGAGCCCAAGCTCTGATACTAATTGTTGGCCCTATAACTAAACTGAGAAGGGGTGCATCGGTTTTTAACTAACCTTAAGTTCATTTTTCGATTCTTCTAAATTCACTAGCCTATATTGATGTTTTCTAAGTTCTCTAGGCTACGCAAGTATGCAATTCAAATTCAATACAACAAACACAATATAATTACAAGAAATAAAGAGAAAAGGGAAAAAGAAATGTACACAAGTAATTTATAGAGGTTTGGCAACCTTGCCTACATCCTCTGCCTTGAAATGCTTCCAAGGATTTTCTCCAAATTCACTAACTTGAATTTGTCTTTACAATCCCTCTTTTTCACAGGCTCAAGAGTAACCTCCCTCTTTTTCAAGGCTCAAAAGAAACCTCCATCTTTTTCAAGGCTTAAAAGAAACATATCCCCTCCTTTTTCCCGGCTCAAGGAGTAAGCCCTATCTACCCAATTCTCACTTGCAATATAGCACTCAAGGGTTCACTCCCCTTTACAAGATGTGATTGGGTTTACAATGGGTGTAATAAAAGAAGGCCTCTAGATAGGTAAATGATTACAAAGGTTAAGCTCTAGAAAAGAAAAATTAAAGTATTTGTGCTATGAAATACAATAAGATGTGAGTGATAAAGGATGAAGAATTTCTGGCTCTTGAATTGTTGTTAAGACTTGAAAAAGTGAGGAAGATGATTAATTTTGTTGCTCAGACGTTCCTCCTGCTTTCTTGAGCTTCCAAGTCTCTATTTATAGTCTCTTAGATGTATTCTTGACGTTTGTTGGAGCCAAAATTGGATGTGACCGTTGTATCTCACAAAAACTAGCCGTTAGAGTGCTTTCTTGAGGTAGAGGATCTATCTTATGCCTTAGAGGATCAATCTTGTGCCTGTTGCCATGCTTCGTGAGCATTCCACCAGAAAGGGATCGATCCCTTCCCTTAGGGGATCGATCCTATGCCTCAATTTTTCATCCTGGAGCAGTTTGCCACTAAGGGATGGATCCCTCATCATGGGGGATCGATCCCTCAACTTGTTTCTTCACTTTTCTGGGCTATTTTGGGTTAGAAATGATATAGACTTTGATTTTAATTCATCCCAAAGCATATTTCAACTTTGTGGAAGTATTTCTTGACTTTCTCAAATGAAAACTTAGTCCAAAAAACTTATTAAGTAATTTTCTAAAGTTGTGTTCAATAAATTCTTGACAAAATTACTTGATGAAGATATTCAAAGTCATTTTATAAAAAATTAAGACCAATAAGAGTAATCAATTAAATCATGGTCTTATGTTGATAAACACATTTAAGAAGGATTAAGAAAATCATATAATTGGTAAAGCAAATTTACAATATAGAATCAAACACTTAATATTACTTAAGTTTTTATCATTTCAAAATGCACATGTCAATTTAAAGCTAACACATTGCAATAGACTTATCAAAGTGCATAGTCATTGATTTAAAACGAATTCATAGAAATTGACTTATCAAAATGCATAATGTTTTAGCTTTATCGAAGTGCATAATATTTTAGAATTATCAAAGAGTACATTGATCATTTTATAGAAGTGCATAGTGATTTGCATAGAGATTTACATAGTGATTGAATTATTGAAGTGCATAATGTTTTGAATTTAACCGAAATGCATAGTGAATTGATTTAATTGAAATGCATAGTATATTTGATTTAAATAAAGTGCATAATGAGAGTGTTTTGAACTAAAGTGCATGGCGAAAGTGTTTTGATTTAAGATCGTGATTGAATACCATGCTTATACATCACTTCAGCATAACTTTTTTCTACACTTGCATGTAGATTGACATGAGTCTAACATGCATTTACTTAAACTACTTACTAGCCATGGTTTGCTTACCCCTTTCTAACATCATCGCAGATCATACGAGTTAAAGTCCACGCTTGGAGTTTTGTGTGGGCCCTCAAAGACTATACCTAGTAGTGGTAGTTGCTTAAGTCCTCTGAGTGCTACTTTTATTACTTTTAAGGTATATGAAATTTTGCACATCACGTTGGTTGTCATGTATAGACATTATGTATTGCACAATACATGGCAATGGAATTTGTTTGGGATGTAACTTAAGAATTGTTCTAGATTATTATATAACTAGTATGATTATCGAGTACGATCTGAGATATTAATGTTGTATATCAAATATGAAGCTTGTGGAATATGGATATGCTTATTGTAATGATTCGGGGAATGTGTTGTGTATGATGATAT
Organism: Heritiera littoralis; assembly: GCA_031772115.1. Classification (NCBI taxonomy): domain Eukaryota; kingdom Viridiplantae; phylum Streptophyta; class Magnoliopsida; order Malvales; family Malvaceae; genus Heritiera; species Heritiera littoralis. The sequence goes on from JAPDPK010000148.1 coordinate 1,713,039, forward strand.
AACCTATGGATTGTGGAGTTGAGATGTGATGTTGGAAATATGTATATATTTTGCAGGTTGATTAACTGGGGAAAATTGATTATATATAAGGGGCGGTTTTCGATCTTTTTCTTTTGACCAAGTTAAATACTAAATTAAAATATTGAGGGAGTAAGTTGAATTGCCTTAGGAGTTAACCCTTTAGATAACAGCATTAAGTTAAATCGAAATTGAGAAAGTTGAAAATTGTTTAGTGGTAACACTAACAAACAAATACAAACTTTAAGTGAAAAGAAAAATTTAGTTCATAAATTTGGGAAAACAATGTAAGTGTGATTGTTAAGTGTATGTCACGGCCTACGGGTCCTGACAGATTTAATGGTATCAAAGTAAGGTTTGTCTTGTACGTGTTAGTGTCACTAGACTGTGATAGTGTTGCATCCCATGTACTGTGCAATGTCTTCTTGTAAACTTGTTGGTTTTTGACATATACCAAGATTGGTCTACTTTTGGTGTAGGTTTATATTTTGATTTAATTTAAAAATGAGGGGAATTGGGTGTAGAAGTTGGCCTTGGGAGACTAGCTTAGAGACAACTGATTCTACCCCCGAGTCTATCACCCTCATCAACTGCACTTGTTAAAAGGCTGCATATAAGTCAAAACCTCTAAGTTATCCTTTGCATATTAGCACTCTTTTTGAGAAATCTTAGATGAACGAGTGTCTATCGTCAGTGTAAAGCAAACGTGGGAGATAAAGACCTAGTAGCAGATCAGATATTGTTGCTCATGTGCGACTTTGAAGTTCTTATGGGCATGGACAGTTAGCCACCCCTCATGTTAGTTTATACTACAATAGGAAAACTATAACCTTCTCCCTACTTAATTTGGATAAGATATGTATTGATCAGTAATGAAGCGATGAGTGCTTATTGGTTCTGTTCTGAATGTATTGAAGTGTGCATTTCATGTGAAAGTTATCTAGCATTCATGCAAGACCCTGATGTGATATGTTCGAAGCTATCCAATATACTTATCATTAGGGACATCTCGATGTATTTTCAAAGGAATTGTTAGGTTTGCCATCGAAAAGAGAGACGAGCTTTCTATAAATGTACCCGTAAGTACTCAACTAATATCGAAGCTTCCGTATTGAATGCTTTGGTTGAGTTAGAGAAAGATATTTGCTCTTGAACTAGTAGAGAAAGCTCCCGAGAATGTAAAATTAATATGTGATATGTTAAGGACAGATCAGAGCAGACAAGAATCATACTGATGATCGGAGGAGACATTTAAAATTTCAAGTCGGAATTAAAGTATTTTAATGACTATTGGAATTTGAAGTTGTGATTTTGAATTATAGAAATTTGAATTTTGAGGGATTAGGTGATCTTAATAGGTTTCGATAAATTATTACTATCGATTTGACCTATTGAATTTGATCAGTAAGGATTGGACTTCTCCACAATAGTAGTAGAAAATTATTAGAACCAATCCATCATGTGTAGTAGGAAATGAGACTGTATCAATATGCTTCGAGAGGAATAAATGCCTAACCCCTTATGGATTCAAAAAGTGTATTGAATTATGTATATTTTGGAAAAGTATTTTCACCAGCCTCTATACTTTGAAAATAATACAACTCTGAAAACCATATGGATTAGAAATAATTGATCTAGAGACTATACATACTTTAAAATCGTTTGTTTTTTGAAATTATATAGTTTGAACAACAAGGATTTGAAAGTTCAACAATTTAAAATATATAGTTTGAAACTATTGTGAATTTTGAGAACCAAATGTGTGATAACCGTGAATTTTCTATTTTTGGTATTAATTACCCAAAAATTTAATTTAAATGTAAATAAATAAGCAAAAGTAAATAAATAAATTTATTTACAAGATGGGAATATTGTTGGAATTCTCGAAATTGATGAAGTGATGAAGTTGAGGAAATTATTTTGAATATTAAGAGATCCAAATTATAAGGAATAAAATGGGTATATTTATATATCTTTATATATCCATATATATAAATATATTTTTTAAATAAATACATATGTATATTATTATACATATATATATATGAAATATATATTATTTTAAATTAAAGTGTATGATATATATAAATTATAAATAGAAAAAAATATATATCTATATATATATGAAAATATAGTATATTTATATATATAAATATAATTATAGTGTATTTATATATATATATATATATATATATTTATAAATATAAATATATATATAAGAAAACAGAAACGGGAATCGGGATATACCCGATTCCCCCGTTTCTCCTCTGTTACAAACAGAGGAGAAACCCAAAAGAGAAGCTGGCGTTGTCTGCAGAAGAGAAGGAAGAGGAGAGAGAGAGAAGGTCGGCGGCGGCGAGAAGAGGAAGAGAAGAAGCGACCGGAGACAGAAAAGAAAAGAGAAAGGAGCGAAACGAAGCGAAAAAAGAGGAAAAAGGAAAGAGGTGGTGCTGCCCGATTCGGACACTGCGACCTTCGACGCAGGCAAGGGACAAGCCAAGGTGAAAGGAGGACCGGCGATGAAGGGAAAGAGGAAAGAGGGAGAAAAGAGGAGGAGAAAAGCGAATCGGTTGCCGCTCCAGATCCTCCGCCGTCGCAGCCGATTGGGAGGACAAGGAGACCAGAAACGGCTTCAGCACAACCTCGGCCAGCTATGAATCGGCTAAATCGACGGTGATAAAGGCCGACGATGGTTGAACTGGCTGAATCGGCTGATGGAGGCCAAACCGGTCTGAACCGGTTTAGACCAGAAAAATAAAAAGAAAAGAAAAAGGAAAAAGAAAAAGGAAAAAAAGAAAAGAAAAAGAAGGAAAGAAAAAGGAAGCAGAAGAAGAAAAATGGTAGGAAAAATTTACGATAAATTTATTATTATTATTCGTTGAATAATTTTAATAAAATTCTAAATCGAGTATGGAATTGAATTTGTAGAAAATCATACTCGGTGATTAGAGATGATGGAACTCGGTAGAAGTGGATTACGGACGCGACGTTAATGAGAAAGTCGCTAACACGAAATAGGTAAGGGATGCATATATAGCCTGTAAGGATATCTAGGTTGCATAAATTGAATATGCATGATTTTATGAAATTATTGGTGAATTGATGTGGTTGAAAATTATGGAAATTGGCTGGCTGTGAAAATATAAATATGTCTATTTTGTGCAGAGAGGCTAGTCAACCGGCAGTCATTATGTTGCCGAAAATTTTTAGAAAATTATGAAAAATCATTATAAATGATTTTCTTACATATGAAATAATTTCTAACACACAAAAATGAGGAAAATTATTATTTTTCATAAAACATAAATATACTGAATTTTATTTAAAAATATTCATGTTATTGAAATTGGTGATAATGAGATCACTGAAAATTCTCCCGATATGTGAACTATATGTGATATGAAAGGGAAGATGAAAAGACATAAAGTGAATATTTTATAATATTTTCTTAAATATTCACTAATTTACTTATATAACCTTTATGGTTTTATTCATGAATTTAATTATTTTTATAAATTCCATAAGGATAATTTATGATGAAAAACACTGTTTTGAGACTAGTTGGCCCCTCTATCATGTTGATATGTGATATGTGATACGTGACATGTGATATGTGATATGTGTAGTCCCGATCGACACCTGATCAGTGATCATCGAGGACGATTATAGACTATGGCCATAGATCTAACATGTTTTATTTTCTACCCTCCGGGGTCTATAGCATGATACGACTTGGGTGATTGCCCCAGTCTCCACTATGATATGTGACATGTTAAAAATAAATGTTTTTATACGATACGTGACATGTTAAAAGAAACTGTTTTATACATTATGGGAAAAAATTCAAAAAGGAATTTCAGTACTGTTACATAGTGTTTATTACTATACTGAGTACAGTACTACATGATGTTTTACAAAAGACATGTGATATGAACATGTGATATGTTATCAAAAGGAAGAAGAGTTTATAAATCTAATATTCTTATTATGATTTTAAATCGAATATTAGATTATATGTGACATGAACATGTGATATGTTTTCAAAGAGGAAAAAGGAGATTATAAATCTAATATTCTTATTATGATTTTAAATTGAATATTAGATTTAAATATGTTTTCAAAAGGAAAAGAGAAGATTATAAATCCAATATTCTTATTTAATTTTAAATTGAATATTAGATTTAAATGATGTAAATGTTATAAGGAAATGATTTTAATGGCTTATTTTGCTATTTAAAATACTGAACTAATTATGATTGTATAGTAAAATATGAAATGAGTTTTAATGAGAATGATGATGATTTAAACTAATATTCTTTTCAAAGATTATATGAATATTAGTTATTTTATTTAAATGCTTTATTTCATAAAAGCATTAAATGAAAACGATATGGAATGAAAAGGAAAAGGATTTAAATTACATGAAATTAATTACTCCCTACAGTTGCTTTTAGGTTCCGAGACAAGACAGGTATTTCAAAACACTTTTCGAACTCCATCCGGATCCTTAGCCGAATGTAGTATACTTCCTATATGAACCTAGCATACTTATAAGAATATGAAAAAGATTTTATAGCATATAGATATCTGGATATCAAGAGTAACATATAACTCCTTTACTGAGCCGTGGTTTGCTCACCCCTTAATTTTAACATTTCAGATTTTCAGTGACTGCAAGATCGTGCATTCGAGGATCTCGGCTGCGCATTTGGATGATGTGTGACCGCTCGATTTATTTCGGAGGTACAATTATTTGATTTTATATGTTCAGACTTTTGATTTATAGTACTACAACATTGTATTAATAAGGGGATGTAAGTATTGTTTACAAATAAAATTTGTAAATATGTAATTTCGTTATTTAATGAAATTACAGATATTGTGTTTTTAATGAATTAAAGTGAAAAGAAAAGCATCGCAGACAGCCCAACCATATAAGATGTGTAGAAAAACGTTAAAAAATGTGATCACGGGATGTGACAAAAGGGCTCTGCAAACTCTCCGTCAGTAGAGCAAAGATCGAACACGACATGTTATCAAAGGTGAATCTTGGCCTGAATATCAAAGAATTATTTGGACACATCATGCAAGATAACAATATATATATATATATATATAGATATATATATATATATATGATAGTTTAGATTGTGTGATATAAGACACATGAGATCATCTTGTTATGACATTGATCTTGGTTCAGTTTGATGGTTTTTGAATTATAAGAAGATGTATGGCTACAATATGCGAACTAAAAGATATGTCTAATTAGTAGACTTCTCAAACATTGAAAAATAAGGGTAATATGACGTAAGTGAATCTTTAAATAAGTGATAATATGTAAATTTGACTTTGAAATAATTAGACTTGGGTTCTATGGATATAAAAGATATGAGAAAGGAAATTAGCCTCACCTCTTTCAAGTAGACGTGAAAAATTTGGATGACCAAATTTCTTAAGGTGGGGAGGATGTGAAGATCCTAAAATTTTCGTACTGAGTTTGTAAATAAATGAATGAATTAAATAAATTAAGAAAATAAATAGATATTTTGTACATTAATGATATAAGTTAATAGATATAGATGCACTTACAACACCTAAGCGCATGTATTATAAGTGATTAAATAATTAAAAATAAAAAAATAGATAGACGTATATATATGTATATCTATTTAATTAAATGAAAGGTATAAGTGAATTAAATTAAAAGCTATATACACGTGAGTATAAGAATAAAATGCATATATCTATGTATATAATAAATAAGAATATATATTAAGTATAATATATATATTTAAAATAAGGAAAATAAAGCATAGATATATATATATACTACTATTATATATATATATAGATATATTAGAATTTGAAAGAAACAAGTAGAAAACCCAAGAGAAAGAAGGGAAATTACGGCAGAGAGGAAGAGAGACTAGAGAGGAGAAAGGAGGAAATTGCTGTAGTAACTAGGGAAAGGGGAGCCAAAACCGAGAGAAGAGAATGACCAAAGCTGCAACTATAGAGTAAAGCAAGAAAGCTGCTATGTCAACATGAAACAGAGTCTGCATATTTGACGCAGCCATGAAGGAGATTCATTTTTAGGTTATAAAACTCAAGCATGAAAACATGAAAGAGATGCAAGGTGATTGGGAAAGGAAGAAAAGGCAGCCACCATTGCTGCCTAAAGAAGAAGCACTTGAAGAGGAAATAGGGAAAGAGGAGGAGACCAAGGCAATTGAAATTAAGAGCTACTAAAGAATGGAGGAAAGACATCGAACAAGGGTTTTTAAAGGTGGTTGAGAGTTATGTGCAGGAAATCTTTTAGGCTAATTGGGAGGAGTTTGAAGGTTGAATATAGGCTGGGTTTTTGTGGCTTTTTGGGACAGTATAATGAAACTGAAAATAGCTGATCAAGAGGCTAAATGAATGGTGCAATTTTGAGAGTTGTAGTGGCATGTTTTAAAGGTTGAATAAGGCTATGAATAGGAGAGTTTTAAAGACTGAAACAAGAGCACAAGGGTGCTGTTTTGGTGTTTGAAGCAGGGCATTTTGTGCACTTGCATAGGACAAAATCGAGATTAATCGTGGCTGATTTTGGAGCCAATTTAGTGGTCCATTTTCTGCTAGCAAAGATATTTTAAAGAAGCAAGGTTAGTTTTAGGAGCTAGACTTAGCTAATTGTCGGTGAGGAGTGTAATAACCACGGGGATGTTGTAGACTGCCTTAGGCTAGGTTCAAAGGAAGCTTTTCATGGTATTTGGAGGGAAGTAAAGAGCAAGGAAAAGGTGCTGTTTATGTGTGGAAAACAAGGATGCCTAAGGTGGTATTCTCGGTTGTGTTGGGCTACTATTAAATGGTGTTTGATCCCATTTTGGAAAGCCTTGGAAGGTCCAAATAGGGTTAAGTGTCTCTCTAAGTTTAAGTTTAAACATGTAAAATATATATATATATATATGTTTATATACTGTAGACACCCCATTTTGCCCGGGGTCTTTTAATGTTATTGGACTTACTGGGTTTGATAATTAGAAGATGAATCTAATTTTTGTATTACTATCTTGTTTATTGTTAAAAAAATAAAAAAATAGAAAAAAATAACAAAAAAATAAAGTGATCAAAGAAGGGAAACTTGGAAAAAAAAATCAGAATCTTAAAAGTAAGGCAAAGTCAAAAATTTGAAAATTTTAGAAAGAAAATCAAAATTAATGAATGAATCAAGTGAGAATCAATGAAGATACAAGTCAAATTCAAATTGGTGCATGGATGGAAAGGAAATAAAGTTGGTTTAATACCCGTATCAAGAAAAGGAAGGAAAATTAAATAAGAAAAGGGGAAAAAGAACTCCTTATTTTCGAGTTCAAGAGAGAGCCTACGAGGTTTAAAAGGGGGAGGCTGGTCGACAAAAAAGGGGGGACGGGAAAATAAAAAAAACAAAAGAAAAACCCTAGAAAACCTTAGAGGAAAAGATATAAAGCAGACGAAGTGAAAAGAGAGGAGGGGGGAAAATAAAAAAACAAAAGAAAAACCCTACGGATCCTTCATCATCGTCTCCCTGTCATTTGCTTTGCTCCCTGCCCCTGCTTATCGAACCTACTCGCTGCACTGCTGCCCTGAACCGAGACTCCCCGCTGCTGCGCACCTACTGTCCAGCGCACATTCCAGACTACACTGCCGATTCCTGCCTCAACATCGTCGCACCACTGTCTGCTCCTTGTCGTTGTTTCACATTTGCTGCACCTAGTCGACATTGCTACTCACGACTATTGCTGCAAACAAGGGAGTTACGTGTCTCAATTCTTGTCAAATATCATTGCCACCTGCTCGCATTTCACGTTTGCTAGATCTCTGCCACTGTGATATCTCATTTGTTGCAATAAGGCTCTGCAAAGAATAAAGGTAAGTTACAAGTTGACGTGATGGTGCCATTAAATATATGAATATATTGGTTTTGTTTGTTAGATGTTTACTTAAGTAAATATTTAATTGAATAATAACATCCAGACCAATAAGTAGTTAGGTTAGCAGTAAACATATCAATCTAATTAATTTGGTTTTATGTGATCTAATTTGTGAGTGATTTGCATGCTAATATTTAATTCGATTCAATTTAATCACTTGGTTTTAATTTGTACGTTCATAAGTTAATGGTTTGGTAATTAATATGTGATTTTGCATGATTGATTTATTTGCATGACAATGTTATGATATAATAATTTGATTTGCATGCCTAATTACTAATATTTAATTAAATATTATAATTTTGCATGATTAATTGAAGCGATTTAACATAGGATTTATGATAGATATTTTATGTTCTCGCTTGGTGTTCATTTTATAAGATAGGAATTAGATAGAAAATAAAAATATTAATTAATTATCAAAAATAAGTGTAAATTATACCGATGATGACATTTTGAGAAGGTCAATTGAGACATCTTAAAAATGTCTAGGTGAGGAAATTCTTTCCTAAGTTGAGCCAAATCGATGGAATACTTTTGAAAGAATTTTCAATAAATTATAATCCATGTTTATTCTTAGTAAATTAAACATGAATAAAATATAAATGAATATAGATAAATAAATATAAATACGAGAACATAAATTAGATGAAAAATTAAATAAATAGAATGAAATAGCTTAGATTGAAAATAATTAGTAATTAATAAGATTAGATAACAATGAAATAAATATGAATTATACCGAGAATGAAATTTCAAGGAAGTCAATTGAGACTCCTTGGGTATTTCTAGGTGAGATGATTCTTTCTTAAGTTGAGCCAAATTGATGGGATACTTTTGAAAGAGTTTTCGATAAAATATAATTCATGTTTATTAAATAAATATAAATAAATGAAATAAATAAAATAAAAATAAATTAGATCAAGATTAAAAGTAAAGAAATTTAAATAAAATTGGATAAGCAAATAAATAAATGAACTAAATAACTTAGAATAATAAATAAGAAATAAGAATTAGATTGAGAATTAGATTTTATAGAACGAATGTGAATTGTACCAATGATGAAATTTCGAGAAAGTCAATTGAGACTCTTTGAAATTTCTAGGTGAGGGAATTCTTCTTTAAGTTGAGCCAAATTGATGGGATACTTTTGGGAGAATTTTCAATAAAATATAGTTCATATTTATTTTAAGATTAAATAAATATAAATAAATAAAATGAACAAAATATAAATTAGATAAAGACTACGCTTAAATGAATATGAATAAAAATTAGATAAATAAACAAATGAATAAATAAATAAATGAATAAATAAATAAATGAATGTGACATGAAGACAAGAGTACCATAAAAATAAAATAAGAAATAAGTATGAATTATGCCGATGATGAAATTTCAAAAAAGTCAATTGAGACTCCTTGAAAATTTCTAGGTGAGGAGGTTCTTTTTGAGCTGAGCCAAATTGATGGGACGCTTAAGAGTGAAGTTTCGATAAAACATAATTCACGTTTATCTTTTAAAAATAAGATGAATGAGAATATAAAAATAATTAAAATAAATAAAAAGTCCAAGAAATTTATAAAATGAATATAGAGTCAAAATTAGAGATAAGATTAATAAATAAAATATTAAAATTTATCCGACGATGGAGTTCAAGAAAGTCAATTGAGACTCCTTGAATATCTTGAGGTGAGGGGAATTTCTGAGGTTGGAGCCAAATTGATGGAAAAATCTTAGAAATTTTCTCAATACATAAGTATATCGAAATTAATATGAACTCAAAGCAAATTGTAAAGATAACCTAAAACTAGTTGGTACCATTTTAGGATGGGCGTTGTAAGGGTGCTAATCCTTCCCTACACGTAACCGTACTCCCGAACCCTAGTGTCTTTGAATGTAGATCAAGCCTTATCCTTAGTTTGAATAAGTGACCAATCACACCTAGGTTAGAATGATTGGTGGCGACTCTATATCTTTGTATCTAGCTGTTAGGTTTTCTCCAAAACTTAATACGTTATGACAGTTTGGTGACTCCGCTAGGGAAGTTAGAGGGTCAAGCCAACAATTGGTTTTAGGTTATCTTAGATTCATCTTAAAAGTGTTAAATTTTATAAAAGAAAAAAAGACATTAATAATTACATATTCTTTCAACACACACTTCACGTACATTTGCATACCTCAGCCCTCTACCCAGGCTCTATCCTTTTAGGAGGAAGTAAAGTAACTACGCTCTCGTGAGGTAATACCTCCGCAATGGCTAGCGAAATACTCCCACTCAAATTGAACCTTTCCGTTTGTAACCTGTGATGGGTGAGGATTGGGTGCCTTACTAGTCCTATGTGGACGGTAGTGAGGAACAATTTGAGAACCTTTAGAATTCTGACTTATCCAAACCAAGCATATAGAGAAACCTAAGAAGCCAACTTAAGTTAGAGCCATGCCAGCTCATCTTGTAGAGATAAAGGATCAGGACACATGAAGGAAAATTTGTTCTTTTCAAGAAATATAATAATAAAAAATCAAAATAAAGAAAATAAAGAGATGAAATGTGTCTATTCATCACATGAGGCTTTCCTTTGATTTTGCGATGCATAACATGTCAATTTGAACATTGCACCTATACATCTAGACATTTTTTGTCATACATAAATTGAGCATGCATCTCATACATAGGTTTGTATGCGCATATCATGGCATCTTGACTTAGAGTATGGTAATAAAGGTGAGAAGATAGCTCGGCCATCAAAATTGCCAGTCACCCACACGATACTTGTTTGCAAACAAGAGTAATGGAGAATGAGCAACTGGCATGAATTGATGGAATTGAAAAGGTGCAACAAAAGATTGTCAGGGCCCAAGAAGAATCTAGGGAACAATTGGCCAAGATGATGGAGATCATGATGAGCTTGGCAAAAGGGAAGGGAGTTGATGAAGACACTAACATTAGAGAGAATCCCCAAATGGAGGACCCCATCAAGCAAGAAAAGCTTAGGAGGGAAGTGTTTGAACTAGGTTCTCATGAGGGGATGCATCGTATGTGTGATATGTTAAAAGAGAGACTGAGGGCTATCGAAGGGAGCACTATTTATGGAAACATTGATGTGGAGAAATTGAGTTTGGTTCCTGATTTGGTGTTACCCGCAAAATTCAAAGTCCCCGACTTTGAAAAATATGATGGAACTAAATGCCCATTAGCCCATATTACAATGTTTTGTCGAAACATGGCAGGGCATACTAATAATGAAAAGTTGCTAATCAACTATTTTCAAGATAGCCTTATTGGGTCCGCAGCAAGGTGGTATGTCCAATTAGATAGAGGACGCATCCATTCATGGAAGGATCTTACGAAGGCCTTCATAGCTCAATATAAACATGCAAAGGATATGGCACCAGATCGATTATTCTTCCAGAATAAGGAAAACAGAGCTACCGAGAGCTTTAGAGAATATGCTCAGAGATGACGAGATATTGTCGCTCAAGTTTAGCCTCCCCTCACAGAGAAAGAGACGACAATTCTATTTGTCAATACACTTAGGGCTCCATATTATGAGAGAATGATTGGTAATATCACCAAAAACTTTGCAGATATGGTACTTTATGGTGAGATAATCGAATATGCTATAAAAAGTGGGAAGATCGAATGGGCAAATACAATGAGAGGTGCAACATTCAATAACGAGAGTCAAGATGTTCAGGCTGTGACTAATGAAAAGCAGTATGAAAGTTATACCCCATATTACCAATACCCTATGCAACAAGCCCACCACCTTTGTCCAAATCCTTATCAATCAACTCCTCAAAATGGTTTTCAACCTAACTTTTGTCCTCAATCACTCTCCACCCTACCAAACAATCCAAGAAGGCCAAGAAATGGTGTAAAGAGATTGCCAATTCCAATTTCTAAACAATTGCCTTTGCTAATAAAGAACCAGTATTCGGTGCCTATGCCTTTGAAAGCAACTCCAAACCTAGCAGGAAGGAGTTATGAACCAAATAGCAAATGTGAATATCACATGGGGGCAAATGGGCATTCAACAGAAAAGTGCAGGCAATTGAAGGAAAAGGTTGAAGAACTCATCAGTAGTGGTGTCTTGACTCAAGAACTTATTGAACAATGGAAGTTTGCTTCTCCATAAGCCAAGTTTCCTATGTGTAATTTGTGGATGTGAGATGTTCTCAAGATTCTTGAAATTTGCATCAAGTTGTTTTGAAATGCTTTCCATATTTTTCTTTCCAAATAGATGAAATAAAATAATTTTGAAAACATTGGTGATTGTTATTGAGAATGAATAGACCTAGCCATCACATTTCCAGTATACTTTCCGATTCAATGAAAACTTGGAATCCATAAAGACACACAAGCTTGAAATTCATTCATTTTTGCTTACCATGCTAAACTTTTGAAGTCAATGATCTTCGTTAAGGCAATGAGCAATGAAATGATCGATGAATTTGCAAAACTTTTTGAATTGTTTTGAAGGACCAATTCATGAAGCATTCTCTTAAGGACTTTGTATTTGGAAATTTGATAAATGTTAAGGCCAAGCTAAGAGTCCCAAACACATCAACCCAAAATTCTTTCTCATAACTTGAACTTTCTAACTCAAATCATCTTTCGCTACACCTTGGGGCAAAATGATTGAAAGAGCCAAGCTTTTGATAACCTCAACTTCTTTTAATGGCCATTCTTAATTTGATTGATATCCTTTTTCTATTTTAAACCATGATAATTAAAATCATTGCATAAGGCCTTCATAAAGTTGAGTTGATATATTCTGGGCATGAGTTGTGAAAAAAAAAGTGAAGAAAAAGGAAGTGAAAAAAACAAAAGAAGTAAAAAAAAAGGAAGAAAAAATTGATTGTGAAACCATGCACGAAGGATATTCAAATGATTTCAAAAGCCAAATTTTCATCTTGAGGATTGGTTTTCAATAGAAGTGTCAATATTTGATGTGACAAATGGCCATATTTCATATTCCTATTACTGAAATGAAATCATCCCTTTGTTACCCCTTTTGAGCTTATTGATTTCTTTCTAAATGAACCTTGACCAAGGATCACCCTCCACATTAGAGAGGCAAATACATCAGAGGAGTTTTACAAGCATTAGTGATTGGTCTTATGTCAAATGCAAGAAAATGATGCCCTTGTTAAAGGGCAAATGTGAGAAGAAGGATATGTGAAGATGGAAATCAATAAGAAAAAACAAGAAAATGAAAAAAAAAATGAAAAAGGTAGATGTGAAAAAAAAAGAATAAAAGAATAAAAGAAATGAACGAGAATAAAAGGTTAGAAAAGAAAAGAAAAATGCTTCGAAGAGTGGGAAGGACAGATGTTCACAATCGAAGAAATGATCCTTGGTTTGATAAACCTTGAAAACACTTATTTTGGGCCTATTTATCCATTCTTTGAAAACCCTAAACCTTGGCCTACGGTACATGCTTAAAAGTCCATTTTGATCAAATAAAGATGCTTGTATTGAAAAGCTTTTCTTTGAGAAACCATCATCATTATTTAGTTTGGAATGAAATTTGAATTCTCAAATGCATGGTATAATAGTCAATAAAAAAAAAGAAGAAAAAAGAGAATGAAGCTCTAGGGTGAAAACCCATGAAAGGGCAGTCTAGAGCAAATTTGAAACAACTCAAGGCCATTGTTTGTGACTATGTTAAGGCAATAACAAGAACAAAGAAAAACCAGAGGAGTGATGCTTTCAGTCAAGACATTTTGAGAAATTCAAAAACCATCACTTTGAAATTTTGACTTGAGATTTGTATCTTTGGTTTCCTTACCCCGAAACTTGAGCCATCACAGCTAGTCTTGACATTTGTTAAAGTCCACATATCAATTAATAAAGAGAATGCTAAAATGGATTGTGTTATGTGAAAATTACTTTTACAAAAGGAATTTTGATTTTCAAGAAATTTGTTTCATTTTGTGAGCCAAGATGAAGAGACATTGATTAATAGAACCTTTCTTGATAACCAAACATCCTTGATGCACTAAATCAGTACATTTATTCAGCTAGTCCAAGATATGACTCATTCTATTTGTTCTCAATAGTAATCACCAATTTTTAAGAGATTAAATGTCAAATGTTTTATCTTGGAAAATTATTATGTGGGGCAATTTTCTATTTTCAAAAAGAAACTTGAAGAAGTGAAAAGTGAGAGTTTTGTGATTTTATGGGGGCAAGTTCTTGTTTTAAAGAAATCAAGTGTGGTGATGGTGTTTTTAAGACTATTCTTGGGGCAATCTTTTGTCACAGCCCGTGACCCTATTTTTCAGCTTATTCTATACATCTTATTTGGTTGGGCTGTCTGCGATACTTTACTTTTCTTTTACATATAAACAATTTCATATAAAGTTATTATATGAATTACATCCCCTATCTTACTTCATAAGAAAGTAGTACTGTAGATATGTCTAAATACAGAAAATAAATGATCGTACCTCATGTCATAAGTCGAGCTATCGCATTGTCCCCAAATGCGCAGCCGAAATCCTTTAGGTGTCAGACTCTCAATCTTCGAAAACTTGAAATGTTAATATTAAGGGGTGAGCAAACCACGGCTCAGTAAGGGAATTATATGCATACTTGATATTCGGCTATCTATATGCTGAAAAACTTTTTCATTTTTACTATGGGCTCTAGGCTCGCATGTAGGAAGGATACTATAGTCGGCTAAGGATTCGGATGGAGTAAGGTAGGTATTTTGAAATACCTATCTTGTCCCAGAACCTAGAAGCAACTGTAGAGAGTGATAAATTTCTTTTCGTTTGAAATTTATATCCTTTTACCTTTTCATTTCATATTATTTCCATATTCCTTTCAAAATAATGCTTATATGAAATAAAGCATTTAAATAAAATAACTAATATTCATATATTCCTTGAAAAGAATATTAGTTAAATCATCATCGTTCTCATTTAAACTCATTTCATATTTTACTGTACAATCATAATTAGTACAGTACTTTAAATAGCAAAATAAGCTATAATTTCCTTTTCGTATAACATATAAATCATTTAAATCTAATATTCAATTTAAAGTTTAAAATAAGAACATTAGATTTATTTTCCTCCTCTTTCCTTTTTAAAACAAATCACATATTCATGTCACATATAGTCTAATATTCAATTTAAAATCATAGTAAGAATATTAGACTTATAAACCCTTTTTCCTTTTGAAAACATATTACCTGTTCATATCACATGTCATATGAAAATCATCTCATAGTACTAAAAGCAGTACTGAAATAAGCATTTTGTAAAATGCTATAAATCTCTTTCATTTAACTTGTCACATATCATGTAAAACATTTACATTTCACATATCATGTAAAACATTTACATTTCACATATCACATATCATATAAAACATTTTCGTATATGGAGACTGAGGCACGCCCAGCCTGTCCACTAGATCGTTACTCGTATCATGCTATAGACCCCTAAGGGTATAAATTATCATGTCAGATTTATGGCCATAGTCTATAATGGTCCTCGACGAATCAATGATCAGGTGTTGGTCGGGACTACATATCACATATCACATATTACATGTTACATGTCACATATCACATATCAGCATGATAGGATGCCAACTAGTCTCAAAATCGTATTTTTAATCATCAGTAAACCTTTATGGAATTTATAAAAATATATAATTTCTTAATTTTAAACCATAAAGGTTAGAAAATCATTTAGTGAATATTTATAAAAAATATATATAAAAATATTCACTTTATCTCTTTTCATTTTCCATCTCGTATTACGTGTAATTTACATATCAAGAGAATTTTCGGTGATTTCATTATCACCATTCTCGAAAACATGAATATTTTAAAATCACTTTCATTTTATTCATGTTTTTGTGGAAAATATTCATTTTCTCGATTTTCGTGGTTGAAAATCATTTCTCGTGAAATAAAATCATTTATTATGATTTTATGAATTTTTCTAGAATTTTTCGATAATTTTGATAATTTTTCGGCAGTATAACGGCTGCCAATTGGCTAGCCTCCTGCACGAAAAATACAGTTTAAAATTCAGCCAATATATCATCACAATTTCTCAGCCGATGAATCATCACAACAATTTCATAAAATATTTTCATAAAATATTTCATAATTAAAATCATGTAGACTGAATATCCTTACAATGCTGCACATGCATCCCTTACCTATTTCCGGGTTGGTGACTGCCTCGTTCGTCGCGCCCATGTTCACCTCGCCCGATTCCATCGGCTCGATCATCGAGGGAATTTTCTGGAATTAAAATTCTAAAATTTAGAATATTTTCATAATTATTTAAATAAATAAATTATTTAAATAATTTATCACTTTCCAGGATTTCTTACCGATTCCCGTAATTCTCGGGTTTTTGAATTTGAAAATTTCAGAAATTACGGGAAATCCCGAGAATTCGGAAACCCGAGAATTACGGGAATCGGTAAGAAATCATGGAAAGTGATAAATTATTTAAATAATTTATTTATTTAAATAATTATGAAAATATTCTAAATTTTAGAATTTTAATTCTTGAAAATTCCCTCGATGATCGAGCCGATGGAATCGGGCGAGGTGAACACGGGCGTAACGAACGAGGCGGTCGCCGACCCGAAAACAGGTAAGGGATGCATGTGCAGCACTGTAAGGATATTCAGTCTGCATGATTTTAATTATGAAATATTTTATGAAATTGTTGTGATGATTCATCGGCTGAGAAATTGTGATGATGTACTGGCTGAATTTTAAATTGTATTTTTCATGCAGGAGGCTAGCCAATCGACAGCCGTTATACTGCCGAAAAATTATCAAAATTATCGAAAAATTCTAGAAAATTTCATAAAATCATAATAAATGATTTTATTTCACGAGAAACGATTTTCAACCACGAAAATCGAAAAAATGAATATTTTTCACAAAAACATGAATAAAATGAAAGTGATTTTAAAATATTCATGTTTTCGAGAATGGTGATACTGAAATCATCGAAAATTCTCTTGATATGTAAATTACACGTAATACGAGATGGAAAATGAAAAGAGATAAAGTGAATATTTTTATATATATTTTTTATAAATATTCACTAAATGGTTTTCTAACCTTTATGGTTTAAAATTAAGAAATTATATATTTTTATAAATTCCATAAAGGTTTACTGATGATGAAAAATACGGTTTTGAGACTAGTTGGCATCCTATCATGCTGATATGTGATATGTGTCATGTAACATGTAACATGTAATATGTGATATGTGATATGTAGTCCTGGCCGATACCTGATCAGTGATCCGCCGAGGACCATTATAGACTATGGCCATAGATCTGACATGATAATTTATACCCTTAGCGGCCTATAGCATGATACGAGTAACAATCCAGTGGACGGGCTGGGCGTGCCTCAGTCTCCATATACGAAAATGTTTTATATGATATGTGATATGTGAAATGTAAATGTTTTACATAATATGTGACAAGTTAAATGAAAGAGATTTATAGCATTTTATAAAATGCTTATTTCAGTACTGCTTTTAGTACTACAAGATGATTTTCATATGACATGTGATATGAACAGGTAATATGTTTTCAAAAGGAAAAAGGGTTTATAAGTCTAATATTCTTACTATGATTTTAAATTGAATATTAGACTATATGTGACATGAATATGTGATTTGTTTTAAAAAGGAAAGAGGAGGAAAATAAATCTAATGTTCTTATTTTAAACTTTAAATTGAATATTAGATTTAAATGATTTATATGTTATACGAAAAGGAAATTATAGCTTATTTTGCTATTTAAAGTACTGTACTAATTATGATTGTACAGTAAAATATGAAATGAGTTTAAATGAGAACGATGATGATTTAACTAATATTCTTTTCAATGAATATATGAATATTAGTTATTTTATTTAAATGCTTTATTTCATATAAGCATTATTTTGAAAGGGATATGGAAATGATATGAAATGAAAAGGTAAAAGGATATAAATTTCAAACGAAAAGAAATTTATCACTCTCTACAGTTGCTTCTAGGTTCCGGGACAAGATAGGTATTTCAAAATACCTACCTTACTCCATCCGGATCCTTAGCCGACTGTAGTATCCTTCCTACATGCGAGCCTAGAGCCCATAGGAAAAATGAAAAAGTTTTTCAGCATATAGATAGCTGAATATAAATTATGCATATAATTCCCTTACTGAGCCGTGGTTTGCTCACCCCTTAATATTAACATTTCAGGTTTTCGAAGACCGAGAGTCTAACACCTAAAGGATTTCGGCTGCGCATTTGGGGACGATGCGATAGCTCGACTTATGACATGAGGTACGATCATTTATTTCCTGTATTTAGACCTATCTACAGTACTACTTTCTTATGAAGTAAGATAGGGGATGTAATTCATGTAATAACTTTATATGAAATTGTTTATATGTAAAAGAAAAGTAAAGTATCGCAGACAGCCCAACCAAATAAGATGTATAGAATAAGCTGAAAAATAGGGTCATGGGCTGTGACAGATTTAATGGTATCAGAGCCAGGTTGGCCTGATGTCTGTCGATACTTTTGGAAAGGAAATGTGCTGGAAATGTTAATATCCCCTGTAGTACTGTGTAGTCTGAATACATAGAGAAAATAAATGATTGCAATTGAAATTAAGTGTTTAGAAGGGGGTGAGAATTGTGAACTAAAGATGTCAAAAAAGGAAAACGGCTCAGGAATGTTACCTGAAATGGTGATCTTAGAATCTAAATAAAGGTCGGTTCGGTAAGGAATAGAAATGGACTTGGTGAGGGCCCCACCAGTACTTTTCTATCCGGATCGAACTAAGACCTGAAAGTGATGATATAAAGGAGGGGAATGAAATATCATCATTAAATAGACCTTAAGATCACCGATTGAGGGTATTTTAAGGAGAAAGAATATTTTTGACCAAAAATGACCAAAATACCCCTACCCTTAAAATTTTACCGGGAGTCAAAATAAACCAGCGAAAGTTTGAATTGACTAATTTGACAGAGTAATTGATGATGTAAAGCTGTATTTCATGCAAAATAATCCAATTATGAATTTTATTGGATTTCTCTGTCAAAATCGAAGAAGCTCTTAAAATGCTGATAATGGTATGAGAAAGGGGTACTATTAGCAAATTGATAATAAGATCACTTATTTAAATGTATATTGAGGAAAAAGAAATAAATGTCAAAATGACGAAAATGCCCCTATGTTGGGCGATGTGCTGAATAGTGATGAAACCAAATGATTTCAAATTCCTTAGTGATAATGGAATTATTAATGGCAAAGAGGATGTCATATGGATATATCGATCCCTAGTACTGATTCCACTTACACTTCGATTATGGACGCGAATTGCGAGTGACCTAGTGAACGGGCTAGGCCTCATGGCAAAACCTCGAGGGGTGACCTAGTGAAAGGATTGGGCATTCTCAAAGAGGTTCGTACACGTGTATAGGCGGACGGCAAAAGGGTCGGGGCCTTATATGATGCGATTCAACAAGAGTGTATAGTGGAAGGTCATAAGATGATTGGCCCGGTTATTGACGGTAAGGGCCTGAATTAAGAGTGTATTGAATTGGATGTTTATTACGGGATCGTTGAATATTATGAAAAGTGAAATAATTACAGAAAATGACTGAGAAAGTGATCATAAAACAAAATTTATGAAATCCATAGCAGTACGATTGATTGAGGTTCTATATATTAATACTATTTTGAGGTATTAAATGAATATTTATTTATGGAACCGGAGCATTTGGAGACATGCATTGAAAATTGATGTACTGTATGGAGTATTGTAAATTGGAGAATATTTATAAGAACAATAAAGTGATAAAAAGAAGATAACAGCTAACCTAAGTTCTTCAGGACCCTTGACACAAAACTGGGATGGGCGACCCAATGATGGGCGACCCGCAGTAGACAATATGATGTGAGATGTGGACGAATTATGTGGTCGCCGACTCACTTGTAAGGGTAAACCTAGGGCGAAAAGATTGCCTAGGGGGTGCTCGCCAACGGTCGATTCGAACGGGCGGGACTCTTACAAGGAGCTTAATGATAACACGAATGTAAGGAACTAGGTATGTAAGGGTGCCAAGGTTCAAACCTCGTGAATAATATGCTCAAGGGAGTTAAACCTAAATTTATTAAATGAACTTGATTCCAAAAGTAAATTACAGTGGTAATAAATTGGTTAGCTGTAACATGTGTTAATAACTGTTGTACTTACTACAGCTTATTGGAATGAGATTTGTCAGGCTGTAAAGTATGAGTAAACAATGAAATCAAGGTAGAGTATGAGTCGAAATGAATCGAATAGTAAATGTCTCTGCCTTGAGAATACACAGTGTAAATGATAAGACATGAGGATGAAATATTCGAATTAATAAGATATGTGTAATTAAAGAAAGTATCAGATTTGATTCCCGATAGAACTTTCAGAGTTATATAAATTGGAGAGATTGGGTTAATATTGACTCGATCGTGAATATGAAAATTTATTTCTAAGCTTATATTGGAGAATATAGAAGAATCCGAAAAGCTTAAGAAATAACTCTGAAAAATTTTGTGAATAATGAAATTCACCTGTATAGATGTAAAGGATAGAAATACAGATAATATGATTTGAGGATGAATTAAATGATGAATTTAATTCCTATTATGAAATAAAGTTCTTATGAAGGATAAATAATCATTTTTATGAAATTGATGCTTAAATTGATTTAATCGGAGATGTATAAGGAGCTTATATGATCAGTCTCTGTACAAGGCATCACTAGATGAAAAGTTAGAAATTGATGGTCATAAGATGATAATAATTAGAACTCGATATAATTTTTACGAGTTCCTATTGAGGTTTACAAGGTTAATGAAATACCTTGTGAGATATATGAGCCTAATAAATGAGGCAACCATATATGAATAATATGATGAAATATCGATACAGTCTAAGACATTAATAAACAATGAGCAGCATAGTGGTGTGACCCTACAGACTCTCAAAGATTGTGAATTATATGTTAAGTATGGCAAATAGAAGATTTATCTAGACAGTATCTCTTTCTAAGATATATGATCTTGAATGACAGAGCAATGTGGATCTGTCTATGATGAAGAGATAATGATTGAGATACGAAATGTACTAGGTCTAGCTAAATATTATTGCCAGTCTATGGAAGAGTTATTGGGTTAGCTGCTCTACAGATGTGACTTAAAATTTAAAAAGTTTAAGTCGGTGGATGAATAAATGTAAAGATGGTATACAAAAGGTTAAAAGAGCTTAATAGTGGAATATTTTACCACTAAGGAAAAGTGACCAAAATGATGATGAAGGAAAAGATGAATATGTAATAAGAGGATAAGTACAGGATGATGAGGGAACACGAATATGGAGCGGTTCCCAATTTTAAGATTGAAAATGATTTCCTTGTGGTTATCACATGATTATGGCTAGATGGAAGATCGAGCCAATTTTGATAAATGAAATTTAATGATACTCAAAGGAGTAAATGAATTATATGATTTACTGCCAGTCATGTAAATGGAAAAATGATAAATATATATATACAACCACCTTAGAAAAGGTGGAATTACATGGATAATGTGGTGACGAAAATGATGATTGATTTGTCACCTATGAAATTTAAATTATGAAAAGTATAAGCTCAGATAGATTTTAAAACTTAAGTGATATAGAGTATACCATAAGAATAAGAGATGTAATGATGAGATTACATGGAAAGACGATATGAAAAAAAATGATGAGTAAATAATAAAGTCTGCAAATGAACTGCAGCAATTGGATGAAATAAATATTTAAAGAGTATTGAGGATAATAATGAAGAATCTAAAAGAGATATGATAATATAGAAGTGATTATAGACTGATAGTCTAATGAAATCACTTCTCCATTATCAAACTCTTAGATTCTTTAGTGCCATAGTTGAAATACGATTATAAGATGATGAGAATGTATGTGAAGTTCCAGTGAGCATATATGTGATGGGAATCTTTGAGTAGCTATATGTTATGGGAAATAGCAAAAGGCTCTGAGATTCCAAATTTTTAGACAGCACCGCTTTGTACATGATGTAAATATCTGAGCGTAGAATGGAAACGCTCGATGATATGTTGAGAGAGCGGATGCATGAGATGTGAAAGCTACTGGACAATTACATACAATTGATTAAAATCGGTAAATGATAATTATCGAAATATATCGACTTGGCACTAAATGAGAGAAAATGAATGAGGAACAATATGAATCATATGTGATATAAAAAGGAGTGGAAATGGAAAACTCCCAATTGATAAGAAATTTAAGGGAGTATAAATATATGATGAAAGATGATATGTAATGATATATGAGATGATTCTGATGTTGATAATATACTGGCAGTATAATATGGAAGTTGATCAAAAGGTCAAGAATGATGAGTATACAGAATGGCACCACCTTTAATTTAAGTTAAATTCGGAGGACCGAATTTCTTAAGGTGGGGAGAATGTGATAACTGCAAATTTTCTATTTTTGGAAATTAGTATTAAAGAAAATAGATAAGAGGAAATAAATAAATTAAAGTAAATAAATAAAATTTATTTACGAGATGTGAATATCGTTGGAAATTCCCGAAATTAAGGAAGTGAGGAAATTGAGGAATTTAAATTTGGATAAATTGGAAATAAGGAGAAGGATGAAATTATGGAAAATAATGAAGAGAGAAATTAATTTGGATAAATGGAAATCCAAATTAAATAAGAAAAGGAGAAAAGAATAGGAAATATATTTATATAATTATATATTATATAAATGTATTTTTATACAAATACATATGTATTGAAATACTATATAGTATATATTAATATACATTAGTATATATATATACTATTTAGTACATTTAAATAATACATATGTATATAAATATGATATTTTATGTATATATATAAATATATATATATATATATATACAAGAAAAGTAAATATTATTTTTAGATTTTGATAAAAATAATATTTACTTTTCTTGTATATGTATATATTTATATATATACATAAAATATCATATTTATATACATATGTATTATTTAAATGTACTAAATAGTATATATATACTAATGTATATTAATATATACTATATAGTATTTCAATACATATGTATTTGTATAAAAATACATTTATATAATATATAATTATATAAATATATTTCCTATTCTTTTCTCCTTTTCTTATTTAATTTGGATTTCCATTTATCCAAATTAATTTCTCTCTTCATTATTTTCCATAATTTCATCCTTCTCCTTATTTCCAATTTATCCAAATTTAAATTCCTCAATTTCCTCACTTCTTTAATTTCGAGAATTTCCAACGATATTCACATCTCGTAAATAAATTTTATTTATTTACTTTAATTTATTTATTTCCTCTTATCTAATTTCTTTAATACTAATTTCCAAAAATAGAAAATTTGCGGTTATCATATATTTGGTTGATTTGAAAGCATGAATTTTCTTGAAGATATGAGAAGTGGTGAAGTGTTCTTGTGAATAGTTTGGGATGATTTTGTTGTTATGATTTGGATTGATGAATTTTAAGTTGATAAGAATTGTGGGGTAAGAAGAAAACTAAATGAATGATGATGATGGGGCAATGCGAAGACTGAATGTGTGATGATTGCTAAATTTAAAGAAAGAAGAATTGTGGGGCAAGAAGAAGATTGAATGAACGATGATGATGGGGCAAATGATTTTAGGATTGCTAAATTTGAAGAAAGAAGAATGATGAGGCATTGAAAGATTGAATGATAAGGCAGAGAGAAGACTAAAGGATGACAAATTTTTGAAGAAAGGAATATGGTAGATTGATGATGTGACTCGGTAAGGCATTATTTATCATTTGCATTGCATTCATGGCATGCATGACATTTCATTATATGCATTTTTACACCAAAAAAAAATTTGATCTGTTTGTTAAGACAATAGGATAAAAAGTTTTGAAAGATTAGATAACTAAAATTTCGAAAAAAATTTTAAAAAAAAAAAGAAGAAAAAGAAAATAAAAAAATGTGAGAGGATTAGGAATAAGATGTGACAAAAAAGGTATGAAATTTTGAGACAAAAATGTTAAAAATTTGGAAAGGAAGAGGAAACTAAAAGGTATGGATATGATGGGATAATGAAAAAGGGATTGAAAGATTTGATGAGATGAAAAAATGTGATAGAAAATAACGAAAAGAGGAAACTGGAATGATAAGATGATCTAGAAGATAGAATTGAAATGATGAGATAAGATCAAAGCCTCCGGGTACAATCTGTAAGACCTCCAGGTACAATCTATTAGACTTCCGAGCATGATTCATTAGAACCTTTGGGTACAATCTGTAAGACCTCCGGGCATGATTCATTAAAACCTCCGAGTACAATCTGTAAGACCTCTGGGCATGATTCCTTAAAACCTCCGGGTATATTTCAGATAAGAATGATCAAATCCTCTAGGTACAATCTGTAAGACCTCCAGGTGTAATTGAAAACATTTAGATGAGCAAATTTTAAAGTTTCAAGGCCTTCCTAGTCGAAGGAGCATTTTAGAGATGAAAAATTTTAAAGTTTCAGGGCCTTCCTAGTCAAAGGAGCATTTAAGAGAAGAGAAAATTTAAAGTTTCAGGGCCTTCCTAGTCAAAGAAGCATTTAAGAGATGAGAAAATTTAAAGTTTCAGGGCCTTCCTAGTTGAAGGAGCATTTTAGAGATGAAAAATTTTAAAGTTTCAGGGCCTTCCTAGTCGAAGGAGCATTTAAGAGATGAAAAAACTTAAAGTTTCAGGGCATTCCTGGTCGAAGGAGTATTTTCATAATGAAAGCCAATTTCTTTTAGAATAAGTAAATATCCACACAAAAAAAAAAGAAAAAAGGGGAACAAAACAAAAAAAATAAAAATAAAAATTTTGAAAAGAAAGGAAAAAATAATAAAATGGATGCGGACAAAATGAATGTCTATGTCTTTGCACAATTACTATTTCATTGCAAATGAACAAAGAGGGGCAGCTATAGACACCCCATTTTGTCTGGGGTCTTTTAATGTTATTAGGCCTACTGGGTTTGATAATTAGAAGATGAATCTAATTTTTGTATTACTATATTGTTTATTGTTAAAAAAATAAAAATGAAAAGAAAATAAAAAATAGAAAAAAAAAACAAAAAAATAAAGTGATCAAAGAAGGGAAACTTGGAAAAAAAAATCAGAATCTTAAAAGTAAGGCAAAGTCAAAAATTTGAAAATTTTAGAAAGAAAATCAAAATTCATGAGTGAATCAAGTGAGAATCAATGAAAATACAAGTCAAACTCAAATTGGTAAATGGATGGAAAGGAAATAAAGTTGGTTTAATACCTGTATCAAGAAAAGGAAGGAAAATTAAATAAAAAAAGGGGAAAAAGCACTCCTTATTTTCGGGTTCAAGAGAGAGCCTACTAGGTTTAAAAGGGGGAGGCTGGTTGACAAAAAAAGGAGGGACGGGAAAATAAAAAAACAAAAGAAAAACCCTAGAAAACCTTAGAGGAAAAGATATAAAGCAGACGAAGTGAAAAGAGAGGAGGGGGGAAAATAAAAAAACAAAAGAAAAACCCTACGGATCCTTCATCATCGTCTCCCTGTCATCTGCCATGCTCCCTACCCCTGCTCATCGAACCTACTCGCTGCACCTCTACCCTGAACCGAGACTCCCCGCTACTGCGCACCTACTGTCCAGCGCACATTCCAGACTACACTGCCGATTCTTGCCTCAACATCGTCGCACCACTGTCTGCTCCTTGCCGCTGTTTCACGTTTGCTTCACCTAGTTGACATTGCTGCTCACGACTATTGCTGCAAACAAGGGAGTTCCGTGTCTCAATTCTTGTCAAATATCATTGCCACCTGCTCGCATTTCACGTTTGCTAGATCTCTGCCACTGTGATATCTCATTTGTTGCAATAAGGCTCTGCAAAGAATAAAGGTAAGTTACAAGTTGACGTGATGGTGCCATTAAATATATGAATATATTGGTTTTGTTTGTTAGATGTTTACTTAAGTTAATATTTAATTGAATAATAACATCCAGACCAATAAGTAGTTAGGTTAGCAGTAAACATATCAATCTAATTAATTTGGTTTTATGTGATCTAATTTGTGAGTGATTTGCATGCTAATATTTAATTCGATTTAATTTAATCACTTGGTTTTAATTTGTACGTTCATAAGTTAATGGTTTGGTAATTAATATGTGATTTTGCATGATTGATTTATTTGCATGACAATGTTATGATAGGATAATTTCATTTGCATGCCTAATTACTAATATTTAATTAAATATTATAATTTTGCATGATTAATTGAAGCGATTTAACATAGGATTTATGATAGATATTTTATGTTCTCGCTTGGTGTTCATTTTATAAGATAGGAATTAGATAGAAAATAAAAATATTAATTAATTATCAAAGATAAGTGTGAATTATACCGATGATGACATTTTAAGAAGGTCAATTGAGACATCTTAAAAATATCTAGGTGAGGAAATTCTTTCCTAAGTTGAGTCAAATCGATGGAATACTTTTGAAAGAATTTTCAATAAATTATAATCCATGTTTATTCTTAGTAAATTAAACATGAATAAAATATAAATGAATATAGATAAATAAATATAAATACAAGAACATAAATTAGATGAAAAATTAAATAAATAGAATGAAATAGCTTAGATTGAAAATAATTAGTAATTAATAAGATTAGATAACAATGAAATAAATATGAATTATACCGAGGATGAAATTTCAAGAAAGTCAATTGAGACTCCTTGGGTATTTCTAGGTGAGATGATTCTTTCTTAAGTTGAGCCAAATTGATGGGATACTTTTGAAAGAGTTTTCGATAAAATATAAGTCATGTTTATTAAATAAATATAAATAAATGAAATAAATAAAATAAAAATAAATTAGATCAAGATTAAAATTAAAGAAATTTAAATAAAGTTAGATAAGCAAATCAATAAATGAACTAAATAACTTAGAATAATAAATAAGAAATAAGAATTAGATTGAGAATTAGATTTTATAGAATGAATGTGAATTGTACCAATGATGAAATTTCGAGAAAGTCAATTGAGACTCTTTGAAATTTCTAGGTGAGGGGATTCTCTTTAAATTGAGCCAAATTGATGGGATACTTTTGGGAGAATTTTCAATAAAATATAGTTCATATTTATTTTAAGATTAAATAAATATAAATAAATAAAATGAACAAAATATAAATTAGATAAAGACTACGCTTAAATAAATATGAATAAAAATTAGATAAATAAACAAATGAATAAATAAATGAATGAATGTGACATGAAGACAAGAGTACCATAAAAATAAAATAAGAAATAAGTATGAATTATGTCGATGATGAAATTTCAAGAAAGTCAATTGAGACTTCTTGGAAATTTCTAGGTGAGGAGGTTCCTTTTGAGCTGAGCCAAATTGATGGGACGCTTAAGAGTGAAGTTTCGATAAAACATAATTCACGTTTATCTTTTAAAAATAAGATGAATGAGAATATAAAAATAATTGAAATAAATAAAAAGTCCAAGAAATTTATAAAATGAATATAGAGTCAAAATTAGAGATAAGATTAAAAAAGGAATCTCATAAAATATTAAAATTTATCCGACGATGGAGTTCAAGAAAGTCAATTGAGACTCCTTGAATATCTTGAGGTGAGGGGAATTTCAAAGGTTGGAGCCAAATTGATGGAAAAATCTTAGAAATTTTCCCAATACATAAGTATATCGAAATTAATATGAACTCAAAGCAAATTGTAAAGATAACCTAAAACTAGTTGGTACCATTTTAGGATGGGCGTTGTAGGGGCGCTAATCCTTCCCTACACGTAACCGTACTCCCGAACCATAGAGTCTTTGAATGTAGATCAAGCCTTATCCTTAGTTTGAATAGGTAACCAATCACATCTAAGTTAGAATGGTTGGTGGCAACTCCATATCTTTGTGTCTAGCTGTTAGGTTTTCTCCAAAACTTAATACGTTATGACATATACCTAATATTAAGAATATGAAATGATGATAATGGCAGCAACCACAAACTGTGCAGTTAAGACCAAACAAAGAAATAAAGCTTGGTTTTAATAGATTATAAAAGGTAAAAGGAAGGCCTTGCATTGTTTAGTGTAAAGTCCAAATATATATGACTAAATGCATGTTATTAATATGATGAGATTGGGAGATATACACTAATATATATATGCACACACACGCGTGCGCGAAAAGTATACGGCAGTGAAGAGTTGAATTCAGGTATAGAAATGAACTTAGATAATTATGATTTTGTTAGACGTGTGCGTTAGCACGTAATTCAGTCTAATAGGGATGAGTTATTGAGACAGAAAATGAATTGTATTTGTAGTGAAATGAAGCAATACTAGAGCTTGATTGTGGATTGAATGCTCGAAGAAGATAATCACTAAGCGTGTAAGGTAAGTGAGTTAAATAAAGCTTGTTAGCACCATCTCATAGGAATAATTTAAGTTTTATCAATATTTAGATTCGTTCTTAAATTAAGCGATGCATTGCTATTAATTTGGGCAACTGAGGTAAGCAAAGGTAAAATTGAAGTTACTATTGAAATGTGATCTTGGACATTGCTTAGGCTGGACTAAAAACCTTGTTTTTTGCTTTTTATGTTGTGACTAACCAAGCTTGCATGTTTAGTGAAGAAGTGTGCATAAGTTAATTAAAGTATATATACTTTGTTGTTGTGTATGCAAAAGCTAAGTGTACTAGTGCTTGGCATGCATTAATTATACAAGGTAGCCATGCAAAGTGTGTAGTGGCATGTCATTGATGCATACATGATTCATGCAGAAAATGTTTTGATTCAAGCTACTCCATGTATAAGTTTTATAATGACATTGCATTATGTTTTAAATTGCAAAGTCTTCGTTTTGAACTGACTTCTGAAATAAATCAATAACTTCGTATATTTGAAACTCAAAATTGGTTTAATAGGTGTTTTGAAATTCGTGCAAGCTAAGTGCTACACAAGAAATACGTTTTCAAATCCTTTCTTGATTGGAGGTAGACTATTGACCTTCAGGTTACTTCGAGCCTATTAAGCTTTGCTTTAGGTTCCATTACCCGTCTATTGAGCTTTGTGCTCTAGACTTTCAGTATCAATATATGCGCCTTACAAGTCTCTTGCTTTAGGCATTATTAGGCTTGTCTAAGAAACTAGCAGACAAGTTCCAACTCTTGACTAATTAGCAAGACTGGAGTATTCTATGGCCATAGATATTGTACCGTAGGAGCAACCTCTAGAATCCTAAGGGACCTACGTGCTACACAGATACCTTTTGGATCGTGGGAGACTCCTCTAGAATCCTGAAGGACTACATCCTACACGAATATCGTTCAGACAGTAGGAGCTACCTCTAGAATCCTAAGGGACCTACGTGCTACACGGATACCTTTTGGACCGTGGGAACAACCTTTAGAATCTTAAAAGACCTACGTGCTACACGAGTTCCTCAATGCGACACTTCTTCCATTGCTAGCTAGGATGGATGTCGTAAATGTATTAGTGAGTGGGATCTTTGCCAAAACATTATTGATATCTATTTCATATCATTTTCAGTGATTTAAGGCTTTTGCCTAAAAGTGACAAGTGATCCTATTGATATTGTTTTTCAATAATTTGAGGCTTTTGCCTAACAGTGACAAGTGATCCTATTGATATAATTTTTTAGTGAATTGAGGCTTTTGCCTAGAGTGATAAGTGATCAATTTGAAGTCGTTTTCAATGAACTGGGGCTTGCGCCTATTTAAGGCTTATGCCTAAAGTGAAAAGTGATCGATTTGAAATTGATTTCAGTGAATCGAGACTATACGCCTAACGTTTATTGATTATTGTTTTGTGAACTAATTGATTCATCAAAATGCATGATTATTGATTTTAAACAAATGCACAATAATTGATTTATCAAAGTGCATAGTTATTGATTTTAAATAAATGCATAGCAATTGATTTATCAAAGTGCACTGTCATTAATTTAAAACGAATGCATAGTAATCAATTTATCAAAGTGCACAGTCATTGATTTAAAACGAATGCAAAGCAATTGATTTCTCAAAGTGCACAGTCAATGCTTTAAAACGAATGTATAGCAATTAACTTATCAACGTACATTATCATTGATTTAAAATGAATGTATAGTAATTGACTTATCAAAGTGCATAGTCATTGATTTAAAACGAATGCATAGAAATTGACTTATCAAAATGCATAATTTTTAGCTTTATCGAAGTGCATAATGTTTTGGATTTATCGAAGTGTGTATTGATCGTTTTATCAAAGTGCATAATGATTTACATAGTGATTGAATTATTGAAGTGCACGGTATTTTGAATTTAATCAAAATGCATAGTGTATTGATATAACTGAAATGCATAGTGAATTTGATTTAAATAAAGTGCATGATGAGAGTGTTTTGAACTAAAGTGCATGACGAAAGTGTTTTGATTTAAGATCGTGATTGAATACCATGCATATACGTCACTTCAACATTACTTGTTTCTACACTTACATGTAGATCGACATGAGTCTAACATGTATTTACTTAAACTACTTACTGAGCCATGATTTGCTTACTCCTTTCTAACATCATCGTGGATCATACAAGTTAGAGTCCACGCTTAGAGTTCCGTATGGGCCCTCAAAGATTGTATCTAGTAATGGTACTTGCTTAAGTCCTCCAAGTATTACTTTTATTACTTTTAAAGTATATGAAATTTTGCACATCATGTTGATTGTCATGTATAGACATTATGTAATGCACAGTACATGGCAATGGAAATTGTTTGGGATGTAACTTAGGAATTGTTCTAGATTATTATATGACTAGTATGATTATCGAGTGCGATCCGAGATATTAATGTTGTATATCAAATATGAAGCTTGTGGAATATGGATATGCTGATTGTAATGATTCTGGGAATGTGTGTTGTGTATGATGATATAACCCATGGATTGTGGAGTTGAGATGTGATGTTGGAAATATGTATATATTTTACAGGTTAATTAACTGGGGAAAATTGATTATATATAAGAAGAGGTTTTCGATCTTTTTCCTTTTGGCCAGGATAAATCTTGAATTAAAATATGGAGGGAGTCAGTTGATTTGCCTTAAGAGTTAACCCTTTAAATGACAGCGTTAAGTTAAATCGAAATTGAGAAAGGTGAAAATTGTTTAGCGGTAACACTAATACCAAATACAAACCTTAAGTGAAAAGAAAAATTTAGTTTGTAAATTTGGGAAAACAGTGTAAGTGTGATTGTTAAGTGTATGTTGTGGCCTAGGTTTGTGACAATAACATTGTTTTATCCTAAAATGTTCTTCGATAATTCTTGCTAATTCAGTCTTTAAGCTATGAGTTAATAGAATTTAAATATTCTTTACTTTGTTTTAACTGTTATTTTTCTTGATGCTCTTGGTGTCTTATTATTTTAGTGCAATAGCAGTAGCCCATTTAGGTTGTATATGTTTTTTGCAGCGTTATGGTTGTATGTATTTAATTAAATACCATTACTTTTGGATAAGAAGAAAAACAACTAAAATCCAATATACAATTATTTATCTTATAATTAAATTGTTGGTATTTAAAGATATTATATATACACATATATAATATCTGTATACATTCACAATTCAATGTTGTAATAAATGTATAATTTGGTGATCTCTCAATTTTGCAATAGAATTCTATTTTGGAATTGACATTAGTTTAAATTCAGGGTTAGAATTTAATTTTTTTCATTTCTACAATAATATATATTATATGATATTTTTTTTATCAATTTACTCAAGTAAACTAATTTTAAAATTTTCTATCATATATTAATATTTAATTGGACAAGAAGTACTAAGCTTACTACGTTAAAAGTGTATCACTTTGGTCACTTGAGTGTCAAAAATTATTGGAACAGATATGTATAATCTTATATAATATACATATATTTGTTATATTTTCATATAACATACATTATAATTGAAACTTAATTTAATTAATTTGCATATTCTTATCCATGTCTTTTGTTCCATCTATGCAATCTATTGGATCATCAAGTAAAGTGTCGAATCATATGCAAGAATCATTTGCTACATTTTCATAACAACAAGAAATCATTGAAGAATCTCCATTCAAAAAAATTTGTACATGAAATTGATTTTGAGACGGAGAAAATTACAATTACTTAGAATAAAAGACATGTTAAAATCTATTACATATTATTTTCATTCAATAAATTATAATATGATGTTGTTTTACCTTTTCCAAAATTTACATAATTATATCCAATTTATAATTTTTTTTAATATTATTGTATTGTCATATAAAAATTACAAATGTTGTATTTTTCATAAATATAATAATTTGTATTATAAAGTTTAAAAAATATATATAATTAATGAATTTATTGTTTAATTAATATATTTCCATGCATTGCACGAATTTAAAACAAGCTTAATGAACAAGAATCGGGCACAAACAATATTAAAAAAAAATACCAACAAACACGAATATAATAATATTCGTTCATGCTCAATTAGCTTACATCCCTATTTATTTTATTGCTTATTCTTTCCACAGTAAGAGAAAACAATGTTGAAACTTTTGTTTATATAAATTTATTATTTCACTATGAATCTAACTTAGGGCAATTTTTGATGGATGATGCGATTGATTTCGGTGAGATTGAAAAAAATAAAATAATCATTAAGCATATATATTTTTAATAAAATAATAAAAAATTTAAAATTATAAATAAAAAATAATTTAACCCCTTATTCTTTTTGTCTTTATATGGTCAATCTCACTGTAGCAATGCTGACCCCTGGAAAAAAAAAAAAAACCAAAATTTTCTCAGATGTTTATGGTGATTATGTATCAATCACCTAATCCTAGGCTAGGCGGTCAGAATTTGAAAAGGAAAAATAAAGAAAAATGAATTAAGAGTGTACAAAAAAGATTAATAGATTTTTGAGAAGCCCAAAATATAAAAAAAAATAAAACCAAATCTTTCAAGATTGTCATGTAAACTCATCTAATTAAAGCCTTAAAGCATATGGACAAAATAAAATCTTAAAGTATTACGTTTGTCTAATTAAACTCTTAAGGCATTAATTTTATTTAACTAAATCCTTTTTTTTTTAGATTTTAGTTGTTTTCACAAATAATTAGAATTTAATTAAATAGAAATAATATTTAAAGATTCAATTGGGCATAATAGAAGGTTAAAGGATTATTTGAAAAACTAAAAAGAAAGTATAAAAACTTTTTCAATAAATTCCAAAAAAAATATAGATATTACTTATAACACACGTGATTTAATTTTATTTGTTGAAAGAAATTTGTTTCTACAAAGTAACAAACAAAGTATCATTTCAATTGTAACAAAAAAAAAAGGTATCATTTCAAATTTCAAATTTCTAATCAAGCTCCAAGCTCACTGATCAAATTATCTTATTGTTTTTAGTAGAAAAAAAAAATCTTATCTTATTATTTTTTATAAATGTAGTTGCCTAAATTAGTAGTGCAAATAGACTGCTGACATGCCATGTGATGGAGTGTTTGTGGTGCATGTTCATTCCGATCTCGTCAACTTGCTAGCTGCTGCAATGGGACCGATGATTGAGAATATTTTTGTTTCCAATCGTGCCATTGCTGTCATTAAAATTTTCACTCGATCCTTGGGGTCCACCAGTTGCTTCATTTTTTTAATAATTTTTTTATCATTTATAATACTTTGATTTTTTTTATTTTTTTATGTTTTTAATATTTTTCAAATAAATTTATTATAGTAAGTAATAATTTATATAATAGAATAAATAATAAATATATAAAAATTAATTTTATCATCAATTTAATAAATCACAAGTAAATGAATCAAATTTTTTATAATTAAGTATTAACAAAATAAATAGTTACATAAAAAATAAAGTAAATAAATATTAATAATTTTTATTATGAGATGTGTAAATGTTTTATTATTATTCAAATAAATTAAATTTAAATTATTGTTTGATAATATAATTTATGACATTTTAATTATATATTAATTCACAAATATAAAATATTTTGCTATAAAATTTTCATTTATACAAAGATTAGTAAAATGTTCTTAATGGTCATTTTATTTTTTTTACTGCACACTTCATCTCACACTTTTGTTACATTTGCATCAAAAGATACATCATATAACATCACTGATTTTAATCTTACCATTACCGTAACTAATCTCACTTCATT
Organism: Heritiera littoralis; assembly: GCA_031772115.1. Lineage (NCBI taxonomy): Eukaryota > Viridiplantae > Streptophyta > Magnoliopsida > Malvales > Malvaceae > Heritiera > Heritiera littoralis. The sequence continues at coordinate 1,747,362 of JAPDPK010000148.1, forward strand.
CTTTGTTTTCAATCTCAGTGAAATTAATCTCACTGCTCATCCATTTGGATGGACAGTGAGATTGACTTTGTTGAAATGAGTTACTATAACGATGAAATTGAATACTGTAGTTACAAAATTAAAATCAATGACGAGATACGTGTCCGAATGCAAACATAGTAGTAACAGTGAGATGAAATGTAGTGAGAAAAGAAATTGATTACTAAAAAAATTAGATAAAAATTATATGAAATGAAATTTGTATGAAATTAATAAATATTTAGAAATTACTAAAATTACTTTTATCAAATAATAAAATTTATTATTTATTATTTTAATTATTTATTAATTATTTATTTTTATATAATAACAATGTTTTATTTATTATATTAAATTAATAAAGACATATAAACATTTTTAAATACAAAATCAAAATTAAAAAAAAAAAAAGCAAGAATGAAAAAGGTTGCAGGAATGAATGTCCCTCTTGCGTTGTAGTTTTAAGGGAAAAAAAAAACAAATACAAAGGGGCATTTTTGGAAATGAGTAATTAAGGTGGGGGTGCGTTTTTCATTTGGACCATCCTCAAGGACTTAGGCACACAATGCGATATAGAAAATTTTTAAACATACTCACTTTTTTATTTTTCATACACCAATTTTTTCATCGAATTATTATTTATTACAAAGGAACATGGGTATGAATAATTAAAGAAATGGATATATTTAAAAATTTTTTGCAACATATGCATTGCACCTAGTCGTTTGGAGAACTAAGTGGCGTGGCAATAGTACTCCCCATTCCCATTATATATATACACACACTATATACGAACCCGCGCAATGCTGCGGATCTGTTTTTATTTTACAATTCTTAAAGTTAGTAAAGTTTATTATTAATAAGAGTTGTTGGTTATAAGAAATATTTATTTCCTTCATATTATTTAGTACAAAAGAGAAATATGTTTACTAAGAAAAGAGTTTATATATCAAACAAAATGTCCAAAAATAATTTTTTGAGAAATTTTGATCGGCTTGAATTAAGAAAAATACACAATACTTAAGTTAAGTAGTATGGCAAATAGAAAATTTGTGCTAAAAACAAATAAATTAAAATAATGACGCAACAACAATAAAAAGTAAAAGTACTAAAATATATATACGGCATAGTGGTTCAGATAATTTAACAAAAAGATAAGAAAAATTAACTAAGAATGCTTTATTCATATTATTAATCAAGTGTAAGGTTTTAAACTCATCTATAAATATTTTTATTTTAAGAATAACTAATTGAACTATTTACATTTACTCCAAAGTATAATATGAAAAGTAAAAGTAGTTTATTCCTTGAAAAATTAGAGGTAAAAAAAATCGTTTCATATAATAATTTTTATTCAAAAACAAAATATATGTAAGTAAAAGAACCAATTAGATAAAAATATAAAACAATAACATAGAGCAATAATAGAAGAGTGGATTAAAATGAGTTAAAGAGCTATATAAAATACATGTTAAGGATTTAACTAAAACAAAAGTTGTTGAGAAAAACAATAAAAAGGACTTAACTAAAAAAACGTTGTTGGGAAAAAAAGGACATGTGTCAAGCGTAAATAGAGGAGAAGATAAAAATATAATATAAAATAAATATACATATATTTAGTTATTTATAAATTATTTTATGAAGTTATAAAATAACCAAGTGGTGTGGCATCGCACTTGTTCATTTGGTGTGGCAATGGTACTCCTCAAGTCCCCATTTCCTTTTTTATTTTTTATTTTGCTTTTCTTTTCTGATTTTTATATATTTATTTATTTTTGAAATTATTTTCTAAAATAATAAATATTATTTTATATTTATGATATATAATTATTAATTCTTTATTTTTGTAATTACTAATTTAGACTTGCTTTCACTAGTGGTCCTGCACCTGGTGAGAGAGCATCGTGCCACATGGCAAGATGTCATTATGCCTCGTGACTTAACGCTTCTTTGCCATGTGCCATCCTCCAATAAATTGGGCTCTAGCTGTGTATTTGGGCCATCCATTCGAGTCATATTTATATAAATTTTGTATTTAAAATTGTATAGTATGAAACACGAGCCTTTTAAGAATAGTTGTATCATTTTTTATTGATATTTAAACTCTTACTTTTTAAGATCATTTTAATATAATTTAAACTCATTCATTTATTGACTTTTAAAAAAATAATAATTATTTTAGACATGCTAGGTATCAAGCAAAAATATTTTCACTCAACTAAATTTCACCGAGGCAACATTCATAAATCATGCACTCATACAAAATTGTTAGGCTTACATGATGTGTGGTCTATGGTGTACCCCATAAACTTTCTGTCAACATGGTTAAACCCAGGTAGGAATTAATTAATTAGATTTATTTATTATGAAAAGTAGGAAATAATTAATTTTTTATTGGTATATTGTCACGAACAGAAATATCGAATATTTTATTAATTTCACATAATCTGATCATTTATGGTTGGGTTGTCTGCAGTGTCGACTTATATTCAAAATAAAATTTATTATTTTCATATAAACCCAGGATTTAAATTTTTAAACACTTATATATAAATATAATTAATATTAAATTCCAATGAATAAACTAGTTTATAATTTACAACCCAATTATTATATACATAAAAGTAACACTGTACATAAAAGTTTGAATACATAAAAATAACTCTTATACCTCAACGATTATCAGATGATCGCTTGAGAGATACCAAAATCAGGTCCTCCAGATGCGACCCAAAAGCTACTACAGATAATCTGGGAGGAAAAATAAAGGGATGGGCTTATGCTCAGTAAGAAATATATATACGAAAGCTGATACAATGTATCCTATATATAGTTCAAATAACATATTTCTTACGGAAACCAAAAATTCATGATTTAATTTTTTTGGGGCATGATTTTTTGGAAAGGATACTATAGTGGATTAGATAACCAGTGAGTACAGAAGGATGCTTTGAAGCACCTCACTTGTCCTAGCATCTAAGTCCATTATAAGGATTTTAGTAATATTTAATTTGGTCACAAGAAATATCTCTGATAGCTTGCATCAAATCATTTCATAAAGCATTCAAAAAATTTATTTCTAAGATGCTCCGTAAACAATAAAAATCACATTTTGGATAAACAATTTAAGGAAATATAAATCACAAAACATATTATTAACCATAAAGCATATTTAGCATATAAATGAAATCAGAAACAAATCAAATCTGGGAGTGTCTGGATCTATGTTAAGCAGAGATTTATCACCCCAGTAAAAGTATAGTGGAGACCAGGCTTCACCTAATAGACTTATGCACTATAGTAGACATATGGCTATAGTCAAGGGGCCACAGTGTACACTAGCCAGGTGACGACTGTAGGAGTCGAAGTCTGGGCTAGAATCAACAGCATCGAAATGTAATGGAAATGCATGCACCCATAGGTAGCTACGAGGCCAATAGTCTCAAAACATTTCATAAATCATTTCAGATTTGTTTACGAAGATAAATTTAATAAATCATACCTTAAATAAATTCATAAGAATCATTTTAAAAAATTCAATATACTCAAATATGAAAGTTCATAAAATATTTTCAAACAATATTCAACATTAAGAATATTTTATTTAGGTACTACAAAAACATATAAAAAATATACAAGCATCAGGAAATGTGTAAAATCTAGTAAAATCTATTCAAAACTGAATTGCAATTTAATATGCATAAAGTCATAATGAGGAACTTTGAATTTCAAACACCTAAAATCATTTTCTTTTACTTTTAAAAAATCATGCCAAATGATAAATTTAAGGGTTTATGTTAGCTTAGAAAAATTTCGGCAGCATAACGGTTCTTTCTATCCTAACCTCCTGCATGAAAACACATCTTCAAACAACAAGTTCCATTTTTCAATTTCAAACCAAACCATCATTTCCAATTTCATAAAAGGTAAAATTTATCAAATTCATACAATGAGGTTCCCCTACACTTCACACATATATCCCTTACCTTTCAAATTCTGGATGTTCCTCTCGTTAGCACCAGTCTCACCTTTTAACTCCTGAGCTGCAAATTTATCATACAAACTCAGTAATTTCACCATACTTCACTTAAAAGAATATTTAACTCATTAAATGCCAGTACATTGTCTATTGCAGCTCTAAATTTAGTCTAATTTCTACCGTTGCTAATATTGCAACTAGCATAAAAACACCTCCATTTTCGATTCTAATTGCTCCTACAGTTTCGTATGAATTTATATATTATTCTAGAACCTAAAACACATTGAAATGAACATGATTTCTTCCTCCCTTTCTCTAGGATGAATAGGGCTTAGCTTCCTACACATTACATTTCTTCAATTTAAGCTTCATTTCATGCTTTAAGCTAATTCTACATAATTTCTACATCATTCCCATATGAAAAAGCATCATGTTCATGTCTCCCTAAGCTTGGCTGAAACCCTAAGGTACCCAATTTCATGGTTTAAAGTTGAATTAAGCTTAAATACATGGTTCAACATCTAAAACACATGATAAAAAATCAGGAAACCCTGAAAAGTTTAAGCTCTCTACATTTCTCACCTTGGCCGATATGCTTGGAGACCCCTCCACTATGCAAATGGCCACTTTAGGCCTTTTCTTGGACACAAAAATGTAGAGCACTGAAAATTAGATAGGTTTTGAAACTGCCAGCATCAATTGCTTTCCCAGATAATGTTTGTCATTCATATTTGATGCATATAAAGTAATTTTCTTCTGTATATATCTAACTGGGTGAAACAAAATTCTAACTTTTTGTTCCTATTTCTCTATATATACTAATCTTTATCAAAGAAAAGAAACAAAAGTTTCTCATGGTGATCATCGATCAATCACCTAGTCCTAGGCTAGGCAACTCCATATAAATGTCAGAGTCTAAAAACACAAAAGTACACAAAAAAGATTATATATTTTTTAAAAGCCTATAATATTACCAAAAAAAATACCTTTCCAAGATTTTCATGTAAACTGATTTAATTAAACCCTTAAAGCATCTGAGCAAAATAAAATCTTAAAGTATTAATTTTTTCTAATTAAACTCTTAAAGTGTTATTTTTATTTAACTAAATTCTTATTTTTTAGATTTTAATTGTTTTCATATAAAATTAGAATTTAATTAAATAAAAATAATATTTAAAAGATTCAATTGGTTATAATAGAAGGATGAAGGATTATTTGAAAATTTTTAAAAAACAAATATAGGAACTCTTTCAAAACATTCAAAAAAAGAAAGATAGATATTATTAGTATAGTAACACACATGATTTTTTTTTTGGCCAGACATGATTTAAATGTTTTTTGAAAGAAAATTGTTTCTAAAAAGTGACAATGTATCATTTCAAATTTCAACTATTATTACATTCACGAAAAAAAATATTATTACTGTAGTTGCCTAAATTATTAGTGTAAATAGAATGGTTCTTGACTAAAAAAATAATAATAAAATGGCTACCATGTGACATGATGAAGAGTGGTTGTGGTGCAAGTTCATTACGATCTCATCAACAACCATAGTGTCATGGACTAAGCTTTTTCACACCAAAGCGATAGGCTGTGCGGCACTTCAGTGGTCTCGTTCACACAAGTCAACCGAGAATATCTCAACAATTTGAACAAAGGACAAGCGAGCAACAAGTCACAATAAGGCACACGACGATATATCGGGGTATAAAGAAAACACACCAACATAACCACAGGTGTCCCTAAGAGAAAAAAATGTTTTATTAATGATTGAGATATTACAAGGATTACAAAAGATAGTTGAGTCTTCCATACCATCGTCGAGGCCAGTAGGGCAGCCCTAGATGGGTGTGCTAGCACATACGTTAACCAGTGAGACAGCCCAACAATCCGCCGACTGCTCACCCCCTATAGTAGCAAAAGAGCTTTTACAAGAATGCTTCTAGTAACCATTACAATGTTTGAAATAGGGACACTTTTGCTAATTCCCTGAATTCTATTTTCCTAAGTACATGGATTCTATTTTCCCCAAGGCACCTCTACCTGGTCATGATCCTATACAAGGTTGGCTCATGACATCCTTCCTCACTCAATCTGTCGACATTCTCGTTGACTTGGTTGCTTAGAACTCTTCGATCTTTTGCTTGAAGGCTCTAAGGTCATTCTCTCTCTCCCAACTAACTTCTTTTGGTCCTAGTCTTTCCCACTTTACCAGGTACTCTTGGATTGGTCTTCTTGACACTACGGTTCGTCTATCAGCCAAGATTTCTTCTACTCGGCGCTCTGAAGGTGGGTTCATGCTGATGGCAAACTTGGTTGATCTACTTCTGCTTGCATCTATTAGATCTAGATGATATGGCTTTAGGTTGCTTACATGGAAAATTAGGTGCACTTTCATCCATTTCGGGGGATCAATTTTATAGGAGGCCTGTCCTACCTTGCCAAGAATCTTTACTGGACCCTCATACTTGCTCACAAATCTATGGTCCCACTTCTGCAGGGTTCTAAGCTGCTTAGGCACTAGTCTGACTAAGACCAAATCACCCACATCAAACTGTTGTGCTCTTCAACCCTTGTCCGCCCACTTCTTCATGCACTTTGATGTTATTTCCAAGTAAGCTCAAGCAATCTCTGTGTTTTGCCTCCATTCTTTGGGGAAGTTAAAGGCTCGAGGATTCTTCCCTTTATATGGCTTAAGGGAAGTGTGCGGCAATCTTGGTTGCTATCCTGTGACTACTTCAAAGAGACTCTTGTTCATGGTGGAGCTCTTTTTAAAATTGAAACACAGTTGTGCCACATCTAATAGCAGAGGGCAGTTCTTTTAGTTAGTTTGCACGAAATGCCTCAAGTATTCCTCTAACAACCTGTTAAAACGCTCTGTCTGTCCATCTGTTTGGGGGTGGTAACTTGAGGAGCTGTTAAGTTGGGATCCCAAGATACTGAAGAGTTCCCGCCAAAATGACTCTGTGAATCTTGGATCTCTATCACTAACAATGGTCACTGGAATACCCTAATATTTGACCACATACTTGAAGATTAAACGAGCCGTGTTTTCTGCTATGCAGTACTTTTGAGCTTGGATAAAAGTGGCATCCTTTGAAAAACGATCAACAACTACAAGGATTGACCCAAAATCACCAACTCTAGGGAGCCCATTTATGAAGTCTAGAGAAATACTTTCCCAAGGTCTCATTGGCATTGGCAATGGTTCGAGCAAGCTCGCTTGCTTCTTTCTTTCAACTTTGTCCTGCTAGCAGATGAGGCATGTCTTGGTGTAATCCATCACGTCTTGTCTCATATACGACCAATAATAGCCCTGTTTTAGTAGAGCAAGAGTGCTTTGCCAACTTGGATGACTTGCCCAAAAGGTGTCATGACATTCCCGCATTAGCGTCTGTCTCAGATTTCCTGCTCTTGGAACAAATAATCTTGGAGCTTTTGTCAACAGAGCCCTATTCTCCAACCAAAAATACTTTAACTTCCCTTCTTCTATTATCTTCATTAAGGACTTGGCTTGGGGATCTTTATTCAGATTTTCTTTAATCAGTTTACGGATATCCGTGGTCACTTTGGTAGTTGACATTGGGGCAATTCTCCTAAGTGCTGCTAATTTCGTCCATCGACTCAATGCATCTGCCACCTGATTAGCACTCCCCACTTTGTATTCAAAATGAAAATCAAATTCTGCGAGAAACTCTTGCCACTTGGCTTCTTTTACCTTGAGCTTTGGTTGAGTGAGGAAATGGCTAACTACTGTGTTGTCCGTCTTGACGATGAAGTTTGACCCAAGTAAATATTGCCTCCAAGCCCTTAAACAATGGATCATTGCTAAGAATTCCTTCTCTTGGGTCGTGTATCTCCTTTCTGCCTCATTCAACTTATGGCTTTCGAAAGCAACTGGGTGTCTTTCTTGCAAGAGCACTCCCCCAATGGCAAAATTTGAAGCATCTTTTGCAGTTCAAAGGGCTTTCCAAGGTCGGGGAAGACCAGTATAGGGTTTTTAATCAAGATTTGCTTCAGATCTTGAAACGCCTTATTGCATTCACCTGACTATTCCCACTTCTTATCTTTCTTCAATAACTCGATGAGGGCCATTATCCTAAGGGAGTATCCCTCCACAAATCTTTGATAATAGTTAGCCAGTCCTAAAAATGAGCGGAGTTCCTTAATTTTTTTGGAGCATGCCACTCCTTAGTAGCCTTGACTTTCTCCATACCCATTCGATTTTACCCTTGTTCCACAACATGGCTTAGGAAATGGACTCGGGTATGAGCGAAACAGCATTTCTCCCTTTTTACATACAGCTAGTGCTCCCGAAGCCTTTCGAAGACAAGTCTAAGATGATCCTAATGCTACTCCAAGGTAGAGCTAAAGACCAAGATGTCATCTAAGTAAATGACCACAAATTTATCAAGATAGTCATGAAATATCTGGTTCATTAGAGTACAAAAAGTGGCAGGAGCATTGGTTATACCAAAAGGCATAACTAAGAATTCAAATGCACCATGCCGAGTTACAAAAGTAGTCTTTGGCTCGTCTTCTTCAGCGATTCTGACTTGATGATACCCGAACCTTAGATCAAGTTTAGAGAAATACTTGGCCTGAATTAACTAATCAAAGAGACCTGCTATTAGTGGGATTGGATACTTGTTCCTCACTGTCACCTTGTTCAGGGCTCTATAATCTACACACAACCATAAGCTCCCATCATGCTTCTTTTGAAACAACACTGGTGCCCTGAATGGTGCTTTAAATGGTCAAATAAAGCCACCTTGCAATAGCTCATCCAACTATTTTCTCAACTCAGCCAACTCTAGAAGAGCCATGTGATAAGGTCCTTTTGCGAGAGGCTTTACTCTGGGAAGGAGTTCAATCTCATGATCTACTAACTGTCGTGGTGGTAGGACCTTCGGTAGTTGGTCTGGCATTATATCCTTAAACTCTTCTAGCACCTGTCTTATCCCATCAAGCATAAACTCTGACTCGGCCCCTTCTTTGCAAATCGGCATGGCCACATATAAGGGCTCCCCTCTTTTTATTCCTTTCTTAAACTGCAAAGCTGAAATTATCTTCCCACTTCTAGGGAGAATTGTGGCTAGCACTACACATGGGCATTCCCCAGGAATAACAGGCAACTGGCAGCTGGAATCGGGATCGCCTGATCCAACATCATGAAATCTAATCCCAAGATAACATCAAAATTGTCCATGGGGAAAACGGTGAAGTTGATGCCTCCTTCCTATGGCCCAAGTTTGGTCATCACGTTCTTAGAACTTCCACAAATGGCAAAGGTTGGTGAGTTATTGTTTCATCTGCCCACAATCCTTACTAACCTTTAGACCACACCTCTTAGCCTCCTCAGGTGTGATAAAGGTATCAGTTGCCTCCGTGTCGACCATTGCCCTTATAGGTTTCCCATTGAGCGTCACCTCCACATACATCAAGCCCTTCTCAGGCTCTTTCTTCATTTGACTTATCTGCGAATGTAGAGCATAAGGAATCGGATGGAACCCATCCTCGCGGGTTCTTCCACAGCTTCTTCGGCCATTGACGGTGATTGGGGAGCTTCTTAAGTGGAAGTCCTTAGTGCATTGAGGGCACCTCTATGGGGACACTCTACAACTCAGTGTGGTCCTTGGCATAGGAAGCAAGCTAATGGTTGTTTGGGCTTGAATGTTGAGGCATTGTTTGTCTTGGATGGAGGTGCGTCTCTACCCGATGGTCTCCTATCTACTCCCCCACTTGAGGATCTATCCACCCTGGCCTCCTTTCCTCCATTCCCATAGTAGGAGTTACTGCCTACTGATGGAGTGTTCTTACGCTTGCTTAAGCTGTCGTTGTAATCATTGAGGCATTCGACGGTAGCCATTGCAGTGGCTACATCTTGTACCTTCTGCCTTTAGAGTTCCATTCTAGCCCAAGGCTTAAGTCCCTCAAGGAAATATAACATCTTGTCCTTTTCGAACATGTCCCTAATATCCAACATCAAGGTAGAAAAGCTCCTAACAAACTCTCACACCATTCCTGTTTGCACCAATTCTTGTAGCTTTCTTTAAGCCAAGCATTCCACATTTTCAAGGAAGAATTGGTTCGTTAATTTTTGCTTTAGATCACTCCATGTTTTGATAGGGCACTTATCACTAACAAACTTTGAATGCCACCATAACTTGGCATCTTCAGCAAGATACATCGAGGCCATTGCAACCTTTTCTTCCTCTGACTCTGTGCGCATTACTCGAAAGTATTACTCAATGTCAAACAGGAAATTCTCAAGTTCTTTGGCGTTCCTTGCCCCCTCATAATGATGCGGTTCCAGCACCTTAGCTCTTTTCCCCTATCCGTTGTGCTAGCACCAGCCCTGCCCACAGCTAGTTGAAGCACACTGATCTGAGCCTTGAGTTCTTTGCATAAGTTGGCTATAGAATCAGATAACTCCCGCTGGGCTATTTCAATTTCCCCCAATCGATCATCAGTAACCATGTGAGCTTTCAAGACAGCCACTGCAGCCTCGATCTCCTCAACTCTCATTCGATCATCTGACCCTCCTTGAGTCGTCACCATTTTTCACTCGTTTGTTAGCACAAATAACTTGGCTTTGATACCACTTCTCACGGACTAAGCTTTTTCACACCAGCCGTGTGACACTTGGATGGTCTTGTCCACACAAGTCAGTCGAGAATATCTCAACAATTTGAACAAATAACAAGCGAGCAACAAGTCACTATAAGGCACATGACAATATATCGAGGCATAAAGAAAACACACCAACATAACCACAGGTGTCCTCGAGAGAAAAAAAATGTTTTATTAATGATTGAGATATTACAAGGATTACAAAAGATAGTTGAGTCTTTCACATCATTGTTGAGGCCAGGAGGGTAACCCTAGATGGGTGTGCTAGTACATACCTTAACCAGTGAGACAGCCCAACAATCCGCCAACTAGTCACCCTTTTACAAGAATGCTACCAGTAACCATTACAATGTTTGAAATGAGAACACTTTTCTTGATTCCCTAGATTCTATTTTCCTATATACATGGCTTCTATTTTCCCTAAGGCACCTTTATCCGGTCATGGCCCTATACGAGGTTGGCTCATGACACACAGCCTACTATCTAGACAATAGCCGACAACGGTTCAGTAGGTGAAAGCATTTCCACTTACTCACTTATTTTGACGAGGTTCTGTTTGGTTTCCAACAGGATCGATGATGCTGCATCTCACCGTTATTGCTTTATTTACATTCAAATATGTATTTTACTATTGATTTTTAATTTTTTTGTTATGGTATTCAATCTCATCATTATAATAATTAATTTCACCAAAATCAATATCATTGTTACAATAATTAATTTCATTAAAATCAATCTCATTATCAATGAAGGCCCACAACTACACTTGCATCTCACACAACTGCACTATGTTGTACTTACTTGTTTGGAGAACAAGCAGGTGTGGCAATTGTATGGTGGGAGCCATCGGTACATTTTTTACCCCTATTTTCTGTTTTGAATTTTTTATAAAATTGTTTTTAATTTGAAATTTTTTAGTTCTTTTAATTTAATAATGTAAATATAAATAAATTAATGATTTATAAAATTTTAAATTCACTATCGGAAATTTCGAAACCTAAGTTTTTCTAAGTCTTTTAAACAGAAAAATTGAAAAAATAAAAAAATTACTTGAATCATCAAAAAAAATTCTATTGTTGTGATTTTTGCATAAAAATTGGTTGAAATTTGTTGTTAAAGATGTATTTAGAGAAAGAAGAAAATGGGTTTGAGGGTATAATTGTCAATTTTTACAAGGGATTTCTGTAATAAAAAATGTTAATTTATTTAAGGTATATCTAGCGACAATCAAAGCGTGAATAGAAGCTCTCAACACGGGGGTAAATTCTATAATAAGATCACAAAAATTGACCTTATTTTAAGGTCATGGAATTAGAACCATTGGATTAGTCAAATCTAATATAACCGTTGATGAAATTTTAAAAATTAAAAAACTCTTTAACCTGGTAACCTGCTAAACCAATTATTAAAATCAACATTATTTACTAAATATTATTAAAATTATACTATTATATTACTAATATAATTGTAGTACTATTCTTCTTTTTATATAAACTTTTTTATTGTTTTTAAACCCTAATTCCTAAATCATAAACCCTAAATCATAAACCTCTTTATTCCAATTTTTGTCTGTTTTACCTTTAATCCAGTTTGTAGCTGTCTAACTATTTTATAAATCCTAAACTTTAAGCCTAACCTCAATTAAATAGTTCTTATTCTTTACTCCCCTCTTATATTTTTAACAATGGGTAAGTTTGTGGAAGAGAATTGCATAAACAATGAAAATTGCGATGAAAAGTGCGAAGAACCAATGATTTACAAAGAACGTCCTCCCAAGTGACCAAGGAATCATTATATTTTTTACCAGTAAGTTTTTTAATTCTTGACATGTTTTCAGGCAGTTGACTGCCTGGTTTTATAAGTGTTTCAAAAATAAAATTTATCGGGGAAGTCGACTGCTCTATTGAAGCAGTCGACTTCCTAAGAGAAAATTTATCGCAGAACGTTAGAATGCGTAAGGTAGTCGACTGCTTAATAGAAGATGTAAATTTAGCTAAGGATCATCATAAATTAATAGAAGATGTTCGTAGCTTTAATAATGTTTATCGTAAAAATGATGAGATTTGTCGTAAATTTAAGTAGATTGTTCGTAAATTTAATAAAGATAATCGTAAAAATTATGAGATTCATCGTAAATTTTGGTAGATTGTTCGTAAATTTAATAAGGCTAATCGTAAAAATGATAAGATTCATCGTAAATTTGATAAGGATAATCGTAAAAATGATGAGATTCATCGTAAAAATGATGAGATTCATCGTAAATTTCAGTAGATTGTTCGTAAATTTAAAAAGGATAATCGTAAAAATGATGAGATTCATCGTAAATTTGGATATATTGTTTGTAAATTAAATAAGGATAATTGTAAAGATAATGAGATTCATAGTTAATTTAAGTAGATTGTTCGTAATTTTAAAAAAGAAAATCACAAAAATTATAAGATTCATCATAATACTAATAATTTCAACCAAAAAAATAATAAATTATAAGCTTTCTGGAAAAAATTTCATGGGGAGTCGACTTCCCGAGAAAGGAAGTCGACTTCCCATGTGCATTCTGTTTCCAGAATGCTTCTGGCGACGACGCAGTCGACTGCTGCTAAGTAGAAGTCGACTGCTTCATCGCCAGAAGCATTCTGGAAACAGAATGCACATGGGGAGTCGACTTCCTTTCTTTGGAAGTCGACTCCCCATGAAAATTTGGACTTTATACGAGATTTTTTAGGTAGAAAATCTCGTAACCAAACCTTCTCTCTTAAACTTGACTTTTTAGCCAACTACCTTGGACTTAATCTCTAAATTCAGTAATAAGTGAATGTTGAATTAAATAATCAAATTATTTATCTTATTTCCTAAAAGTAAATTCCGGAAGCCTATTTTTATATTAACACATCAAATTATTGTCATTAAACATCAAACATTAGAGTATGCATTAAACTAATACAAGTAGCACGCAGTTGATAACAATAATTGTAAAATTATGATTACTAATCATGAAATCATTATATTACCGTAAAAATATAGTAATAAGTGTAAAGTTACTAGAATTAACTTAAAACTATTAGAATCATTATAAAAGTTATGATATTAATTGTAAATTCAATGCGATTCATCGTAAAATTTATTATATTCATCGTAAATTTTATGATATTCATCGTAAATTTTATGATATTCGTCGTAAATTCAATGAAATTCATCGTAAATTTTACGAGATTCGTCATAAATTAAATGAAATTCATCGTAAAATTTATTAGATTCATCGTAAATTCATGTGATTCACATAAAATTTATTAGATTTATTGTAAAATTTATTACATTCACTGTAATATATCGTAAAATATATCTAATTGATCATAAAATTTATAACACTTATCATAAAATATATGACATCTTAAATTTTATTATATTAATAAAATCTATAATAATTAGCAGAAAAATTAATGTAACTCAGGATAAATTCTAAGTAATTAATTATAAAAATACTAAGAGTTCAAATAAATGATAATTAATGGTAAAATAAATCACGTATTAAATATGACAGTCGACTGCCATTTATAAGAAGTCGAATGCCCATATGCTAGAATCAATCTGTAGAGTAAAATAACTGGGGAAGTCGACTTCTATACACGGGAAGTCGACTTCCCAAACTTTTCTGGTCAATTACCTTATATTTTTTTAATATTAATGGGTAATATCGTAATTTAATTTTGATTAATGGTTAAAGATGTAAATATAAATATTTTCTTACCTTTTAAAAGGATAAATATGTAATTTAAATCTTTTTAATTAAATTTTGGTTTACCTGTTAACCTGTTAAGCAATTATTAACATATTTAAATAATTTTTAAATTTTATTCAATATCTCATGAGATATTCAATATCTCATGAGATATCATGACCTTACAATAAGGTCGATATTTTGCGACCTTACTGTAGAATCTCCCCTATCCGCCAACGTGTGTAGTGCGGTTCAAAATACGTTGTATTCATCCATGTGTATGCCTCCACATATCTCTCTCTAACATAGGAAAGCTCCGACGAAAAGTTGTACTCCTTCCAAAACCTGCAAAATCAAAATCTTCTGAAAAATTATTCTACCCACGAGACTTTGGTGGGAATCCAATCCTTAATTCAATTATTTTATGTACCTTGCAATATGGCTTATCTCTTGCTTATGTAGTAGTTGAACACGATTGAAGTCTAGTTTTGCAAACTTAAGGAGGGTCTCATTTCTCGACTCTTCCTTCTCATAGAAAGAGATAAAGGTCCTTGCCGCAAGTCTTGGAGGGCATTTGTTCAGTGGTTGATCAAGGGCTAAGATTATTTGGTTTGCAAGATAAGGGCTCGACTTCATTGCCAAAGGCTTCAAGTTGGCCTTGGTGAATGCAAGGGCTTCCTCTAATATGCTCTCTCCATGGACTCTGACGTAGGCAGCTTCATATAGGCTTAGCATTCCCCTTACATCATCGATTAGGGTTTTTTTGAGCTTACCATCACTGTCCTTGAACTTATCAAAAACATCTGATCCACAAATATTTTATATATATATATATCATTTCTTTGTTATGAAGACGAATCTTTAATTAAGCACCATTATTAGTACTTGGCCTAATTTACGGAAGACCTTATATACTTTAAAAGCAAAAACTAAGTGTTTGGCTTTTAAAATTTTAAAAATTTTAGTTTATGCGAGAAATAGATTTGAGTTTTTTTGATGAAGTTATAAATTAAAGTTTTTTCAGAAGTGTTAAGTGCATGTTTGGCATAGCTTGTAGAAGAACTTATCTACTCTAAAAGCAAAAGCCAAGTGTTTAGCTTTAAAAATTTTAAAAATTTTAGCTTATGCGAGAAGCATATTTGAAATTTTGATAAAGCTATAAATTGAAGCTTTTCCAAGAAGTGTTAAAATTTTTTTTACATTTTCACTTTGTTTTTCAATAATTTACAAAATTATAAAAGAGGATTCATATTATTTCACAATTATTTATTTATTTTGTGCTATTTTTATTCTTATTGCATTTTTATTTTAGTTAGTAAAATTTTTATTTTGTTTTATTTATTTGTTTAACTTAAAAACTTGTAATTTAATTTAATAAAGTTTATTGTTTCATTTTTTCATTTATTAAAAATATACAAAAACTATATAAAATAGGTTTCAACATTCTATAGTACTTTTGTATTAAATTTGCCAAACAATAATTTTACTTCTCTTAACAGTACTTTTATAAAAGTTCTACTTGAGCGGCACTTTTTATGAAAGCTTCAGTTGGGCCAAACAGGCCCTAATTATAATATGTATTTAGTGAAATTTTTGTATATTTTCACCTTGTTTTTCAACAATTTACAAAATTATAAAAGATGATTCATATTATTTCACAATAATTTATTTATTTTGTGCCATTTTTATATTTATTTCATTTGTTTTATTTTAATTAACAAAATTTTTAGTTTCTTTTATTTATTTGATTTACTTTAAAACTTGTGATTTAATATAATAAAGTTTATTATTTTATTTATTAAAAATATACAAATATTTTATTAAATAGTTTTTAACATTTTACAGTACTTTTATATTAGGTATATCAAATATTAATTCAATTCCTTTTAACAGCAATTTTAAAAGTGTTCTACTCGATCGTCACTTTTTATGACAGTTATAACTAGGTCAAACATCAAATTTATGAAACATGAAATTTAGAGGTTTTTTTTTTTTTAATATTTAGAATAACAAAAGTGGAACTCTACTTTTTGAAACATGAAATTTATGAATGAATCATTTAACCAAATATTAATTTAAACAAAAGAGTGTATTTTTGTTCTTACCACAAGACATTTTGAAACCATATTGTCTCAAAACTCGAAAGACAGTTGAAGTAGAGTACAAGTCATGGCGATTTCCGCAAACAAGATTTTGTTGGGAATCGAAAATCCCTTGCAATTGGTTTTCAATGTGATTCTCAAAGTGATATGAAACACCAAGACGAAGCAGTATATCTATGAATTTAACATTCTGAATGGGATCAGTTGTAGATGCCATTAACATGTCCTTCACTTTCTCTTTCAATGGATTTATTTCTGTCGTTAACGAATCAAATAGCTGGGAGCAACGGCATAAACCAGTTCAAGCAAATTAATTAGAATATTCAATATAATATATATATATATATATATATATAGAGAGAGAGAGAGAGAGAGAGAGAGAGAGAGAGAGAGATGAAATGGAAGATTACCGAGTGATCACCGATTAAAGAAAAGGAAGAGAATTGATCTCTCCATATATTTTTAGAGAAAGTTGCCACTGGACGGAAAACATCGCACTCTTCTTCTCTGCAAGACATTTTGCCAGAATAATATTGGTTATTGGAGAAGCAGACAAGTCTTACTCTTGTTATTGGCTTCCCTTCCCAGCCCGCCTACCCGTATTTATAGAGCCAATTTGGTTTTAATTTCCATTTTTTTTATTTTTTTTATTCTAATAAGGTTGAAAAAAGTTAACCAAAAAAATGAAGGTTGAAAAAAACATACAGTATGCGTTGGGCGGCTGTTACAAACCACAACTGATGCAACCATAGTACTATTATGTCAAATCAACTGTTCATGTGTGCCCCGGTAATAAATATTGTTTTTATTTTTGAATTTGCCAACTAAATATTATGTAAATGAAAATT
The DNA here is from genome assembly GCA_031772115.1 of Heritiera littoralis. Taxonomy (NCBI): domain Eukaryota; kingdom Viridiplantae; phylum Streptophyta; class Magnoliopsida; order Malvales; family Malvaceae; genus Heritiera; species Heritiera littoralis. The sequence goes on from JAPDPK010000148.1 coordinate 1,764,657, forward strand.
AATAAATATAAGCGGAATAAATAGTTTTATGTTATGTTTGATATATAAAATGAAACATATAATAAAATTATTATCATTTTATTCTATATTTGGTGTACACATAAAAAAGATGGAATTATGAAGATTATTTATCTTCTCAGTATAGAATGATTCATTGCTTTTAAAAGAGTAAGAATTATTTATAATCTCGAATGATTAATTGATAGATACTTACATTATATTCCTAGAGTTTACACTTAAAAATTAACTTAAACTTTTAATTATAGAAATTATAATAATATTTTTTAGTTAAAAAATTTGAATTATATTTATTAAAAATTAAAAATTTAAATTATATTTACTATAAAAAAAAGAGTACTTTTGATCAATAAAAAGATCATTTTATCACTTTTAATTTTACATATAAAAAATATGATGAAAAATGTTTAAAAATCATCATATCTAACTTTGATCCTTATTTACACCTAATGTAAGATATAATGATATCATCTAATCCAATCATATTTATAATCTTATAATGTCCTATCATTTCCTTCATCCTATGCATCACACATTATCTTAATGTATAAATAATTAATTATAGAATTTTTAAATACGTAAAAAAGTACTTTTGGATAAAAAATAGGTTTACCCAAATCTTTCAATCAACAAAGTACCCATCTAAAGTAAAAATAAAAAGAAATAAATAAATTGAATAGATTAAAATTAAATAATATTAATTTTATTATAATTTGATATCTTTTTTATATTATATGTATTTTATAAATACTTTAAATATGTAAATTAAATAAAATTAATTTATGCATTGAATGCATTTGAAGTTAACCTATATAGAAAATTTAATTAACAATAATGACCTCTTGAGAAATACGTTACGCCAATGACCACACATATCGCATGAGCCTAACAATAGTGTATGCATGAATGTTGACACAGTGAAATTTGGTTAAGTGAAGAAATTTTCTGCTTGAAATGTGACATGTCTTAAATTTTTACTTTCTTTTTCAAATTTCAATAAAATGGATGTGTTTAAATTATATTAAAATGATCTAGAAAAGTGAGATTTTAAATATCAATAAAAATAACACAATTATTTTTAAAAGGCATGTGATTAGTACTATACACTTTTATATATCAAATAAATCATTTTAATCTTAAATTTAACAAAAAAAATTCAAATTTATCATTATTTTTGGACATTTTAATTTATAATTTTTTTTATCTTTTCTTCTTTGATAGATTTTTTTTGCTAGTGTTTCTTGGAAGACTTTAATTTTAATTCGAAAGCAACTTTAAAAGTTAGTTTCAAATCTTTTAAAGTATTAAAAAAAATTTTATTGAAATTGTATCTTTCTCTTTATTTTTTTTCTTTTTTTAAACATTTGTTCAAGATAATATTTAATTTTAATATATATTTTTTATATGTAAATTAAGTTAATAATAATTGATTTGGACTCATTCGGTCAATGGTATGTTTAATAATTAATGTGAGATTATACAATAATTAATGTGTAACATCCCAAATCCACCTTATAATATGATATTTACTTATAAATTACACTCACTTACCGGTTGTGCTGTCTGTGATGCTTATCAACTCTCGACACTTTACTAAAATTAATACTCTTATTCCTCATAAATCATATAGAAATATGTATTTTGAATTCGTTTCCTTAAAATGTTTATACATTCCCTTCCTATTTAAAGTAGTACCGTACCATTACTGAATATATAAAAGAATAGACATACCTTCGATATCAAATCTCCGGAAGGTAATTCTCTTAGTCCAAAATCTATAATCTGTGGAGTGGAAAAATAAGGAGTGAGCGACAATATGCTCAGTAAGGAAGCTGTATGCTGCTTAATAAACATATATCAAAACATTATATTTGTCCTAACGACCAAATCTATTAGGAAAACAATGAATATTAAACAGGATTTAATAAATTCTTTCAGTAAACAGAAATCAACAAGTTGAGACTAGGCATCAAACAAATCATGCTCTTACAAGTCATCCACTTTTGGGGTGCACCCGTAGGCCATCGCCCCTCACGGCTATCTCAACTAGATCTATGGCCATAATCTATAGGTGGTCCTCGGGTCCACTTGCCAAGTGACCTCGAGACCGCTGATGACTTGGCGGGTCCATCAGCCTTGTGACGCCCTGAAGTGCACCCATTGGGTCATTGACCCGAGCCACCGCCACAGGTGAGTCACGCAAATACATGAATAAAATGCATGAATTCCGGCCTAAAGTCTTAAAAGCACTGTTTTATGTCTCATGAAAACTTTTATGGAATTATCTCAATCCATAATATCATTTCTCCAAAATGATCTGATTTCCAAAAAGGTTTAGGTTTTCAGTTTACAAAACACCTTGAAAACAGTCCGAAATCTCAACATTTGAAACCTGGTCGCCCATGGCAGCTCGCCCGTGGTCAACTCGCCATAGCGGTGAACTAGTGTTCGCCCGCCAACTTTGTTTTTTTTTTTTTAAATAACAAGCAAAACTGGCTCACCCTTGGTTGCTCATCCATAACTAGTTCGCCCTCCCTGGCATTGCCATGGTCAGTTCGTCCAAATGCGACACTGCCCTGGTCAACTCGCCCGAAAGGGTCAACTCGTCCAGAAGTTCATAAAAAGGGGCATTCACCCAAAAATATGGCTCACCCGCCCTAACTAGTTCGCCCAACAACCAAACAAGGGTCGACTATCTTTATAGCTCGCCCAAGTCCGAGTAATTTATCAAATAAATGCATGTCATAAACTAAAATAGTTTCTCAATAATTTTCATAATAATTTTTAACTCCACAAGACATGCATTTACTTCACACACATCTCCCTTACCTGATCTCTTCAAAGCTTAGCTTCCCGCTCGCCTTTATCAACTTCTAGTTCCCGGCTACAAAATAATTTATCAAACTATCAATATTTTCTTTTCTAACAATTTTCTAAAACTATTTTCAAACATTTGTAATCACTTTGGCGAGATAACAACTCGCCCAACAAAGCTGGCCATTCGCCCAACAGAGCTCGCCAAGCATTATTCGTCATTCATATTTTGGGAGCTCGCCCAACTTTCTACTCACCAGACCTTCATTGGCTTAAATGTGAGAGTTCGCCCACAATTTTTTTTACTCGCACAATGCCTTATGCATGTGAGTCCACCATACGGCTTTCTACTCAGAGATGGGCTCTCCCATGAATTAAATAAGTGTTGGGCGACCTCGCCCACTTGAACAACAACTTTGGCGATCACTCACATTCCCCATGGGCGATCACAGTAGTCGCCATTCTCATCTTTTTGGGCAATCATTGGTCCTCGCTCAACTATCATTCTGATTATCCCACGAGTTTGGTGAACACATATGTCGCCAATTCATGCAACTTTTGAGCTCACCTCAACCTTTGGGCGGTACTCAACTGTTTGGCAAACAATCTGTTCGCCATTCGCCCATTGTATTTCTTTATTCATTTTTGGTTATTTTCCATCTAATTTCTTATATCTTCAACAATATCTAACTAAAACCAGGCTATGTTTATGTTCATTACATTGTGAAACATAGAAATCTAGTATTAAATATCAAGAGATCCATAAAATATGGAACTCACCTTAACTGAAGTGTACTTCCTGAAACAGAGTGCTCTTCTGCCTCTTTCAACTTTATTTTACTTGTTCCTCAGCTCTTCAATGGTGAATGAAAGATTTAACTGACTAGCGGATGAAGCTCCATGGCTCATGTATGAGAGGAATGGAAAAACTAAAAGTGAGCATGTAGTGAAACAAACTGGTGAGGAGGTTTTCTGGAGAAGGTGAAGTTTGCTACGTTGGTTCTTTTTCTCATACATTCCTTCTTATATAGCAATGTTAATCCTATTAGAAACTACCATCTGTTCCTTATCCCGTTTTCTTCATCATTACCTTGTCTTATAGCTCATTAAATGGTGAAGAAAATTGGTAATTCAAGAGAATGGCGCGTTGCAAAGTCTCTACTTTCATTAAATGGTGAAGACAATTCCAGCCAAAAGGAACGGCTAGGGAAAGTCTTCTACTGCTGTTTGACAAATTTTCTTTCCTTTTTCTCTTCCTCTCCACGCCAAGTCACTTCCAGCCAACGTTTATTGGCTATCTACTCATTCTTTTCTCTGTTTGTCCTCTAGCCATTAATATCTTTTACACCTTCATTTAATGCTTTCATACCATATACATACTATCAACCTATCTTAACCTTTTTATACACCATATTATAAATTATAACTTAAAATAAAAAATGGAAATTCATATTTAATGTTTCTTTCATTTCTCTAAAAGGATTTATTTCCACTACCAATCATGTACAAATATGGTATATAGTATAATAAAATTTGAGTCTTACATAATGTGAGTTAATTAAGTTAATGTTTAATTTGGAAACGCTATGCTCCTGCAAAGGTGGAATTATTCTGCTAGAATGCAATGCATGGGTTAGTTTCGGTTATGGAAATGTTGCAAAACTGAGGATGTATGGTGAATCAAGAGAATAAGTGTTCCTTCTGCTGTTGCAAAGAGTCTGGTGAACATTTGTTTGTAACTTGGGAATTCACATGGAAGATTTGGTGTCTTTTTAAAGAAGTGGAATATTGAATGGGTGGGGCCAAGTAATTTGAAAGCTCCATTTTTGGTATGGGGTTGTCTTTATGTTAACAACAAGCGGAAGCATTGTTGGCTGACTCTTTTCTATGCCATTGTCTGGCCCATTTGGTTAGCCAGAAATGACAAGGTTTTTAATAATAAAGACTACTCCATTGACCAGGTTTGTCATCTCATCTCTTTAAGGAATAGTTGGTGGCTGAAAGCAAGATTTCCAGAGTTTGATATGCATAACCTTTTTGTATAATCTCCAAGAGCTATCCATTCCAACCAATGTTCATTGCTTGCCACCTCGTACTGGTGCTTGGAAGATAAATATTGATGGCTCATTTCTTGGGAAACTTGTTCTGCAAGAATTGCTGGGGTTATTCGTGACTATAATGGAAATGTTCGACTTCTTTTCTTAAAAGGCATTGGCGTAGCAGATTCAAATTTAGTTGAGTTCATGGCAGTTATTGAAGCAATGTCAATTATTGCTGAAGCTAATATTAATCCTTCAACTCGTCTTATTAGTGAAAGCGATTCAAAAGTAGTGATCTCATGGTTTAAAAAAGTGTAGAATAGCAATTGGGGAGATAACAATTTGATCAAAAAGATGTTTAATTAATTTTCTTGCTTAAGAGAGATTACTTTCGTTCATGTTTTTAGAAAAGTCAATTATTAAGCAGATTTTCTTGCTAAATCAAGGGTCTCTAGAAGCTCTAATTCCATAGCATAGTTGTAATGTTGCTTTATTAATAAGAGGAATGCTAGCGAACAGTCACTTTTACAGTCATATTTCATACGACCATATTTATATTCATATAGTAGTACCATACAAATATAGCCTAAATACGTAAAGAAAACTAGTATACCTTAATGGTAAACTCTATGTTCGCTTGAGGGATACCGCGTCGAGTCCTCTTGAGCGGAAGCAAATAGCTACTAGAAATAATCTAGGAGTTGGGAAAGAATTGGATGAGCTAATGCCTAATAAGAATATATATATATATATATATATATATAACAGAACTGATACTATATATCTATATGCAAGTATTTTAAAAACATTCACTTAGAATTTAAAAACTATGATCATAAAATTCTTTGGCATGATACACGAGAGAGGATACTATAGTGGATTAGATAACCAGGCCGAGTATAGAAGGATTCTTTGGAGCACCTCACATGTCCTGGTATCCAATACCAACTATAAGGAATTTGATAAAGCTAAATCAATTATGAAATTCAACAAACATTCAAAAGTTAGCTTTCATACTGCAATTCATAATTTAAAATCAACGAATTAATTCTAAATCGCTCCGCAAACAATATCAAAATTCAATTCCAATGGTTCAAATCAAAATTTAGAATTTCATAAATAATATCAAATCTAAAATCTTGGAGACAAGGCATCATCCAATAGACTCATGCAATAGAACATACGACCATAGTCAGAAATAAATTCTCAACGATACTAATCAGGCACCATCCAGGACACTGATGACAGGATCAAGGTCAATCAGCCCACAAGTCAGTCATACGATCATACACTCATAGTAGCACGTGTTGCAAGCAATTATGAAGCCAATATTCTCAAAATGGTTCATAAAAAAATTTAAGATGTTTGTGGGGATCGCTTTAATAATTAAATCTTCAGTTAGTTCATAAAACAATAAAATCATAATTTCATTAATCTTGAAGAATAACATTCGTCAAATATTCTCAGATTAATACTAGATGCCCTAAATGTTTTATTTAACATGACAATGATATGGCAACATGCGCGTATCAAAAAAACATGTAAAAACTAATAAAAATCCCATTAAAATTAAGTTGTAAAATTTAAAAACATGAGGTAATTTTGGAAGCTATCTACTAACTTGCATTTTTCTAAACTTTAATTTTTTATTCCAAACAATACTAGTGATGATTCCATAAATTTTATATTATTTCTAAAAATTTTCGAGCGCATAACAGCTGGGTATATACTAACCTCCCTGCACGAAAACATAGTTTATGTATACAAAACCAGTGTTTCAATTTCTTCCCAAAACACAGTTTCCAATACCATAAAAGACTTTTTATCATATCACATACAACATTGCATTCCTAAGTCCATCACATATATCCCTTACCTGATAATTTCTCATGAGCTACGAGTTGGCACTAGTGTACTCCTCAGGCTTCCTAGTTGTAATTTATAGTACAAATGTTGTCAATTATCTACATTTCAATTATAAAAATATTTAATACCTTAAGGCCTAGCATATTGTCTATTGTAGCCTTAATTTCAGTCAAATTCCTATCAGTGCTAACACTGCAACTACTATTAAAACATCTTCATTTTCAGTTTCGATTTTGCCTATGATCTTGTATTAATTTGTACATTTTTCTAGGACCTAAAACACATTAATTGAGCAAGAATTCTTCCTCTGACACATCACAAATTACGTCAGAAACAATACTTATTTCTTATATTACACATATTTTGACGGTTGGGCTATTTGCACTCTCCCGATTTATACTTAAGTATTCCGTTTTTCTTCTTATAAAATCAAAGTAAAATTTATAAAATACACAGCAACTTCAAATTTACATCTAGAATTTTAGTTTCATTTACATCCCAAATATCGTTTACATAACCTAGTACTGTACATACAAAGTTTGAATACATAAAAGTAACAAAGTGTGTACCTCAACGGACAATGGAAACCGCCTAAGGGATACGCAAAAGTAGTAAGTCCTCTCGAGCGAACAAAGAACTACCACAGATAATTTGAAAGGAAGATAATTGGGTGAGTTTATACCCAGTAAGGAATATATATACATACATATATATATATATATATATATGAAAGCTGATATAACACATATCTATATGCAAGTATTTCAAAACATAGTCTTTACAGAAAACTAATGATCATAAATCAGGCACAATTTCGGAAAGGATACTGTAGTGGATGAGATAATCAGGCTAAGTACAGAATGATGCTTTAGAGTAGCTCACTTGTCCTGGCATCCTATTCCAAATATAGCAAATTCTTTAAAGTGTAATTAAACACAAAGTTCAATAAGGGTTCAGAAATAACATCCATTTTTCTTTCCATAAAATCATTCAAAACATAAATTCCAAAACTCTCCATACACAATATCAAAATCAATTTCAATAATTCATTTCAATATTGAAAGCATGTTAAATTCACAATTTGTACTAGAAATCAATAATGTCCAGGAGTGCCCGAAATATGAGGAATTTACCATCCCAGTAGAAATCAAATAGTGAAGACAAGGCAACACTCAATAAACTCATGCAATAACAATAATAACGACATATGGCCATACTCAGAAAGGTCTACAGTGTACAAGGGTCAGGTGACAACTGTGGTGCTGAAGTGGTGACCAAGGTCTATCAGCAATAGTAATCAGTAAATCAGTAATGGGAGCATGTGCCCTTAGTTAGTTATGGGAACAATAGTCTCAAAATAGTTCATAAATCATTTCAGAAAGGTTTAAAAAAATCAATGCAATAATTCATATCTTCAAACAGTCCATAAAGCATTAAATTCACAATTTCATATACTTGAAGAATAAAAATTCATCAAATATTCATAGTTCAATAACAAATGTTCAAAATATTTTACATACGTATTATAGAGATATAAAAACATGTGTGTACTAGAAAACATATAAAAACTAATAAAAATCTCATTGAAACTAAGTTACGAAAATTTTTGTGCAATTAAAATCTTTGGAAGCTATTGCCAAATTTCATTTTTCACTTCATTTTCCTCTTCCAAAATATACTATTTATAAGTTTGTAGGTTTAGGCCATTTTTAAAAAATTCGATGGCAACAGTTAAAAATGTCTTAACCTTTTGCAAGAAAATAAAGTTTATAAACCATAATTTCCAGTCCACCATTCAACCAAATCATCACATTTAAATCTCATAAAGAGCAGCGTTATCAAATCCATGCAATGCGATATCCCTACACTTCATACATGCATCCCTTACTTGACAAAATCTTGCTAGGTTGCTTATTAGCATCAATATCTCCTTCAGACTCTCGAGCTGCAATTAACCACCCAAGCATAGTCAATTCACTTACTTCAATTATAAAGAATGTTTAACTCATTAAAACCTAATATATTGTCTAGTGTAGCTTTAAATTTGGTCTAATTTATACTGTTACTAATACTGTCACTATAGTCAAATCACTTCCGTTTTCAATTCTGAGTGCGCTTACAGTCTCGTATAAATTTATACATTATTTTAGGACCAAAAATACATTAAATTGAGCATGGATTCTACCTCCTCTTCACCTTAGCCGAGTATACTTAAGCTTCCTACACTTGAGTTTTCTTCAATTTAGGCTTAAATTCATGTCTTACACAAATTTTGCATCAATTCTACATCCATTTCACATTGAATAACCCCATGTTCATGAAGAATCATGTTTGGCCGAAACCCTATCACATATCAAACAATCTCTAAATTGATCAATATCTATTCTTTTCCTAAGTACCTATTGAAATTGAAATGGTAACTTGTGTTCCTTTCACTTCATTTCATTTAGGATAAATATCAATGAACTTAGTATTTCTCATAAACCAGTATATATTCATTCTATTAATAAACAATTATCATGCCTCAATTTAATAACTTAAACACAATGATTTCTTTTCTAATTTTCACCATGTACAATAATAAAACCTTATACTTCTAATTTAATTAAATTATTTTCGTAGGGTTCCATACTAGGTCAACACCTTATCATCATCTTAATCTCCATATTTTCATGAATTAATATCAATTTTATACTTAAACTCGTCACAACACTTATACATGTTAAGATCAACTAAGGAGAAGTAGATTTCCTTTTGGAACCTTTTTCTTGGACAATTTCCTCTCACTTTCCAACCACCAATTCTGCACTTTAGGACCACAATTACACTTACGATCCATCCTTCTAACACATACATAAAGCTTGAAATTAATAGAAATGGTTGGATCCACCTTACACTTGAAAAATCAGACCTATATTTTTTTTGGTACCCTGTTTTGGTTCTACCTTATAGCTGTTGTTTGCTCCTTTTTCCAGCAACTAATTAGGGTATTTGAGAGAGCAATTTGGTAGTTTAAGAGGGTAACTGTATACTGTTTAAACCTCTCTTTCCTTCTCCTTCTTTTCATTCTTCTTTTCCTCTCTTTTCTTCTTTCTTTCTTTCTCACGTTGCTACCTTCAGTTTTTGTCTCAGTTTTTCTATTTTGTTTTCGATCTGTTCAGCCTTTTTTCTTTTATTTTTTTGACTTAATTTCAGGTCCTTAATAGTTAAGAAATTAAGGGAGTCAATGGTCAACAAAAATATTAAAATATCTTGAAAAACTCTCATATATTTGTTGCCAACAAGTCACAGTTTTCTATATCCCTACAACTAATGTTTTTATGCAACCAAATTTTGAAGTCCTTGTAGCCGCACATGTTGAATGCCTTAAAGCTCTGTTTTATGTCATCTATTTCTTATGTAAGAAAGGTCAATAACCAATAAAAACAAGGGAAGAATATTCAAAGTTTTAAATGAAACTTTCCTCCCCTTAATGAGCACCTATTCCACGGTTTTGTAGCTGAAATTTTTAGCTTAATTATGCATACTATTCAACAATAATTTCAGCATTCCTTTCTTTATCTTTTACTCATTAAAAATACTCAATAAGTAAGCAATTTTAAGGAGTCAAAAGTCAATAAATGTGTATTAACATAATCAATAAATTTCAACTTGATTTGGTTGTGATTTTCATCTCATCTTCTTAGTAAAAAATGTGGGCTGCATTGATTTCTCTTTTCTTCTTGTGTTGCCCGGCCTTAAATCATGTTCCATGCTTGACTTTTGCTTGCTAATTTCATCTATACTAAGCTTAGTTAATAGCCTAATGTCATCCTTCTTCACCTAATCAAAATTTCTAACCAATCTTAAAAAGTTTGGTGAGACATTGTCTTAATTCATGAAGAAAACTATTCCCCCCTCTTCTTTGTGCATAATTTTCGTGCACTTAGGCTTCTTCATGAAGCCTCCATATATTCCCACCTAGATATATTCCTATTGGTCCTTAATTTTATTCATTTGATTTATATATATATTTTACTTAGTGGGAATTATTTGTAGATTTCTTGGTTGTGATTTAATTTAGTTTACATGGTTGAAATTTAATTATCTTACATGAATAATATTAAATGGATTTTGCTCGGTTAAATTTCATGTTATACATTAAATAAGATACTACTCATTTCCATATCACTAATTAGAATATGGAAATTGTCCATAGTAAATCCTCAACTTATTTTCCATCACTTTATCTCTTATAAGTCAAATCACATTGACCAATCTTAACAATTCATCTTTGCCTTTTCATTCACATAACTTTTAATTTATGATGTCATTTAGGAAAATGTGGAAAAATGTGGTCCTCACACTTTACCCTCCAAAGAAATTTGGTCCTCCAAATTCGATACAAGTACTTCAATAGTTCACCATTTTGCACAAATCGATCAATGTCTATTTTTAATGATCAATCTTTTCATTTTTCAAGAGAAGAAAAGGTTACATACATAGTATAAAGTCTAAACTGACATGATTTGTAGCTAACCAATCCATTCCCAAATGATATCAAAGTCATAGATATTAAGTACAATTAGGTCAGCTACCGTATCCTTTTCTCCTATCCTTAGCTTATAGTTACGATACACTACATCAATGATTTGTGATTCCCTAAAAGGCATATTTATCTGTAGTGAGTACCCTAAAGGTTCAGGCTGTAAATTTATTCTAGTAGCAAACAATGGGGATACAAACGAATGTGTAAAACCTAGATCGATTAGTACAAATACGTTTGTACCAAAAACAAAAATCTTACCTTTAATAATATCAAAAGAAGACTCCTTATCGAAGGTGTACACTGCCTTGAGTCATAGCCTTATTCCTTTTTCCTACAATTGTGGCTCTCTTGGGTACTAATGGTGTAGCCTTTCCTAGTTCTTTCACTACTAGCGCTACTGATGGTGCTACTGGTGGCATTACTGATGGAATAGTTGATTTCTCATAAGGGCAATCCCTGATCATGTGTCCCTTTTGCCCACATCTAAAATAGGCTCCAATGGCCCAACAGTAGGGCTTATCACCTTGTGATCTCCCATAATGTATACACCTGGTCGTAATGTCCTTCTGAGTGGCAGTAGGGCTATCAAACTTAATAGACTTATCTCTTATAGATTTACCCCCGATGACAATGCCCTTGGTCTTCTTAGCTGGCCTTTTATCTAGATAATCCTCAAAACCTCGTCTTATTTTCTCCTTGCCTTTACCCTTAACCTGAAAATCAAACTCTGCCATGTGAGCTTTATGATTCTACTCATATAGCTGGGCTTGGCGGACAGCTTCATCGCAGGTAGAAATGTCAAACGAGGCCAAGCTATTCCTGATAGAGAATTTCAAGCTAAACACAAATTGCTCGATCTTATGCTTTTCACTCTTGGCTATCTCTAGATCGAAACGGCTGAGAGTAGTGAATTTAGATTCATACTGGTCAACAGTCATATTCCCTTCTTTCAGAGTAGTGAATTTAATTTCATCTGTGCTATACTGAGGATATACTGCTTATAGAAAGCCTTTAAAAACACCTCTCACATCACTGCTGGATATCTTGCTGTCAAAATCGTCTTGGTGGACTTCTGCCAATACTCTATATCGCCCACCAATAAGAAGGTAGCTAAACCTACTTTTTCAATCTCAAAACAGGTCATATACTTAAACAGCTACACCACCTCATTAACCCACTCTTTAACAGGCATCGGATCCTTTTCACCTATGAACTTTAACGGATCCAATTTCTTAAACTACTGAATCAATGTCGCATCATAACCCTTAATAGGTACTTGCCTCGATTGTTCTGGATTTGAGGTTGAGGCTGCGATGGGGGTTGTATCAGCTATGGTTGAAATGCCAGTAGAACATTAATAAGAGGCAGAGAAGGTTGTGCTGCCTTGGGTATTGTGCTCTAGCATTAAAAGTAGTAATAAAATCTGGAATTACATGCTCCAGCCTAGAGATACATGTGTTAGGACTTTCAAGCTAAGGAGGAAGAGTTAGCTCCGACATCAGCTTCGAAGATGGCTCTAGGGAGGGCTAGATATGTGTGGGGCATCTAGTACCTCGTCTAGTACCCTTTCGCCTACCACTCAATCTGTCAAAACAGAAGTCATAGAAATCATTGTTTAGTTACGTGAATCATTTATATATTCAGATAAATACAGTACTATTTGGAATGTAAATGAATCCTAATTCTAATACACTAACAGACATCAAAACAATCCTGCTCTGAACCAACTTTACTAACACATCTCGAATTATGTCAGAAACAGTACTTATTTCTTATATTTCACATATTTTGATGGTTGGACTGTTTGCAGTGTCCCTATTTATACTTAAGTATTTCGTTTTTCTTCTTATAAAGTCAAAGTAAAATTTATAAAATACGTAAAAACTTCAAATTTACATCTAGAATTTTAGTTCCATTTACATCCCAAATATCGTTTACTTAACCTAGTATTGTATTTACAAAGTCTGAATACGTAAAAGTAACAAACCGTATGCCTCAATAGATAATGGAAACCGCCTGAGGGATAGCTAAAAGTAGTAAGTCCTCTCAAAAGAACAAAAAACTATCGTAGATAATCCGAAAGGAAGATAAGGGGATGACCTTACGCCCAGTAAGAAATATATATACAAAAGCTAATACAACGCATATCTATAAGCAAGTATTTAAAACATAGTCTTTTATGGAAAACTAATGATCATAAATTAGGCACGATTTCGGAAAGGATACTATAGTAGATGAGATAACCAGGCTGAGTACAAAAGGATGTTTTAGAGCACTTCACTTGTCTCGGCATCCTATTCCAACTATAAAGAATTCTTTAACGCGTAATCAAACACAAAGTTTAATAAGGGCTCAGAAATAACTTCCATTTTTCATTCAATAAAATCATTTAAAACATAAATTCCAAAACTCTTCGTAAACAATATCAAAATCAATTTCAGCAATTCGTTTCAATATCTGAAAGCAAGTTAAATTCATAAGTTGCACTAGAATCAATAACATTTGGGAGTGCTCGAAATACCAGGAATTTACCACCCTCGTAGAAATCAAATAGTAGAGACAAGTTAACACCCAATAAAATCATGCAATAACAGTAATAACGACATATGACCATAGTAAAAAAGGTTCACAGTGTACATGGGTCAGGTGACAGCTGTGGCGTTGAAGATGTGACTAGTGTCATCAGCAATAGTAATCAATAATATCAGTAATGGGAGCATGTGCCTTTAGGCAGCTATGGGGCTAACAATCTCAAAACAGTTCACAAATCATTTCAGAAGGGTTTACGAAGATCAATGCAATAATTTATATCTTCAAACAATCCATAAAGCATTAAAATCACAGTTTCATATACTTGAAGAATAAAAATTCATCAAATATTCACAACTAAATAACAAACGTTCAAAATATTTTATTTTATGTATTACAGAGATATAAAAACATGTGTGTACCAGAAAATATACAAAAACTAATAAAAATCTCATTGAAGCTAAGTTATGAAATTTGCATGCAATTAAAATCTTTGGAAGCTATTACACCAAATTTCATTTTTCATTTCATTTTCCTTTTCCAAAATAATAGTATTTATAAGTTTGGAGGCTTAGGCCAATTTTAAAAAATTTCGATGGCATAATGATTAAAACTGTCCCAACCTCATGCAAGAAAATACAGTTCGTAAACCATAATTTCCTATTCACCATTCAACCAAATCATCACATTTAAATCTCATAAAGAGCATAGTTATCAAATCCATGCAACGCAATATCCCTATGCTTCATACATACATCCCTTGTTAGAATCTTGCTAGGTTGCTTATTGGCACCAATATCTCCTTCAGACTCCCAAGTTGCAATTGACCACCCAAACATAGTCAATTCACTTTACTTCAGTTATAAAGAATGTTTAACTCATTAAAACCTAATATATTGTCTAGTGCAGCTTTAAATCTAATCTATTTTATACCAGTGCTAATACTGCCACTATAGTTGATCACTACAAAAAAATAAAGTATTAGAGACGGAATTTGTGACCAAATTTCTGTCACAAATTTTCAATTTCCGTCACTAATTGTAATTAGTGACGGATTTGAGACGGAATATTCCGTCTCAAATTCTGTCTCTAAATTTGAGGTAGCTAAAAGTCTATCCGTCACAAAATTTTTTTTCCGTTGCAAAATCCATTGCAAATTTGAGACGGATATTTGCTACTAAAATCTGTTTCTAAAGCTATTTTTTTCCGTTATAAAAATTGTAATGAAACAAAAAAAAAATAATTTTTTCTACGACTTTTACATCGGATCTTGCAATTGATTTTTTCCGTTAAAAATTTTGTAACAAAAATTCCAATACAATTTCCGTCATAAAGAATTAATTTATTTAAATTAAAAAAAATCAAATTCTATAGCTTGTGACAAAATTTTGATAGAAAATTCCATCTCAAAATAAATTGCAACGAAATTTGTAACTAAAAATTCCGTCTGTAATTTCATTTTTTTGTCACAACAAATATATTATTAAAACAATATAAAAATTAAAATTATAATTTGTGACAAAATTCTGTCACAAATTTCGTCAGAAAATTGTCACAAATAAATCAACATTTAAATTATTATTTCATAACTATTGAAATTGTTGAATTTCATTAAAAAACAATTAATTTTGTAAGCTAAAATCTAATTTCCAAGTACACCTAAAATTGAATCCAATTAATTTACAATAAATATAGTTTAACAAAAAGATATACATTTAATATATACATAATTAAAAAAAACCTTAAATATATATACATCTAATATTCACAAAATATATACCGACATCCATAAACATTATATTAAATTCGAAAATATATACTACATTGAAATACAAAAACATTAAGTCGTATAACATCGTAGCGCTTCATGAAGATGATCTTTGCTTCAAAATCAAACACCTATAACAAAATAAATTGTTTTGTTAAATACGATTTAACAAAAATTCATACAATTAATATATATTCTACTCACACACATACATAAGCAATTAATATATACTAAATAATACCCGCTCGTTGATGCGGGCAGTAACAAATTCGTCAAAAACAACTAAAAAAAAAAAGAACAATCTTACTTTAGGATAAAAGGTCAGATTGAGATTATCATAATAATAACCATCCTCGTGATGGAATCATGAATTTTTTTTCCCCTACAAACAATTGCAAGCCATATGCATTAGGGCTCACTAAAATTCAAATAGGATAGAAATTCAACATTCAAATGGATTTTTTCACCCAAGGTTCAGATTTTTAATACAACAACTTATAAACCACTTTGAAAAGTTCGTAGATTATGCTCAACAACAATTTTAAGACCCTTTGCTTTGCTGAGAGTTCTTCCTTGCACGTTGCATTGTACATATTCATTGGCTAGTTAAAGTCTTGTTTGAGTCTTCTCATCTCACCTTCCACATCATCCTGTGACATTTAAACATGTAGCCTCGATTTTCTACCTCGTATGTACTTAAATATATATGATCAAAGCGACACTTAAATATTTGTCAAGTACTGTCAAAAATACTAAAGCATGGAAAAGTAGTAAAAGCTAATAAAGCTTATAAGACCAACATGTCAAAAGCAAGAAAATCTGATTATACAGTATGATATAATCCACACGTCCCGAGACAGTTTTCTTAGAAAGAAGCTTTATCCTTAAAACAACCTTAAATGTATAGGTAGAATAGAATTTTAATGATCACATTTCAGATGTTTTTCCTGCTAGCCATATTTAACACATCTGATTATGCATAAGATGCAGGATTCAAAAAACTAAACCTTAAACTTAAGATCATACCAAAATATAAGATATTAGAATAAAGAAAATGTTTTGATCACAATGAAGAACTGAATGCTAATAAAAGGGTATACAGATCAAACATCATTATAACAAAAAGAAAATAGCGACAGTCATGCTCAGAGGAGTTTTAACCTGATTAAACAATATTAGCTTCATGACAATCTTCTTTTTGCTGAAGGATTGTAAATTCATCAATTATCATAGGCCAAATAATACCTCAAGACCAAGCAAAGATATTAGTAGTTAATAAGTAGGCTATACCACCCAAATCAATTCAACAAAATAAACCATAGTAAAGAAGAAGAGGAACCTAAAACAAAATAAAAAGTGATAAAGGGATCATGGCATACTTATTTGCGAAAGATAACTCCACACCATCATCTCGCCTCAAAAGAGCATTCAGATGGTGCCTTCCAATCATGTACTAAAGCTTCTGATATGAATCAAAATTGTCTTGAGTTTTAGGCTTACATAGCCCAATATTACTTCCAAAAAAAAAATCTGGTCTATAACATTTTGAAAGCTTCTATATCCAATTTATAACTGCAAGCTGGTAGCCTATGATACATTAGGTCTGCTCTCTTCCATATTTTACACTTTTAAAGATATAGATTCATACAATTATATTAAAAGCATAAAATTCAGCCAATAATTGTGGTCATCGCCTCCATACTGGCTAAAAATATTTGCTTATCCACATATATTTAAATTCCACTGCTGAATATTAATAGATAATTAACAATTAAATAAACCTTTCCCTTTCCGTGCTAATTAACAAATGAGAAGTCTATGTAAAGAAATGCTTTAACTTACCTAGAAAGATTTGCTGTATAGAAAAGATCAACCAAGATTATGAGACTTGGAGATATTGGTAATTGAATATCATTATTTAGCATAATACACCTCATTCCATTCAGCATTAAGATTTAAAATCCAATCTCATTATGAGTTGGACTCTGAGACTTGAACATTTGGTTTTCGGCAATCCACATTTCTCAAACTCTTCCCCAGAGGGTGGTCCTCAGCATAACTACCCCCATTGTATAATTTCTACCCCTTTGGTCCTCAGCATAACTACCCCCATTGTATAATTTCTACCCCTTTCTATTCCCACGTTTCTTCACCGTCTTTATTAGCAAGTATTCAAGGATGAAAATATCCTTCCCTAAATATCTAAGCTCCTTTCAAAAGAATGGAATAACATGTTACATACTGCACTAATTCCTTCTAGAGCAAATTGGGAAATTGTAACAGTTCTCAATTCCCAATAATACATAGATACTTCATTGGTCCAAGGTATTAGCAAAGGAATTTATATGCCTTTAAATTTTCTTCTCCATTTTATGCAACGGGTGAGTCTTGTTCAAAAAAGAAGCAGATAATGTGTTCACATACATGATGTCAATACCCAATTAAGCCTTAAAACCAAATTATAGAATATATGAAAGTTCAAAGAAACAAAACATTTAACGAATCCCCAAGAGAATATCATACAGAAAGTAAATCAACCATGGAACGTAAAACCAAATTATAGATATCATATAGAAGGCACGAAGAAAACAAACCATGTAAGTATTTAACATATAAATATAATTTTTTTAGTGCCAATAGAAGAAACTTTTGAAACTGTAATAGACTTCCTACGCTATGATGATAAATAGCCAATTCCATTACTGTTAATGGAAATAATACGCGTTCTTTGGCATCTTAAGCACCTTCAACGTGCATTCCTCCATTCGGGGCAAGGAAAGCCATCTAGTCTCAATGGAAATAATACCCGTATTTTTATTAACAAAATCTTTAATGAAAGCTAGCACAGAGAGAAATTACCTAAGGGGAAGCCATCGAATCCATCGGAAAGAGAGATCCTATAATCTTATCCTATTAGCACAAAGGCTCCCATACAGAGACTACGGCCGGGGCGCGACTGGACAAATGATAGATCCATCAAATCCCATTGAATAGAAAACTACAAAGACAGAAACCATTCCTAATAAATTAACAATTAATCAAAAGAAATCCAACAATAACAATACCACATCAATCAACTGTCATTAAATTGAACAAAGAAATTAATTATTCAATAACTTGTGATATTTAAAAGAAAAAGAGAACCCCTACAGTGGAACTACCAGTGCTTCCATTGAAGAACTTAACTGAGACAAAAGCCCCGCTCTTTGACTAATAACGGGTGAAACAATTTCCTCTTCATCGTTGTCAAGCTGCTTTTTGTTTAATTCCTTGATAAGAGGCGAAAGCTCCCTCTTGATTTACAAAATATCCAGAGATATCGAAATTGCTCAGCAAGAGAGTAGCATGCCGATGATGCCCTGAGACCAAATACAAAAATCGTCTCTTTTTATGCCAAATACCCACAAAAATAGTCAAACTAAAATGAACCAACGGAGCTTCATATTCATCTTAAACACGTTTTCTTTCACACATAAGAGTGTAAGATAATAAAAATTCATATCTGAGATGGGTAAAAAAGATAAGCAAAAAAAGCAAAAAATGAAAATCAAAACTAAAAATGAACTGACTTTATCTCTACCGAAAGGGCATGGGAAATTTTTATCTTAAAAAAATAAAAAATTGCTTTCTTCTTGTATGTGTTGGTATGAGCTTGTGCCTTGTAGGAGAATTGATTTGGGTACCGTTGATAACAAATCAGAGAGGAAGAAGAAAAATTTACATTCGAAGAGCTAGTTTGAAAAAGTAAAATAAGGATTTTCAGAGTAAAGAAACTTACGGATTTCGGTCTTCGAAAGCTTCTTCATTGTAAACGTACGTATGGCAGTGAGAAAAGATAAGCAGAAGAAAATGGAAGAAATGATATCATAACACCTTGAAGCGCGCTTCAAGGGCGGCTAAAGCACAGGTAAACAGAAACCAATTTCGAGGATTGCTAATAACAAAATGACCATATTAGGCAGAGAATAAAAAGTTATTTGCAAAATAGTAAAGCGAAAAAGTAAAAGAAAACAACGAAAAAGAAAATAGGGTAAAAACGATACTTGACACATAACCGGTGGACCTCAACAGCAATTACTTGAATTGGAATTAATTTTGCAACACTGTACAGATAAAAAGAAGGATATTTCATGACGCACAAACAGAAGCCAGAATAAATTTAAAAGACAAAACAGTCAAAAAAAGTGAAAAGCTGGCATCGAAGAAAAAGAAAGGCACGTGTCTGCCTGAGGAGCTGGAAACGCGGCGGCTGATGGAGTGAAGAACGTGGAAGCATGAGGAGGTAGGCTTGGATGCAAAATTTATTGTATAGATAGATTCTACTCACTTTGGGCAAGTTAGTCGAAATGGAACATTGATGGAATGTATGAATATAATTAACATTCTCAATCCTTTACAACAAATGATAATGGTTATCAATGCTTATAAAACTTGAGGAACCTCAGATTGCAGTCGCTACACCAGTCTTATGTTTCTCTAGACAACTTAAAGGTTGGTCAAATGACTACCTAACCTCCAACAACAACTAAATATATATTTTAAAGGCTGCTAAAATAGAAATGAAGGAAAACCAATCCTCAACGATAGATACCAAAAAATCAAAAATTATGTTGCAACGGTAATCTTTGTCATAACCAAAACGTTCGATCCTTGCTCAAAGATAAAAATGCAGAACTTCTATCAAAACTAAAATGCAAAAAGGTTGATTATTATCTTACGTTATTTGACTTTAGTCATGAAATCAATTTACAAATCAAGGTTGTTTGTACAGATTTGGTGATTATCTTACTTACTTTGTACCATTCAAAAATACCAAATCAATTTACAAAATCTTTACCATAAACAGCACTAGTGCTCTCCACAAATATGGGTGAAAAGCTCAACATGGCCGCACTTAATGCAGTAAAAAACGATTCAAAAAAATATGGAAATTGCAAATTAAAAAACCTAATCTGTATGAATTTTTCTCTAAACTCAGGAAATCCTAAGTATGCAAATCAGCTGCTGTCCTGCAGCTGGTGCACCACCTGCTGCCACAGGACAGTAGCTGGTGGTGCACCAGCTGCAGGACAGCAGCTGGTGGTGCACCTGCTACTGCAGGACAGCAGCTGGTGCAGCTGGTGGTGCACCTGCTATCAGGACAGCAGTTGGTGGTGCACCAACTGCTGTCCTGTGGCAGCAGGTGCACCACCAGCTGCTGTCCTGCAGCAGGTGCACCACCAGCAGGTCTTGAATCAACAAAAAAAAGAAATCTGAAATTCATTTACAATAATGAAGCAAATCAAGAAAGAATTAATAAAACAACTAAAAATACAATTCATTTTATTGCAACTATAAAAAACTCACTTTCTAATAGGAGTATTAGAAATAAAAATGCAAAATCCTAAGTATGCAAATCAGCTGCGAGATCCGTTGATAATTTCATGTATATAAAGAAGCTAAAATAAAATGGATTAATGAATTAAAAGCATTTAAGGCAATTATACCGTTATAATACATGATGTGCTAACACAATCTAACTTTAACAGCGTACCCAAATAAACCGAGCTCTCCTAAACATAGAAAAAATAGAATATTAGTGGAATAACACACCAAAATCTGAATTACGTGTAAATAGAAAAGCAATCCAGTTTTCAAATACATTAAACTGAAATTAAAGGAAAGCAGCATGAGATCAAAGGCAAATTATAGAATTAGAAGAGATGAAAACAATTATTTTATATATATATATATATATATATATATTTGACTACATTTAATTTATAGTCAAATTTTCTTTTCCATTTGCCAAATTTTTTTACTTCACCCTCTTTACGTTGGTCATGCCTTTAACCCAACAACAACCTTTATTCTTTTGTTATTCACGCCAACAACACCAAAAAAATTAGTCTTTCTTCCACTTCCCTTTTTACACAATCAACATTGACTCAAACTCTCATGAATGAATTTTCAACAGCCCAACAATTCCATGTTTTAATTAATCTAATTACATGGGTGCCTTTATTTCCTTGTAAGGTTGTATCTTCTACCTTCCAAGCCATTCAACACCATGATTTCACTATCACCCACACATAACCGAAACCCTTAAAGTTCACTACACTCAATTCTACTTCAAACCACAATCATAAACCTCATTTACTCCTCTAATACAGCCATGAACAAGAAATTAAAGTGCATAAAACAAGTGCTGGAAATTTACCTGTTCAAGAACAGATTCTGTCAACACAGAACAGCCCACTTATGGTGGTTTTTGGCTAAGCTTTTTGGATGGTTTAGAAGCTTTTGAGATGGGGATTAAATCCTATGAAGAAACCTAAGTGGATTAATGGAGGAAAACGTAAGTTCTACATGGCCAAACGTGAAAGACACGAGGAGAAAAGAGAAGAAAACGCAGAGCAGAAACGGGAAACAGGGCAGAATGGGTGAGGGCTGTAAGGAACGTGGTAAAAGGCTTGTGTTGTCTTCTTTTTATTGGTTATAATTATATTTTTTTTATTTATAAAATCTGATTTAATTCCAAAAGGTCCAAATTGCTCACTTAAAAATCCTAAAATTATAAGCTTTGCCACTACACAGTACAATTTCTGTCAAGTCAGATTTTAAATTTAAATTTTCATTTATTTTATTTATTTCTTAAGTCAAATTAGTCAAAAATTGACCAACTTTGACTAGCCCTATTATAAATTAAATACTACAGACTCCTGTGCCTTAACTCTCAAGAGATGCTACAAGTTTGTACAATATTAAAGTAGCATTAACTTGTCTTTAATGATTGGAGCTTGGCGAGATGGCTATAGTTGCAGCTAAATCAAAGATTACTAAAAAAAGTCAAAAGAGAAAAAGTGAACCAAGATTCACAAAACTATAGAAGAGAACATTTATCTATTTTCTCATATGTAATTACCCCATATAAAGTACCCTCACGCAATCCATTATTTAAAACATTTATCTGAGTTCTACACAAATTGATGTAGATCCATCAAACATAGAATAAAAACCAATAGTGTATCAGCATAATCAAGAATCAACAAATTTAAAAGCAAACCCACCAACAGAAATAGCTAAAAGCCTACCATAACCCAGTGCATCTTCCTGGAGTTTGCCATGAAACTGAAATAAAATACTTAAATAACATTACTTACCCAATGACATTACGTCGTAAAAACGAACGACATAAGAAAAGATCAACTAGATTAAGACAAACCCATTAAGATAAATGGCTATAGAATCCAGTGCTAAATGCCTATAGAATCCAGTGCTAAATGCCTATTCAACGAAGAAAACAGAAAAGAAACGATGGCCTGAAGCAAAAACAATTACAAAAAGGATAATGACAGCGACAACGGGCCAATAATTCACGAAAGATTGTTACCTTGCGAAATTAAAAGGTAAGAGCAGATCTAGGTGGCTTATATGCGAGTGGCTGCAATGTATTTCTCAATTCATAGCCAGGTTCATCTTGAGCAATTGATTCAATGGAAAAGTTCTCCCCTGATGCATGAAACGAAGGAAACTGAGAATTGCAAATTCACTTAATTTTGCTTCTAGAATTTAAAGTTATAACTTATGAACCTAAAATATATATTTTACAAAATAAAAATTAACTATACAAAATAAATAAATAAAAACCCATTTATACCAAATGTGTTGGGAAGGGAGCAGGGACTGTCGGTGCCGGATCTGGTAAGAAGAGGGGCCAGCGACAGCAGCTTCGGCAATGGAGACGGACGACATCAACTCTGGTCAGGGGAGGATCTTGCGACAGCTGTTCGATAATACAGGGGAGAGAGAGGGGCGTAGGTGAGAGGAGAGGAAAGAAGAAGGAACCAATGCTGGGCGGCTGTGCTCGACGGCGCGCCAGATTGGTAAGCGAGAGGCCGGCAGTGAGAATTGGGGGTGAGGCGAGGTGCGCCCAAGGGAGAGGAGAGGAGAGGAGTGGCAAGGAGCGCAAGGCGGCTAGGCTAGACGTCGACGCCAGATCTGGGTGGGTGAGGCCGGCAGGAGGAGTCGGGGTGAGGAGAGGTGGGTGAGGATCGGGTAGTGTTTTTCTTTTAGCTCATTAAGTAAAAATGGGCGAGATGCAGACCTTCAAGACCAAAGAAAAAAAATGTAAAACGGGCGGTAAATAAATCTTATGGGGCGGGAATTAATGAAAAATTTTGAGACGGATTTGTAGTAGCAAAATCCGTCTCAAAGTTTTAGTATATTTTTATATAAATTTAATAATATTATTTTATTTAAATGTAAAAATTTTACTATAATTTTTTATATTTAAATGATATTATTTATAATTTATATATTCTAAAAATTATTATAAAACATTAAACTAAAAAAATATTACGATATTATAGTTTATATTAATATATTAGTTTATATTTTATCTCAAAACATATAAATTTTTTTTTAGAGATTTTGAGACTGAATTTGCAACGGAAATTCCGTCTCAAAATCTCCCAATACATAAAAAAAATCTATAGGTTTTGAGACGGAATTTTCTGTCTCAAAATCCATCTCAAATATTAGAGAAGGATTTTGAGATGAAAAATTCCGTCTCAAACCCTTTCAAGAAATAACAGAATATAATCCGTCTCAAATATTAGAGACGGAATTTGAGACGGAAAATTCCGTCTCAAATCCTTTCCAGGAACAACAAGAGAAATATAAAGGTTTTGAGACAGAATTTTCCGTCTCAAAATCCGTCTCAAATATTAGAGACGGAAAATTCCGTCTCAAATCCTTTTCAGAAATAACAAAAGCAAAATAAACGTTTTGAGACGGAATTTTCCGTCTCAAAATCCGTCTCAAATATTAGAGACGGAATTTGAGATGGAAAATTCCATCTCAAATCCTTTCCAGGAACAACAAGAGGAATATAAAGGTTTTGAGACGGAATTTTCCGTCTCAAAATCTGTCTCAAAATCCGTCTCAAATATTAGAGACGGAATTTGAGATGAAAAGTTCCGTCTCAAACCCTTTCCAAAAATAACAAGGAATATAAAGGTTTTGAGACGGAATTTTCCATCTCAAATTCCGTCTCAAATATTAGAGACGGAATTTGAGACGGAAAATTCCGTCTCAAACCCTTTCCAAAAATAACACAAGGAATATAAAGGTTTTGAGACGGAATTTTCCGTCTCAAAATCCGTCTCAAATATTAGAGACGGAATTTGAGACGGAAAATTCCGTCTCAAACCCTTTCCAAAAATAACAACGAATATAAAGGTTTTGAGACGGAAAATTCCGTCTCAAATCCTTTTCAAAAATAACAAAAGGAATATAAAGGTTTTGAGACAGAATTTTCCGTCTCAAAATTCGTCTCAAATATTAGAGACGGAATTTGAGACGGAAAATTCCGTCTCAAATCCTTTTCAGAAATAACAAAAGCAAAATAAATGTTTTGAGACGGAATTTTCCATCTCAAAATCCGTCTCAAATATTAGAGATGGAATTTGAGACGGAAAATTCCGTCTCAAATCCTTTACAGAAATAACAAAAGCAAAATAAACGTTTTGAGACGGAATTCTCCATCTCAAAATCCATCTCAAATATTAGAGACGGAATTTGAGACGGAAAATTCTATCTCAAACCCTTTCAAGAAATAACAAAAGGAATATAAACGTTTTGAGACGGAATTTTTCGTCTCAAATTCCGTCTCAAAATACCTCAACAAAATAGAAAAAACAATATAGGGGTTTGAGACGGAACTTTCCGTTGCAAAATTCCGTCTCAGACTTTAGAGACGGAATTTGCAACGAAAATTCAGTCTCAAAATCCGTCGAAAATTTGGCGGGGATAAACACTATTTGCACGCGCCTTTTTAGCTTCGAAATTTGTGACGGAATTTATTCCGTTGCAAATTTGCAACGATTTTTCGTGGAAAATCTGTAACTAAATTTGTATCTAAAACTTTTCTTTGTTCCGTCACTAATCTGTTGCAAATCTTGCAAATCCGCATGAACTTGAGACGGAAATTTCCGTCTCAAAAATTCCGTCACTGAAAGTATAATTTCTTGTAGTGAATCACTTCTGTTTTCAATTCTGACTATGCCTAATTTATACAGTATTTTAGGACCCAAAACACATTAAATTGAGCATGGATTCTACCTCCCCTTCACCTTAGCCGAGTATACTTAAGCTTCCTACACTTGAGTTTTCTTCAATTTAGGCTTAAATTCATGTTCTACACAAATTTTGCATCAATTCTACATCCATTTCACGTTGATAATCTCCATGTTCATGACGAATCATGCTTGGCCAGAACACTATCACATTGCAAAACATGTCAAACAATCTCTAAATTGATCAAATTCTATAATTTTTCTAAGTACTATTGAAATTGAAATGGTAACTTAGTGTTCCTTTCACTTCCTTTCAATTCTAATAATATCAATAAACTAAGTATTTCTCATAAACTAGTATATATTCATTCCATTAATAAATAATTATCATGCCTCAATCTAATAACTTAACGCAATAATTTCTTTTCTAATTTTCACTATGTACAATAATAAAACCTTATGGTTCTAATTTAATTAAAATATTTTCATAAGGTTCCACACTAAAGCAGCACCTTATCATCATCTTAATCTCTATATTTTCATAAATTAATATCAATTTTATACTAAAACACATCACAACACTCATAAATGTTAAGATCAACTAAGAAGAAGTAGTTTACCTTTTGGAACCTTTTTCTTGGACAATTTCCTCTTCACTTTCCAGCTACTAATTCTACACTTTAAGACCATAATTACACTTATAATTATCCATCTAACACATACATAAAGCTTGAAATTTATAGAAATGGTTGGATCCACCTTACCCTTGAAAAATCAAACTTGCCCTGCTTTTAGTACCCTGTTTTGGTTCTACCTTATAGTTGTTGTTTGCTCCTTTTTCCAATAGCTAATTGGGGTATTTGAGGGAGCAATTTGGTAGTTTAGGAAGGTGACTATATAGTGTTTAAACCTCTCTTCCCTTCTCCTTCTTTTCCTTATTCTTTTCCTCTCTTTTCTTTTTTCTTCCTTTCTTACGTTGCTACCTTCTATTTTTGTTTCAGTCTTTTTGTTTTGTTTTTTATCTGTTTAGCCTTCTTTCTTTTGTTTTTTTGACTTAATTTCTAGTCCTTAATAGTTAAGAAATTAAAGGAGTCAATGGTCAAGGAAAACCTTAAAATATCTTGAAAAAAATCTCATGTACTTGCTGCCAACAAGTCATGGTTTTCTATCTCCTTTTAGCTCACGATTTTATGCAACCATATTTTGAAGTCCTTGTAGCTGCATGTGTTGAATGCCTTAAAGCTCTCTTTTATGCCATCTATTCTTATGTAAGAAAGTTTGATCACTAATAAAAACAAGGGAAGAATATTCAAAGTTTTAAATGAAACTTTCTTCCCCTTAATGAGCACTTTTTCCAGGTTTTTCAGTTGAAATTATCAGCTTACTTATGTGTACTGTTCCACGATAATTTTTGCACTTCTTTTTTTTTTATCTTTTACTCATTAAAAATACTCAATAAGTAATTTTAAAGAGTCAAAAGTCAATAAAAGTGAATTAACATATTCAATAAATTTCAACTTGATTTGGTTGTGATTTTCATCTCATCTTCTTAGTAAAAAAAGTAGGCTACATTAGTTTCTCTTTTCCTCTTGAGTTACCCAATCTTAAAGCATGTTCCGTGCTTGACTTTTGCTTGCTAATTTCAGCTATACTAAGCTTAGTTCGTAGGCTAATGTCATCCTTCTTAACTTAGTCAAAATTTCCAACCAACCTTAAAAAAGTTCGGTGAAACATTGTCTCAATTCATGAAGAAAACTATTCCCCCTCTTCCTATGCATAATTTTCATGCATTTAGGCTTATTCATGAAGCCTCCATATATTTCCACCTAGATATATTCCTATTGGTCTTTAATTTTATTTATTTGATTTATATATATATATATATATATATTACTTAGTGGGAATTATGTGTAGATTTCGTGGTTGTGATTTAATTTAGTTTATATGGTTGAAATTTAATTATCTTACATGAATAAAATTAAATGGATTTTGCATGATTAAATTTCATATTATACATTAAATGAGATACTACTCATTTCTATATCATTAATTAGAATATGGAAATTGTCCATAATAAATCCTTAACTCATTTTCCATCACTTTATCTCCTATAAGTCAAACCACATTGACCAATCTTAATGATTCATCTTTGCCTTCTCATTCACATAACTTTTAAATTATGACGTCGAAAAATGTAGGAAAATGTGGTCCCCACATCCTCCCCTTCACTTGGCTGAATGCTCTTTTATTCCTTAAACTTGTGTTTTCTTCAAATTTAGCCTAAATTCCTGTTCCATAATTATTCTACATTAATTCCACATTGAATTTGCATCAGCAACACGATAATCATGCCTCCTAAGCTTAGTTGAAACCCTAAGGGAGTGCATTTTATTATTCTAATTTGATTCAAGTATAAATAAATGTCTAAACATCCTAAATACATGGCTAATAAGCTTAAAACCATGAAAAATCACAAATTTCTATATGTTCTTACCCTGGCTGAATCTTGAGGAGGTGACTACCCTTGGATTTTGGCCACATTGACACGTAATTGTGGTGCCAAAATGTAGTACTCTGAATTTTGTATAGGTTTGGTGAAGGAAGTTTTTGGTTTCAGTGTCTTTTTAGTAAGGTTTCTAAGCTTTCTCTCTCTTATTTCAAAGGGCAATAATGGAGGAGTGAGAAGAACAAGAAAGGAGTGGCTAAGGAGGAAGAAAGACCAGAAATTTCCTTTAAATAATCATATTTTAAGTAGCAATTTACCATTTTGTCCTTCTACTTAAAGAAATGTTCCAATTTTGCTCCTATCGTTTGACTTTATTGAAAATAGTTTATCTAACCTTCAAAATATTTTATTCAAACATAAAACACCTCTATTTAATATTCTTTAATCATGGTTAAGCATTTTTTAAGGTTTAATTACCCATTTAGGTGAAATTATCGAAATACCCTTAACCATTGAATTGTATAATTTTCTACTACTTTTCGTGTGATTTGATCATTAGTCCACTTAGCCTAGGGCTTTATTACATGGAGAATTATTTATTATTGATAGAAAGTCCAAAGTCAATTTAGTTTGATAGTTATATGTGGACCTTTTTATATTTAATTGTTGTTTAATTTTATTTATATAATTAAGCATTTTTTGAGGTTTAATTACCCATTTAGGTGAAATTATTGAAATACCCTTAACCGTTGAATTGTATAATTTTCTACTTTTCGTGTGATTTGATCATCAGTCCACTTAGCCTAGGGCTTTATTACATGGAGAATTATTTATTATTGATAGAAAGTCCAAAGTCAATTTAGTTTGATAGTTATATGTGGACCTTTTATATTTAATTATTGTTTAATTTTATTTATATAATTAAGCATATTTTATATTTTATGATTATTAAAAGTGTTAATTATATTTTAGGTATAAAGGGCAAAATAAAAGGGGGGCCCCATTGATCCTCAAAGGTTCTGATGGAGGGAGAACTTGATGGATTCGATATTCAAGGTTAAAACCTATGATGGTAAGAATTTTAACTTTAAATTCAATTATTTATACATGTTTCGAAAAGCGTACAACAATTTAAGAAATAATAGTTAAGTCCATAGGCTGTCGAAATTTCTATAAATAATGGTCAAACTAAATGGACTTTTGACCCACTGTTTATAATACATAATTCTTCATGAAATAAAGTCTTAGAACATGTAGACTGGTGAAATAAATTAGGTGTAAAAGCAGGAATTTTCATTATTTTATAGTTAGGGTTATTTTGGTAATTTCACTCAAACAAGCAATCGAACCCTAACAAAAGCATCATCAATGATTAAAGCAAGTTAAATAAAGGTGTTTTATGATTAAATGAAATATTTTGGAGATTGGATAGACTAATTTCAACTAAGTCAAACGTTAGGGGCAAAAGTGAAAAGTTTCTTTAAGTATAAGGGCATTTTGGTAATTTTGCGAGAAAGATATTTATAATTAAAATTTTCCACATATTTCTAGACCATGGCCAGCCATCATCTTCAACCTCTCTTCATGTCCCACCATAGCTAAAGCTTCCAAGAAAGAAAAAGCCTCCAAAACATAGAGAAAAATAAACTGAAACTGAAAAATTTCTGAACAAACCAGGGCCTAAATCAGGGCCTAAAGTGGCCATTTGCATAGTGAAGGCTTCTTCAAGTGTTTTGGCCAAGGTAAGTTGTGTGAGAAGTTTAAACTTTTTCATAGTTTCTTAGTTAATTATCATTTGTTTAAGATGTTCACATGCTTCTTTTAGCTTTAATCAAATTAAAATCATGAAATTGGGTACCTAAGGGTTTCAGCCTACATCCATTGTGCATGAATATGTTGTGTTTTGATGAGGAATTAATGTAGAAATAATGTAGAATTGATGAAAAGCATGAAAACAAGCTTAAATAAGCTTAAATGGAAGAAATCACAAGAAAAAGGGAGAGAATGCTATTTGGCCAACATAAAGGGAGGAAGAATTCATGCTTATTTTAATGTATTTTGGGTCCTAAAATAATAAACAAATTAATCCAAGATTGTAGGTGCAATCGGAATAAAAAACGAAGGTGTTTAGCGCAAGTTGTAATTTTAGCATAGTAGAAATTAGATTGAATTTAGAGCTGCAACAAACATTATACTAGTATTTAATCAGTTAAATATTCTGTTAATTAAAGTATGGTAAATTTATCGAGCTTGGATGGTAAATTGCAGCTCAGAGGTCAAACAGTGTGACTGGTGCTAGCGAGAGGAATACCGAGGAATTAAAAGGTAAGGGATATATGTATGAAGTGTAGGGATAGCTCGTTGCATGAATTTCATATATTTGCTTTTTATGGAATTGGGATTGATGTTTTGGATAGAAATTGAAAAATGGAAATTTTGGTTTAAAGCTATGTTTTTGTGCAAGGGGCTTAGGTTAAAATGAACTATTACGCTATTGAAATTTTTCCTAAACTAGCCTAAACACTTAAATTCATTATTTGGTATGATATTTTAAAAATGAAAGAAAATGATTTTAGTTATTTGAAATTTCAATTTCTAAATATGATTTAACGCATATTAAATTACAAATTCTATTCCCAAATAGATTTTGCGTTATTTTATTTGTTTTCTACTGTTTGCATATTTTTATATGCTCTATGTTGTTTAAATAAGATACTTGGAATGGTAAATATTGCTTTGAGGATATATTGTACATTTTATATTTAAATCTATTGAATTTATGAATTTAATTCTTATGAATTTATTTAAGGTATGATTTATTAAATCTATCTCCATAAACAACTCTGAAAATATTTATGAAATGTTTTGAGACTGTTGGCCCGTAGCTTTCTGCTAGTACATGCATTTTCGTTCCGTTCTAATGCTATTGACTCTAACCCAGTCTTTAGCTCCCACAGGTGTCACCTGGTTAGTATACACAATATAATAGTCCAAATGTACAGTAAATCATATACATTTTACACATAATTGACAATTGGGCTGTCTGCGATGCCTTAATCACTTATGCAGTAACAGTGATAATCAATAATTTTAATTATTTTACATATCGAAATATGAAATTTTATAATATTCCTTAACACTTTATATCCCCTGTATCTACTTTACAATTTTAGTAGTAATGTACAATTAATCTGAATATATAAAAGAAAATAAATACCTCCAATATCGACAATACGTAGACTTACGTAACCGAAATCGCAACCAATAATCTCGGGATGGTATGTCTCTTAACCAATTATAATATCCTGTGGAATGGAAAGTAAAGGGGTAAGCGAAACGTGCTCAATAAAGGAGTCATAGGCAAGACTGATATAACGAAACTATAAGCTAGAAAATATTTATTTTCTAACAGTTCACTAGGCACAGTAAATGGATGGATACTATAGTCGGCTGGGAAATCCAAATGGAGCATAGAAGGTATTTGAAATACCTATCTTGTCCCTAAAACTCAAAAGGACTATAGAGAATATTTCACAAATAGTTAATATAAAACAATTTAATAACGTTTTTCCATAAATCATAAATGGTAAATAAACCATTTAATTTAATCACTTAAGTAACACTTTCAAATCACATGATAGTAACAGTAGTAAAACAGTACAGTAAATCAGTTGAATTTAAACAGTGGAAACAGAACACTAGACGGTTCAGTAACAGTACGATAAAACGCTTTAGTAAATAGTGATTAAACAATTCAGTGCAATGAATAGTATATTTTGGTATAGTTCAATAATACAGTAATCAGTAAATTACAGTTCAATAAACAGTAGGTTTCAATACAGTTCAGTAATCTTTTAACAGTATGGTGAGACTAGGCAACACCCTAAATATTCATGCTATAATTATCCTCATAGGGTAATAGTAATAGTATGCAGTAAGATCTATGGCCATAATTTATAGGGAGTCTACAGAGTACACTTGCCAGGTGGCCCTGGGACTGTTAATGACTTGGCAGGTCAATCAGCCACAGTAACAATACAGTAACAGTAAGCATGAAGTTGGGGCCTAAAGTCTCAAAATCATTTTATTTCAATATAAATACCTTTAAAGAATTTAAATAGAAATTATCATTAAATTTAATAAAAATTCCAAAAAGATATTAAATTCATATTTGACAGTATAGTAAAAACAGTCGATAAAATATTCATGTTTTGGTGAGAAAATTTATAAATGTTTATTTTCAATATAAAATGTTTTAAAGAACATTTTTCTATTCTCACTTTAATAAAATTTTATAACATGAATATTTAATTACTATTTTTCAATAAAATTTCAACTTATGGAAAACTTATGAAAATAAATTCCACAATCCATAATTCTTCCAAATTCATGCATCTAAAATATTTCATGTTATTTTAGAATATTTTTTTATAATTTTTCAACAGCATAACGGCTACAATTCCCGAACACTCCCTCCACTTGAGATACAATTCAAAAAACAATCGTAATACCACAATTTGCATGATTTCAAGGCAATTCAACATCAAAATAATTTCATAAAATTATACTCATAAAAATATGCAATTCATTATATCCCTACTGCTTTCACACTTCTCCCTTACCTGTATAATAATATCGACTCATTTGGTAGCACTAACCGTAAACTGTTAATTCTGGCTGCAAAACAATTTTACCAAAAATTATTATTAATTTTCCTCATAATTTTAAGCTACTGACTTTCACTAAATGCAGCCATGTAAGAGACTGTCAATGTCTAACCAGTGTAAATTACATCGGCAGTAAACCTTAACTTTCCTGTTTTAGCTCCGATTTCAGATCTTATTTCACTAGCCTTCTTCTCTTAATTCCTACAGTCATTTAGCATATTCAAACAATGAAATACAGCATCTCAACCTATCCAAAACCTCTTGGTCGAATGCCCCCTTAAGCAATCCTTAATGATTTTCCAAATTCTAATGCTACCATGTTGTTTATTTTAGTCTTTTATGTATTTTGGCACCAATTTCATGTAAGCTTCAACATGTTTTCCTCAAACCCTTGTCCTAGCCGAAACCCCATGGTGCCCTTTCCTCTTGATTAAATTGGTTTTAAACAAAACGAATGGCAGATCTAGACTTAGCATTAAGAAAAACATTGAAATCTAATATTAGTTTTCAAGGAAATGTAAAATCACCAAGAAATCTCACCTTTGCCGCCACCTTCTTCTTCACTTTTCTCCTCATTTTCTTCTTCGTTTAATGAGATATTGGTGTCAATGGAGAGAGGAAATTGTGTAGAATAATTTCCTAGAAGAAACTTTGGTGAGAAAGTCAAGTTTGGTGGGTTTTTTGTTGACTTTTCCTTTCTTTTTCTTTCTTTTTCTCTCTTGGTGCCATGGAGTGTGGGTTGAAGAAAATGAATAGTGGCTGACCATCCCCCTTTGTTGACTTATTAACTTTCTAGAAAGGCAAAATTACCATTTTGCCTTTGGTTATATAAAATTTGGACAATTTCGCCCTTAAGCTTTCGTAGTCGTAAAAACCATGTAATCGTACTCCAAAATTTCAGATTCCGGCACCAAATAATCTTATTTATTGTATCTTGATAATCGGAAGTGGTTTCGTTGACGCGTGGTTCACGGATAGTGAGAAATTACGATTTTACCCTCATGACCCACCGGCTAATTTATGAGACCTGATTTTATAATACTGTACACCCCATTTGTAAATTATTTAGTGGAATTAAATAAATATTGAATGTGGATTTTCACTTTAAATTATGGAATTATCGGATTTATGATTTGAGATGTGGTGTATAAGAGATGAAACAAATATTATATGATGAAGAGGAGGCATAGAAATAAAAAGAGAAACAAATCTGAAAATTTGGAAATTCAAAGGCAATTGTGATGGCATAAAATACCAATAAATATATTTATAAGAGAGGGAAAATTATTTATTGGACATGTGATTAAACTTGATTGGTTGGAATATATGAAAAGGGATGGAAAACAAGTCTAAACTGTGCAACAACTTGCTGCTGTGTGCCACATGGCTGGATGCAAATTTTATGTAAAAAAAATTGGATAAATAATAATGGATGAAGAGGATTTTATTAATTGGAAATATGGCTGAAATATACGTGAAGAGAAAAAAAATGAATCAAGGGACGTGTTGCAAAAAAATTGGACAGCACGCTATTCCTTGCTGCCATGAGCTGCTCAGCTCGAAACTTTTTTCTGAAATTGTAGCCATACTTTTTATAGAATAAAATGCAATATAAGTAATATAAAAAGGAAGAGAAGCCTAAAAATTAACATGTGATAATTTCTATTGGTTAGAGCCTATAAAAAGGAGATGAAAATTGGTCAAACGAACAGCAAAGGGAGCCTCCTCAGCCGTTCCTTTTGCTGCTGTTTGCTGGCCATTTTTAATGCCCAATAAGACATGAAATGATGAAGGAAAATGGATAAGTAGCTAAGTGGCAACCTTTTATTAGATATCTTGAATAAATGGAAGATTAAAGAGAGTAAACTTTAGCAAAATTTCTCTCTTCTCACCGATTTCCCCTGCTACTCAACAAGAATGCTATTTTGGGTTGCATTTGGTGTTCTGTTTTGCTTCCGTTCCTCCAAGGAAATTCAGCAAAATATTATCCTCTTGATACCTAACCATTTAAACCTTCCCCATCAACCTTTCCTCCATCTTTAGATTAGCTAAGAAACCAAGAGAGGAGGGCTGATATGAAGCAGAAAATATTCTATTTTGGAGTTGTGTAATTCGGTCAAGGTGAGTTTTTATATTCCTATAGTTTCCTTAATATTAAATGGTGAATTTCTATGTTCCTCAACATGATAATCATGGTTCTAGCCTTGTTTTTAGTTAAGCCTCATTAGAACATGAAATTAGAACAAGATGGGATTTTGATATAGGTGAGAATAAACAAAAAATCTTGCTGGAAATTGGGTAAAAGTGATGAGAAATGGTTAAAGGAATATAAATAAAATGAATAGAAAGCTTGGAACCATGAAATGACTGAGAATCAAAATTTTGCCATTGAAGAGAGGTTCGGTTTGGCATAAGAAGATAGGAAATTTTTATGATTCATGCAAGAAAATAATGGGAAAGGTTCATGTGGACAAGAACTTACCAATTGGAAATAATAAATTAAGGAAAAAGGTTGAAAGTCAAGGAAATGGCCAAAGAGAGGGTTTCGGCCATGACATCTTTAGGTAGGGATATGCTGAATTTTAGGATTTAATGGTAGAAAATGATTATAGAAATGGAAAGAGAAAGATTGGTGGAATCAGAACTGAAAAAGAAGCTAAAAAGAGGAAGTTTGGTTTCAGCACCAGTATAATTTATACTTGTGCATATGTTATGACATTAATGGCTGCATTTTATGAAAGTTAGTATTTTAAAATTAAGAGGAAAAATATTAATAATTTTTGATAAAATTATTTTGCAGCCTAAAATTACGAATTTCGGTAAATGTAACCGGGAAGCTGGGCTTCGTAAGATAGGTAAGGGGGAAGTGTGTGAGTTGTAGAGATATAGTGAAATGCATGTTTTATTAAGCTTAATTTTATGGAAATATTGGAAGCATGATTTGGTTTGAAAACATGCAAAAATAGTGGTTGAGAAGCTGGTTTATATACTGTAAATTTTGTGCAGGAAGTTAGGAATCAACAGTCAGTATGCTGTCGGAGAATTACCAAAAATATTCTAAAATATTTTAGATGCATGAAATGATTTAAATGGGAAATTTTGAATATAATTTCCACCAATTTTCCATAAATTGGAATTTATGAGAAAATTATAAAATTAAATATTCATGTTTTATATTTTGTTAAAGGGAGAATTTAACTTTATTTTCTATGATATTAAATATTCAAAATGATTATTTATTTGTTTTCTCACTTGATACATGAATATTTACCGACCGATTTACGGTATATGGAAATGGAGAATAAAATACGTTTTTGGAAAATAATTATTTAAATAAATGATGAAATTTATAAAATATTCCTTAAAGGTATTTTATGAGAAATAAATTGAGTTTTGAGACTTTAGGCCCGAGATTCATGCTTTACTATTATATTGTTATTGTTCACATGGCTGATAGACTCGCCAAATCATCAACAGTCCCAGAGTCACCTGGCAAGTGCACATCGACGACACCCCATAGACTATGGCCGTAGATCTAGACTGTTTACTATTACTGTGTTCCTTCGGGAACGATTATAACATGACATGATTTAGGGTGATGCCTAGTCTCAACCTACTGATTACAGTTTACTAAATGGAATTACTGAATACGGTTTACTGCACTGTATTATGAATTACTATTTACTGAACTAAAAGGAAATTTTTGTTTATTGAAAAAGAATATTATAAAATTATTTCTAAAATAGAAATAATTACTGAATTGTTTATCCAGTGATTTGGATATTTATAAGCTACTGCACTGAAAGGACTATTTACTATAACTACTGTTTTACCACTGTACTATCAGGTGTTTTGAACTATACTGAAAAGAAGAGAAATAAGTGGTTTATTCCATTTATACTTATGGAAAAATAAGTATTAAATTGTTTTATCAGAACAATTTATAAATTACTCCCTATAGTGGCTTTGGGTTTTCGGATAAGACAGGTATTTCAAAATAATTTTCATGCTCCATCTGGATT